>JAOXXN010000001.1:26281932-26307575 GCA_026770055.1 Myrmophylax atrothorax | reverse complement strand
TCCCTCCCTCCCTCCCTCCCTCCGTTTCCCAGGAGAGCCCAGAGGCTCTGTGATGCTCTTGGTTAAAGAGTGTATTTTCTTTTATCACCTAATTTTAGCGCCCCATATAAGGTCCTTCTTCCCTGGAAGGAAAATCTTGAACTCAGAGTTTTTCTGGAGCAGAGGCAGTTTCTCTTCTCTTTTGCCTGCCAAACTGTAACCCCTTGTTGCAAGATTTGGTGTGATAAAAGTGAAATCAATTGCACAGGAAAAAGGCAGTTCTGATTTCAAAACCAAAACTACCCTGCCCCACCCTGTGGCACCCTCCCAGTACTATTTTAAACCCTGCTGAGGCCAGTCAACAGTATCTGTGTGGACAGATGAGTATAAGAGTGGAGAGAAGAAAACAGCAGGCAGTATGAAACTTGAAGATACCACATGCATCACACCATCACGTACATTGAAACTCAGAGGCTTGGGGCACCTGGTGATCTGGATGTGTTGTAGAAGAAAATTGTTGTATCTAGATCAGGCGGTGGGAAATTCCCCTCTCGTTTATGCTACGATTTGGAGGAAGAATGGTTGAGGGAGGTAGTAGCACTCCCTTCCTCCCCAGGTATTCCCACTAGAGAGGCAGTGCTGCATCTCCCAAAATGTTCCCCAGTTCCTTCAGAAGCACAGCTGGCTGTAAGGAAAGGAGAGGAGACCAGGAAGGGAGAGCAGTACTTACTCCCAGCAAGCAAAATGCATCTGTGTTCTCATGAATGAATGAATTGAGGGCTGTTCTGATTTGACAGTCGGCTGCTGGTTCATGTAGCCTGTCAGTGTAATATCACAGCCCTACGAGACCATTAATGGATTTGTGTTTGTCATGGCTCTGTGAGGCAGGAAGGGCAAACTATTCATATGTGAGAGACACAAAAGCTGTGCTCGGAGAACATCTGTGTCAGGCAGTGCAAAGGTAGCTGGTTGAGGGGCAACCCACAGCTAATTCATGGGCGAAAAAGCACAGGCCCAGGTGCAGTTCTGTTCTCTTTGGTGTCAGTGTTGCAGCACAGCAGATGACCTAGTGCTAGTACTAGGCTATATTTCTGCAAAGCTTTGCATGGTGTAGGCAGATAGGAAATAGCATGTCACATGTCCTGTGGCATGTATGGGATTAAATGGGCAATTAAACCACATCTTGGTAGTTCCCAGTCTAGCCTTTATAACCATAATGCTCAGCCATACACTGATTTTAAGTGAAAGCTAGAATTCTCTGATAGTTTTTGTGATAGTTTGGAAGAGGACCCTAGACAGTGGTTACAAATTGCTTAATATTTCAGTGATTCTTGTTTTGTACTACTGGACCAAATGCAAGTATACAGTTATTTCACTTACTAAGTATATTTTCTGGACAAATGACTATAACAATAATGTGTGTAGAGCTGAGCTTCAGAAAAGTCTGTCATTCCTGAAAACCAATGTATCACAGTGTGGTAAAGATGAATAGTTTGAGGAGGCTTACAAAATAGTTGGGTAAAGGCTCAGTATTTGAATAGTAAGCAAAAGCAGATAAAGTGTTAGTCTTGGTTGGGCAAATTCTCCTCAGAGGTTTTGTCCCCTGTAGGACACAGTGTTTTTGTTTCCATCTCAGGTTCCCCTTCCTCCCCCGCTCACTTCCTCCACTCTGTTTAGTGAGAGTTAGATTGTCCCCATGGCCCCTGGATGGATCACACAATTTATGGGTTTGAGGATTTGTTTTCTTTTTATCTCCTGAGAAAAATACAATTCCATAGGGTAAAGAGGAGACTTAGTCTCTCATGATTTCTCTCTAAAGCTATGAAAGTTTTCTCGTTTTGAGTGGGTGTAGGAAGTTGTAGGCAGGACATATCAACATTTGGGGACCAGATGTTCTGGTGAATTCATTGCTTCTCCTCCCCCTCTCTGCTGTTTGTTTCTTTCTGTGACTACTATCTGTCCAGTTTCAGAATAATACTTATCATAATTTTGCCATTTAAAATTTTTGGGAAACAATTATCTTTTAGACTCTGAGGTCTGTGTGTTAAGAATTTTAATAAGTGCTGCTCAGTCTTGGTACTCCAAGAGCACAATCCAGTAATTTAAGAATTTGCATGCCTGCTTTGCTTACCATGTACTTTGAGATCTACTTTAAGTTGTTAATTCCTTTTATACAGATCCTTTGCACTGATTTTTTTTCTTTAACTGTGGGGAAACATCCTTTGGCTCTCTGTACATGTTAGTCCTAGTTGGCATCTTGAAAGAGTTTTGATAAGCTAGAAACCAGCAGCCTGTAAATACATGATAAATTGTAAGTCTGACTGTGTAAATAGACTTAAAGATTCCTCTTCTTCGGAAGCTGCTTTTAGCTATCTGAACTCGTTAGCAAGGTAATAACCCATGAAATACTGAGAAAGGGGAGAGGAAGTTGAGTTTTCAAAGAAGTTTTTTTCCTTTTGGAGAATTCTTGCCCTGCAGAGATACTGTCAAAATATCAGAGTTTGAAGAACTTCACCTAACATGCATGCAGTCTGAGACGATGGTTTGTCTAGTGTATGACACTCCATGCTTGACATATTGTTGACAAATACAAGGCTCAGAGGATATAAAAGTGATGTCCTCTGCACTTGCATAAGATAGGATAAACCTTTAGCAAGACTCTCACCATGCATTCCTTGACAAGTCTACTGTGACTTTCTTGAGACTATGAAAGTTGTGTAGGTATGCCCATGATTTTGGGGAAACGATGACTTTGCACATTATCCAAATTAAAGTTACTCTTCTAAAAATCGTCATTATTTGAAAACCTGTATCTCTTTCCAGATACCTTTTCCTTTTCCTCTCCAAAGTTTAAGGCACATTCAGTCTCTCACGTAGCTGCAAAATAGTCAGCTGAGTTTGCTTTATAATAAAAATGCCTTCTAGAGGAAACCTTAAAATAGATACAGAAACCACTGCCTTGGAGTTTGGAACCCTTGCTTCAAGGTGGGTATAGCAGCATTTATCTAAAAAGTCTAGGTTAGACACCAATATTTCTGCTTTGGATCTCAGTGCAGTTGCTTTCCATCCTAATGTTAAAGAGCTGAAGAAAGTATCATCTAGAGATACATACTAGAACTTCTCAAAATGCAAGGGACTGACTTTTTTCCCCTGGTGTCAATTTACTGTATTTTTCCAATTCCTGGTATAGCCAAATGATCACAGCCCTCTGAATCTTTATCAATATGGATAGTGGAAACAGTACAGATGAGAAAAAGTTAATGGGTTTTTTCACTGATGTTTCATGGAGGTGAATTGCAAGGCTTCAGAAATCTAAGATAAGTTTATCTCTACTGTTTGGAAAGCACTTCTGTACAGTTTTAGGTCTTTCTAACTTGTAGGCTTGAGGGGGAAAAAAACCAGCAAGTTTGGAAAAAAGGTTAGGATTATTTGGTTTTATTTTTTAATTTATTATTAATATTTTTAATTTATTTGTTTTTATTGTAGGGTTGATCTTTGGAATGCCAGTAACTTGAAGTTTGGTGATGAGTTTCTAGGAGAGCTGAGACTCCCTTTGAAATTTCTCCGACAGTCTAGTTCTTACGAAGCATGGTATTTGACATTTTTCTTTTGGAGAATAAGTGGAAACATATGTCTGCTGTGAAGACTTAAGAGTAATTACTGCTACGTGATAAAGTTTAAATGGATTTAATTTGTATCTTTTTTGTAAAAAAGCCGAAGTAATCTTAGCAAGTGTAAGGACAAGAAGTTTTGATAATGTGATTAGAGGTTTCGGTCTGCCTCTGTTGTGTGTGGGAGTTTTAATATGTTTGGTTTATCATATTATTTACTGCAGTTCATCAGCAGTGCCATGGTTTTAGTGTGTGGGTTTTTAATCATATCTACATAAATCTTATGTTCAGAACTTCCCATGTTGCAGTTGTTGCAAAATAGACTGCCAAACATAGTTAAAAAGTCTGATTCAGAACTCTCAAGAATTTGATACATATGTCAATACTCTCTGTATCTGTGCATTTTCTACATGCTCATGGATAGCCTGCGATAATCTTGTGTTTCAGCACAAACTTTGTCTTATGTTTTTGCGTATTAGGTATTTCCTGCAGCCCAGAGATAATGGTAACAAGTCATTGAAACCTGATGACCTCGGTTCCTTAAGGTTAAATGTGGTTTACACTGAGGACCATGTTTTTTCTTCAGACTATTACAGTCCACTTAGAGACGTCCTGCTAAAATCTGCAGATGTTGAGGTAATTTGCTTGCACTGTTTGTTGTTTACCTGCAGATCATCCTCCCGGGGTCTCTGATTGTTTGTCACTGTCTTGCTGGCACCATAGTTGTATTGCAGTTACCAGAGAGGTCAGCTGCTTTTCAGACCTGAGAGCCTTTTTAAGCTCTGCATATCCCTGGTGCTTGTTTTCGGTCCTTGTAGAGATCTTTATCTTCATGCGGTGTGGGGGGTGAAGGCACACCCAGGAACACCAGTGGTTTTTGTAGCAGCATATTCTCTGTGAGTTTTTAATTTTACATGTGAAAATGCAAAGTAAACTTCAGTTTGACCACTTGTTTTCCTTTATGGGAGAGAGGAACAGTTTTGCTTGCATAATTGAGAAAAACCCAACCTAAAAATTAATCCTGAAACGTCAGAGAGTTGTACCATGTGTGCCCTTATGTTGGGGGTTTTTTAACAGTTGTAGCAGTGTGTTTATTTTTTCGGGGCAAGAACTGGGTTCTGTACTCACTCTGACTTGAACTTGAGAAGGGTTAGATAGAGGAGTTCTTCCTCTTCTCTTGCTTCCCAGGCGATTGGCATTCAGTGAAAAGACAGCCATTAAAAATGGGGGGTGGGGGGGTGAGAAAAGAGTCTGTACTGTAATAGTTTTTTAATTGCTGCCCTCTTGTGATCAAAACTTACAGCCCAGAAAAACTGGGGTGTAGCATCCACCTGTGTAATGTCTGGAAAGGCTGGTAACTAGCCATGGCACCTGTTGTGTGGGGTTCTGCATTAAGGAGCTAATGGTGAAAGAGGAATGCTGGTTCTGGAAGGATTTCTCAAAGCTTTTATTTCTTTCCACTGTTCAGCCTGTTTCAGCATCAGCTGCACACATTTTGGGTGAAGTTTGCAGAGAAAAACAGGAAGCAGCCATACCTCTTGTCAGGCTTTTCTTACACTATGGCAGAATTGTGCCTTTCATAAGTGCCATTGCAAATGCTGAAGTGAAGAGAACTCAGTAAGTACCAAAAAAACCCCTGCTGTCAAATATACCTACTCTGCATTGGCTAGTGCTAGGATTCTCCCCGCAGTTTTTCTAGAATCATGCAATTTCAAAAGAAAATGTCAGAGTTCTTCCTTTTCCTCCCAGCTGAGTAGCAGAGTTCTTTACAAATGCTTTCACTGCTCTCAAGATCTGGTAAGTTTGAGTTTTAGGAGGGAGAAATTCCCATCAAATTTTGTAAAATCTACTTGGAAGACTATTGTAATATCAAAAGCAGGGATTTTCATTCTTCCCAGTCTTAGGCGTAGTTGATGACAACTGTGAAATTCCATGTTACCTCCAAGCTGTTCACGTGAAATCATTTCAGCTTTATTGTGTGCTAATAAATCATCTAGTGCTGAGTAAGTGTTTGTTGAATTTGTTCAGAACAAAAAGAAAGTTTCTTCCTAATAATGTATATTTAAGACAAGCTGTATGTCTAATCTTTCCAGTTAGAGGTCAAAGGAACAAAGATGGGATTAGATTTGGCATGGAATAGCAGAAAACAAAGTTGTGTTGTTTTGGTTGCTTTTTAAGTCCTCCTTTGACTTACTGGGAGGCTGATAGTTCAGTAGTATAAGATCTAGTATTCACACTGGGCAGGTCCTAAAGAATATTTGTTGCCCCAAGTCTTATGCCTATGTAGTCATGATCTTGACAAACAGTAGAAGAGACAATTGGGAGTCAATGGGAATGAGAGATATCGACTCTGAAGTAACAGCTTCCCTGATACAAAATAAAGTCTTTGTGTGGGTTGGCTCTTTTCAAAGAATCTGAGGGATCAAGTGTTTTCCTTCCTGAAGGTAGGTGTATTTTTGCTGTACTGCAGGTTGGCTGAAACAGCTTGGTTGTTGCAGTATGAGGAAATTTGCTGCTCCATAGTCAGTCATGTTCCTGTGATAAAACAGGAAAGATGGTGTTTGTTTTCAGGGCTTTCTGGCGTTTGTAACAGTCCGTGAGCTTACGTTGTTTGTGAAACAAAATGATGAATCCAGCAAAGTAATTCATCCTGTAATTCACTGCTTGTAAATGAGTACAAACGTAGTAAGCTGTAAACAACAGCAAAGATATCTGTGTATGTACAAGAGCAGGCAAATAACTTCATGTTCAAGTTTGATCTGCTGTCACTAGGCACAGTTTTGATGGTATGGGCTGTAGATGAGATCATTGATTAACATAACATAAATTTCTATGCAAGGAATTGCAAGTACGTGATAGTGCCACTAGCTAAAGCTTTACAAATCACACTGGCTGTATGTCTAGGATCAGATGAATTTGTGCAAGTGACTTTTCAGAAGAACATGAGTCTGTGTGACGTCAGGTCTCAGGGCAGAACTGGGCTCCGCACTGTGTTTAATGGTGTTATCACCGAGCAGTGCTTTAAGTCCCTTAGAAGAGATGCCTGTGTTGTTGAAGCCTGCATTTTTTCCCCTTCCCAGCTCACAAGTGTTTAGGTGGAAGTAGTAGGTCATTTGTAATGTCCAGTGTTGTTGTGAGACTAAAATCACTGCCTCCTTCCCTTACTCAAATTAATGCTGTTCAGTAGGATGGGAAAACAGGTAGTTTTCACCTGTTTATGTTGTAAACGTCTTTGATTTGAGCCTGCATGATGCTGTATGTTTGAACAGTGCACTGAGCACACTGCACTAATACAAAGAAGATCTGTAGTCCCTCTGGATTTGCCATGACTACTGCTTTTCAGTTATACCCTGGAAGTGCACTAAGTGCTGCATGACTGCTTTTAATGGCAGGCTGTGTCAAAGGGAGGTTTTTGCTTGTGTATTCAAACCCAGGTTTTTGTCACCTTTCACTGCTGCTTTTATTTTCATATGTTAGCAGTTTGTTGCAGAGAGACTAAATTAAAGAAAATTGTTCACTTCCAGAGATCCAAACACCATTTTCAGAGGAAACTCATTAACTTCCAAGTGCATTGACGAGACAATGAAACTGGCAGGGATGCATTACCTGCAAGTTACACTAAAGCCAATTATAGATGAGGTAAGAATGGTTTAGCCTGTTTATTTAATAAAGTGTCACTGTAGAGGCCTTCAGGGAGCAAATACCGTTTATTACTTCCCATTTTAAGATGTCTATGTAGGAATAGTTCTTAATAGTCAGTGTGTTACTTTAGCCACAGCTGAGTCGCCCAATTCAGAAACAGTTGGATTGTATTAAAGGAAAAGGAAAATTTCTATTTATTAAAGTAAACTACTCTGTTTTATGAAACCTAGCATATATTGCTTCCAAAAAAATGAATAAAGCAATAACTTAGATGAATAAAGAACATATACAGCAGAAAGCTTCTGTAAAGCTATAAGTAATACATTTAATCCAGTGGATGTAAAGGAATACAGTTATTCTTCAATAACTGTGCATGTGATGCATGTATTATAACAATGGTTTATTATCTATCCAGTCCAGGATGGTGAGTGTGGGTATTTTAGTGCAGTAATTGGGCAATGCTTGCAGACCACAGACTTCCTTTAAATGATTTGGCAATTTCTTCAGCTGTTATCTTAATGTTTCATCAGAAAATGTCAAGTTTTAAAGAATACGGATATACTTTCAAAATTGACTGTTTTGGAAAAATAGGGCTTTTCTTGAACAGTCTTCCTTGAGAGAGTGTAAAGAAAAATACTGCATTTCAGTTGAAGAAAAGGGTAGAACTAATTAATGCTACTTTTTGGGAAAAAATCATTATCACCCATAATTTACCTTTGATACCTTGGCAAAAGGAAAAATTCTATTTATAAAGTTGGCTTTTGCCTTTTACCTTAAAAACCTAACAATTACACTTTTTACAAAACTTTTTCTATTTGCAGATAAACTTAACATATTAATTGTTCAATATATTTTTTTCTAGATCTGCCAGGTCCATAAACCTTGTGAAATTGATCCTGTGAAATTAAAAGATGGTGAAAACCTGGAAAATAACAGGGTATGCATTAGATTTTGAAAACACAATCTCTGTTTACACTATCAAGTTTAACTGAGGTCCTCAGACATCTGATGTTGCAAGTAATCTCGTCATTCATCAAGATACAGCACCAGCTTTCTTAACATCACCCTTATAATTATTTTACAACAGCTTTACATTATGCTATAAACCTGTCAAAAGTTAATCACTTCTGCTGCTGCCCTTGTGGACAAGCATGGCTTAGCCTGTGGCTAGCCTGGAGAAAATGAGGCTCTGGGGGACCTTATCTCTCTCTACAAATACCTGAAAGTAGGTTGTAGCAAGGTGGGGTTCGGCCTCTTCTCCCAATAAGTGACAAAATAAGAGGAAATGGCCTCAAGTTGCATCATGGGAGGTTAGAGTAGACACTGAGAAAAATGTCTTCACTCTAATGGTGTTCAGAATACTGGAACAGGCTGCCCAGGGAAGTGGTGGAATCACTGTCCCTGGAAATGTTCAAGAGGCATGTGGATGTGGCACTTGAGGTCATGGTTTACTGGTGGACTTATTATTGCTGGACTAACGGTTGAACTCAATGATCTGAGAGGTCTTTCCCGGCTTTAATGATTTTATGATTCTGATGATGATGTAGAAAATGGTGCTATGAGAAGGAATGATATGCCATATAGCCTTATAATTTGATTTTTGTTTTTGATAGGAATGATATTGTTACTCTTGTACTTGAATATGTGCATTTCCCGAACAAAGTATAATTGAGTGTGAGTTTGTTTTCCAAGTGTATAATGTTGAAAGTGGGAACCTTTAATGATGCCTTTATGAATAAAACCAGGAATAGTGCCACTTTCCACAGCAGAAAATTATACTAATTTTGTCAGCAGAAAATTATACTAATTTTGTCATAATCTTTACATTTTTTCAGGAAAATCTGAGGCAATATGTTGATCGCATTTTTACTGTAATTACAAAATCTGGTGTGAGCTGCCCTACAGTGATGTGTGATATTTTCTTTTCACTGAGAGAATCAGCTGCCAAACGTTTTCAAGGTGAGTTTCTATACGTTATTGTTTTATTGTATGTAACTGATAGCTTTTAAACAGGTATAGTCTAACTGTCTGTGTGATCCCTGATGGATTCAGAGACCGAACAGCATATCCAAAATACAATTCAGAGTGTGTTAATGCTGTTTTTTCACTGATTATTCATTTCAAAAAGAACATGACTTTTAATGATGGTGCGAGTTTTTCTTAAACATCTTTTAAAGGCAAGCAGCATTTAAAAAGATCATTGCAATGGTTTGCTTTTGAGTTTAGTATTTGCCAAGTATGCTGAGTTTCCAAATGTTCAGGGTTTTGTAATGGCTCATTTTGCAGACTCCATGCAGTGGAATTACTTCCTGCTCATATGTCAATCTGTAATAAAGGCCAGTCTATAAACTGGAGTTATTGCAAGCTCATTGCCCTAGGACCACATGTGCTGCAAAGGTTTTCTGGCTGTCAGGAGAGAATTCTTTCCACTCCCTCCTAGATGTTTTGGCACTGTGAAAGGGAGTGGGCAATATAAAACTGGAACTGGGCAAAACAACCAACCCGTGTATTTTCATGAGGGGAAGCAGATTACAGTAAGGAGGTTTTAGAAAGAGTAATACGAGTTCAGCTTTTAAAGGGTCACTTCAGAGTAGAAAAGCGCAAGCGAAAAAGCATTCACTGGGCTGTCATTCTCTTTATGTTAAAATAAATAAATAACGTGTATTTTCTGTAACTACCAACTGGAATAGATACATTAGGAGTCTGTAACTAGGTAACTGAGTTGGCCTCTATGCTGAACATTTCACAAACTATGTAAATTATTCACCATACTTCGGTGCATAGATGGAATAGCAGATGTTTGTATGAAATTAAAAGTGAATGGTGTTCTCCTTGTAGCTTGTGTTGTGAACCCACTTCTTTTTTAAAAAGGCTCTCATTAACATTTCTTTGGTTCAGGCTAGATGATCTCTGGTTCCAAATCCCCTATCATCAGTTAATCCTGTAACTCACAAATATATACATTTCCAGCACATGCTTGAGTTAGCTTTCTGAAAGCTTTCTGATAATTTCAGGAGATTTTTCAGGAAGGATTATTGAAATGCTGAGTAGAGGTCTTTTTTTAATAGGTGACCCAGATGTGAGGTATACAGCTGTCAGCAGCTTTATTTTCCTGAGATTCTTTGCACCTGCCATTCTTTCTCCAAACCTCTTTCAGCTTACACCACACCATCCAGTAAGTACTATGTCAATTTTTTTCTAGCTATGTTTACAGTTCTGGCACCTTAGTCTGTAAATTGGGATGCTTTCTTTAATTCTTTTAATAGCCTTTAGGAAATGTACATTTGTTCGTTCAAAGATCTTCTGTATCTGTCTTGAATATAAAACATATGTTGAATGGCTGTGTATGTGTAGAACTTGGGAGATACGGGAAGAACAGTTAAAATTTAAGGACAAAAAGGATATGGGTCTAGCTCCTGTGGAAAAGATCATCATTGCTTCATTTTTGCTGCATTAGATTAATGCTGGATTGATTGTCAGCAATGTTGGAAATGTTCTGGAGACTTCAGTAACTGTTCTCATTGGGAGTGGAGAGGACCTGGACAGCCTTCAGGAAGTCTCTGGTTTTATTCTGCAAGTGATTGCCTTTGTTTCTCAGATCAATAGGGATAGCTGTGGAACATGATGGCTTAAGAGTAAAAAACCTTTTCAAGAAAAGGCAGCTTTTTTCCTGCATTGTTTTATTGGGTCTTTTCTATTTTTATGTTACTTTTCCGCAAGTGAAATAAGAAAGAAGAAATATAATTTACCTTCCTCTCTTCCGTATTTTAAATAGTCCATATAATATTGTTCTCTTTCCTAGGATCCTCAGACGTCTCGAACTTTGACACTTATCTCTAAAACCATTCAAACACTAGGCAGCTTATCAAAATCTAAATCTGTAAGTATGCCGTTTTCATTTAAAGGCTTAATTTGGGAAAGTGATTTTTTTTTATAGTTTATCACTAATTGTAATTAAGCCTTTAAAATGCTTGAGTTGCACTAGGCTTATGCAAAACTGGTTATGTTTGCTTTGATTATAAGCCTCTCATGCTCAGAGGAAAACTAAATCTGTCTTAATCTGAACTAGATTTCAGTAAACCAAAACTGTGTGACCAACCTAGAAGTCTGCTTCAGAGCTTTTCTTTCCTTCCTTCTGGAAGAAAGAAAGTGATCAGGAGAACCTATGAAGTTCTCTATTTGTCTGAAGTACATGATTAGCAGCTTTACAGGGCTTTATGGATTGCTTCAGCATTTTAAAACTCAACTGAGAAAAATCACTCAGTAAGAGGAAGGGCTATACTTTTTTTTCTGGTTCAGTTTTCTGTCTGTCAGTTGAGATGAGATCCAGATGCCCACACTCCATAGATGTTTGATTGAAGTAAGTGTACCTAAAGCACCAGACTGCTATAGCCAGTGATAATTTGGGGTCATCTAGTTATGATTCACACAGCCCACCGTAGGTGATTATGTACCTCAGTTATGAATCCTTCAAGACAGTAGAATTCCTTTTTTCACACTTTTTGTCAGCTTCTTTTAGGAGGAGGATTAAGAGCCAAAGCAGAATTTTGAAACTTTTGGAGAATGCATTACTAACTGTAGCCACTGAACATTTGAAATGCATTCTGTTACTTTTTTGAAATAAAAACTTAGTACTACCAAATGTGTGCCATACAATAAGTTGCTTATTTTACCTCTGGCCAGAAAAAAACCCCTGTCTTATCTGCAGTGGCTTTCCTCCTGACCTACTGCTGTTAACAATAATATTTTCTGTATAAACTGTATTATGGTCCTCATGGGTTTGGCTTTGTATTTCAGGCCAATTTCAAGGAATCTTACATGGCTACGTTTTATGACTATTTCAATGAGCAGAAATATGCAGATGCAGTAAAAAATGTAAGTAATGCATGTGAATGTTCTGAAAAATCCTGCTGTGTTGTTGAAGCTAAAGCTTGGAGTCCTAGAATGTAATACATACTGTTAGTAAACCAGGAAACCTCCTTAAAAAGCAGACTCCTGATAACTGTAATATTGAAGAAACTTTTATGAAGTTACATGCATGTGAATAGTAGAATCTCTTTGTATATATTTCTCCTTAATAATTAGTTTGGATTAATAAGCGGCTACTGAGAGCTTGAGATGCGTGTGCTTTTGTAGCATGCTGTAGATCTGCGATGAAAATCCAAAAGGAAGTGAAAGATAGGTTTGACAAAGGAGAAGCACAAGAAGTGTTGATCATCTGCAGTTTTTCTGCTTAAGAGCATTTATGCTATTTTTAGTTTACAATTCAGGAAACCTCCCAGATGCCTCAAGTTTCCACCATTACCTTCTGTTTAACTACTTTTATAATACTTTCCTATATCTCTGTGCTGTACAGATGTTAAAGATTTTTATTTGGATGATGTGCTCCTGTCATTTTTATATCTGCTTTTTGTTCATGTTTTAGTTTCTAGATCTAATTTCATCTTCAGGAAGAAGAGATCACAAGAGCATAGAGCAGCCTATATTGCTTAAAGAAGGGTGAGTATGCATGTACAACAAAACTCTCTACTTGTGTGCTTGCCACCATTCTAAGGCAGCTATCTTTATTTCTGCCACTTCTATTCCATCCATGCATTCAGAGAATGTAGGAAAATTCTTTTTTTGGTTGCTGTTTCTGCTCTCTGTGGGTGCTATAGCTGATTTTAACGTATTTTCATTTGATTTAAACATCTTAATTTAAGTGTGTTTTGAAATAAGTGGAGGAAAGAGAAGCCTGTAGTACTTAATTAGCTCAGCTAAGGCAAAATAAACTTAAATCAGCATTATATTAAAATCAAGTTGGGTTTTTTTCCTAAGCTCCAGTGAACAAAAGCTGTAAAATTCCACTATGAAGGCAGACACTGAATATCTTAATGAGGGCAAAGCCTGCAAATGGAATTTGCTTTGCTGCCCTATAATATCCATATGCTAACCATTATCATGGCCATTTCAAGGAAAAACTGAGATGCACTTGGAACAGTTTCTAATTTTAGTACCTTTCCTTTTTTGGGAAACATGTTCCGTATGCTATATTAGTTTTAGATACCAATTGTTGACATTTTTTGTGTTACAAAACTGAGTTGTTGAGATCATCTAAGTGCACTGTGGAAACAGTTTCTTTTTGCTGGGAAGAGGAAAGTGAAAAAATCCAAATTCTTGTCAGCACTCAGCAAGCTGAAATACTGCTTGAAAGTAAGCTTTCGTGGTCCCTCTAAGTAATGGAAAAGCTACATTTTTGGTGAAAACATGACTGCCTCATCCAGTTAACCTCGACAGTTCACTTTGTACTTCTCTGATAAGCACCTGTCTGTAGAAGCAATTTTGTCTATTTGAATTCTGTACGTACATTTATCATTCTTTTGTTTTTCAAAATAAATTTATAGTTTGTAACATTTTCCCTCTAACTCTAAAACATTTTTTCTGCCTCTGTCTTTCTTTTGCTCCTGTCTGATTTTTTTCTGTCTTTTCTTGCTCGGCCTGTGGCTGCTGTTGTAAGGACTCTTAAACTAACAGTAAAGAAAGTTGATGGTAATAGTTCATGCAGGTAAGATGGTAGAGGCAGTTGCTGCTTTGCTGTAGCTACTGGCTGACAGCATGTCCTGTGCAGCAGTAGACTTGTCTGACTTAAGTTTGGGGAGGAAGTGCTCTGTTTAACAATCCTGAAATACCAGGATTGTTAACCAGCAGAGTACATTTTGTTATCTATTTCTTGATGTTGACCTTTTTTTTTCCTCCTTAAAAGGAAAACCTGCTGTAAATAGAGAATAAAGGAGCTTTTTCTGTAAGCAGAGGCTCCAAGAAGCACTGTATGGATCCCCATGAACTCACTGGAAGTGATTAAGAAGAGACCATACATTTTTCTAGGCATTTCTTAAGCAGTATTCATGCAATTTGTTCTCAAGGTTAAGGGTGGCCTTCAGCAGCCTTTTTTTCTTGATGCTTTGCGTTATTGCCATGTTACATCATGGGAAGTGGGTGGGAATTTTCACAAGCCTTTGATTTGATTCTTCTCGGGATTGAATGGCTGTTTAGTGGAATTTCTATTTGCCTTTGCAATGGTTTTGCTTGTGTTTGGTTTTTTAATCTATTTTTGCTTCTGTTAAGAGTATGGAGATGGAAAGCATATGTATTTTGAATGAACATGCACTACCAAAGATTAGTCATTGGCACTTGGGTTTGCTGGCATCAGTCTTGCCATCACTGCTTAACAGCTGCCTGCCTGGTTCTTTCCAAAAGGAAGATAATTAAAAGGAGAATTAGTTGGGTTTGTAGGTGAGAAGGGCACAGTGATGCTTCCAAGCAAGGCTAAGGCAGATCCAGACTCAAGTCTACCATAAGCATGAGAAGAAACAGACTCTCCAAGCAACTCGTACTTGAAATGGGTTTCATCTTGGGCTTTTTCTCCCTTTGTGCTTCTATTTGCTCTGACTTCTCACACATTCTACAATTGTTAGAAACAAAGAAATCAGACTTACAACTTCTGTGACTTTGACTGCTTTTCACCTGTTTCTGGAAAATAAGAGCACATTCTACTTGTGGCTGTGTCAATTATGAAGAATTTGATTAGAATTGTGCTCTTAGCTCTGCCATATGGAGTTTGCATTTTTCAAAGAGGGGAGGCTCTGTAAGAGTTCCCGATTTTAAGGCGTGTTGTCCTGCCCAAGGATATTGGCTATTCCTTTGAAATTTGCTTTAACCTTGAAATATGAGGGCTATGGCCAGTGGGCCTGGTGATGACCTGAATCACATGGTTTTATTAAATATTTCCCAAGTATTCCAAGAATAATGACCAAGTCAGCAACTGTCTGACCATTTTAAGAATGAGAGATGTGTAACTATAACCAGTTTAAAAAAAAAATCTTGTTGTTTACAGTCCTTGTCAGCTTTTGCCCACTCAACTCGGCATGAGCAGCAGGCACCAGCCCAGCTGGTTACAAAACAGTCAAAGTCTGAAGGAACTTGGGTTTCTGTTTGAGCTTTGAACAGACCTGCAGTTTGGGTGGATGTGTTGTAGTTGTTCCTGACTGAAGATACCAGAAGCAAGAAGCAGTATTAGCTGTTCTAAGCATTTTAGCTCTGCTATTGCAAATCTTCAACCAAGTAGTTGACTGTTCTCTCTGTGTGCTCCTTGTGCTGTGTAGTGCCTTCCTACTTGATAAAAACTACTCTGTAATAAGTAGTTTTTACTTGCTCCATTATACAGTTCTGTATTTGGCAGAATAATTAGTGTAATGTGTAGAGTAGCTGTTATCAACTCTCTACTGCATATGTATGCACATTTTTAACACCAAAAGTGATGCTTAGCTGTATGAAGTCACTGCGCTTTCCAAAGTCACCTTGAAGCTTTTGGATTGATTTAGTGGATTTTGGGAAGGTGGTGGGTGCATCACAGTTTCTTGTCAACTCATTTAAGTTTGAAATAAATTAAAACTGACAGCTCACTAAATAAACACCCCTCATCTGCCAAAAAAAAGGGGGAGGAGGTATCTACCTTTCAGCCATCAGATTACTTTGTATGTTACTGAAAATGTGTTACCAACTGCAGCATCAATGTGCAATTGCAAATGAAGCTGTGGAACATCCCAATTGTTTCTAGAGCTTGAGAGTGATTAAAGCATGTAAGGGTGCAGTCCCTTGTGCTCCAGAGACCTTACACCTGCCTTTTAATTACTAAACATACTCTAAACCTTTTGACCTTTCTTACAGGTTTAAAAACAAAACAATAAAGCTTACGGAGTCAACAGGTCAAGCTTAGCAGAGCAGTACTAACCACATTCTGCCTTTTTTCTACTGTACTAGTAAACCCTTTAGCTGTGTTTATAACCAGCAAGAGCACAAACTGCAGTTCATCCAACTGACTAGAGCCCCTGTGTAGACTACAAATCAAGTTTTATGTCTTGCCCCTTATCAAAATCTGAGAAAAGGACAGACTTAACTAATAGATGCACTAGACCTACCTGAATGTGACTCCTTTCCTTGCCAAGACAAGACCTCAATAATTAGAAAACATTCCCCTCCTTAAGCTTTGCAAATGCCATAACATATGTCTATGGATATATATTTGTATGTATACATCTGTATACATAAATATGTATTCTTTATGTATGCATATATTTATATGCATATAAATATAAAATCTGGTGTATTGTAACACTTGGTGTCCTGTTTACCAGGTTCATGATCAAGAGAGCACAAGGAAGAAAACGATTTGGTATGAAAAACTTCAAGAAAAGATGGTTTCGCCTGACAAACCATGAGTTTACATATCAGAAAAGCAAAGGTAACAAAGGTTTGCCAGTCTTATTTTGACACGTTATAGCAAAGAATAAACATTGTGTAGGAACAGAAGACTGAGGTCTAGATCTGCAACTGGAGAAGGCACAGTGCAGGCAAGTCTATCAGCCTGTGTGTTCTTGTGCCTTTTTTTTAGGATGTCTGCATTGACTGTTAGAGAAGCTTTTTAGATAGCAAAGTACCCTGTAAGTTAGCAAAGCATCGCGTAACATTTGTCTAATATCAGTTATCAACATCATTTGTAGGTTTCACAGTTACCTAATAAATTGTCCTAGGAAACAAAACTTGGCAAACCTTATGCTGGGAGTTTGAGTTTGTGCTGAACATTCTCAGGTGCATCTCAGCTTGTTCTTATAAATTCTGTAGCATTGGCACAGCTGGATGCAGCAGACAGGGATTTGCCTGCAACCTTTGAACTTTCAAGATGTGTACATTTAATGTTGCCTAATAGCAAGGATTTTGCTTTTTGTAAATTGTTGCTGTCTGTTCAGCAGTACCCAACAAACACCACTTCCTTCCATCACAGGGAGTGAGAAGGATAAGGAAACGTGTTCATATCATGCCATTCATCATTTCACACTCAATTTTGAGATCTTGCATCACTGCCAGCAGCATAGTTCAGTTCAGCTGACAGGAATAATTTCTTTCATTGTCACCTTTGCAGTAAATATACTACATCCTGCTACAATAGTTTCTAAGAGGTTTGCTAGTGTAAAGTAGTGCAGCTGAAAACAGCAATGAACTTAATACTTAAGGACCATGCTAGCAAATCCCAGCTGAGGGTAAGATTTTCCTCTTTTCTTGTTCAGTCAAAATGATTTTTCAAAGGAACTGAATCAGCCCTTATTCTAAGGGCAGAAGGTGAAGTTGAGCTGTGAATAAGTTGCTCATTACCTGTGTATGTGTGTTCTGCAGGTGATCACCCTCTGTGCAGCATTCCAATTGAAAACATTCTGGCAGTGGAAAGACTGGAGGAGGAATCCTTTAAAATGAAAAATGTAAGTAGGTCATCTTCATTAATGTATTTGTTAGGCTGCTCTAGATCCACCAGCCTAATCGCCTTTTTCTCTTTTGTAACCTGGGTTGGATTTCTATTGAAAGATGTACAACCACAGCTGCTTGTTCTGTATATAGTAGCAGGAGTTTCCAAAAGTACAGCCCATTCAAATTCTTAACAGCCCTGTCAGCAGTCTTTGGATTTTGTGATCTGCAGCACCCTCGGCACTGACCGCTGCTGATCAGCTGTCTGGGCTCCGTAATGTCAGACACAGGTAAGATGATCGAGTCCCTGCCCTTTCTGTCAGACCTCTCTGTTGGGAAGGATCTGGCTGCTTATAGTTGTGAGGGATCATAACTTCTTTATAAGCTGTCAGGTTTCTGTATTGGTTAATGCAAGTACATATGTATATGTATATATTTAATTTGGGTGAGATGTCTAAAATGCATCTGTGCTGTGCTAGTATGGTTTACCATTTTGATTTCCACATTAGGGAATAAAATATAGCTGTATTTCTCATGGGTGGCACAGTACTGCCAGCTTCTGTATGCAAGACATGAGAGCCATTGTGTACGAACAGACTTGATCAGTTGATATGGGGAGTCCTTTTCATACACCTCTGCCTATAAAGCTGAGCACAGTCCTTCAAACATTGTATTTAAAATAAGCAAAAAAAAGTGTTTTTTCCAGTTCTAAACATGCATCTACTACAGACTTCTTTATACGCATAAGTAGTTGTGACTTCTAGCTTTTTCTGCCTTTTAGTCTTTCCTGCCATCTGTTGTGCTTGGGGGCTCTATGCAGGGCAGTGCTCAAATTTGCCCTCAATACCAGGTTCCTCAAAAAACAGCTCTTCATTAAAGTGAAATACAATTCTAGGCTCTGCAGTGTTTTCCCAGTTTCAGGTATTATTTTGGTAGCATATCTCTCTCTGTTAAAACCTCTGTTAAAAAGTTTCAGTTCCACCTGCTTCTGGAACACGTCTCAGTTGTACTGTAGTTTGCTTTGGTGTTTGTAATTCAACTACAGAGGCAAAAACCAACCAAGCTGCAAAGTAATTCTCAAGCTATCAGAAGGCAGCTGTAACTTGATGAACTGTTGCCAGCTGTGCTCTGCAAAGTAACTTGATTGAACTGAAAGTAGTCACACAGTTGAGATAAAACTCCACTGTCTGTGTAGAGGAGCTGAGCTATAATTCTCTAACTTAAATTGAGTCTACTGAGATAGACTGAGCATCCAAAATATGCCTGTATTGTGAAGATTAATTATGGGAAAAATATACCTTTATTGTTAACATCAAAAACTGTGTGCTATTTTGGTTGCTTAAATTCGGTATTACTTATGAAACGAAGGTGACTACATCTATTGTGGAAAGTAAGGTCCAGAGTCTTTGCATAATGAGTAATGTTACCACCTTCTTATGCTAATATATTCCTATTTTTTCTTGCCATATGTAAATAAAATACTGCGGCAAGAACAGAATTCTCAAAACACCACAGCAGATGTACTTGCAGTGGATATTCCTTCATGGGTGCTAAATGTGATTAAAGATTCACGTTTTCTATAAATATTCTCAATGAATTTTTCCTCTGAATTCCACCAAGTGTGTATTTCTCGCTCATGATAAATCTGCATGCCTGACCTTCATTGTTCTTAAGCACAGGTTGAGGAATGTGAGAGTGGCTTTAAGTACTGTTCAGGTCTTCTATGTAGTTTGAGAGGCACCTGGTGGTTTTGGTAGTGTAAAGGTCTTGCAACCACTTGAAATTCTTGGCTTGGTTGTGGGCTTCTCAGTAACAGTTGCCATATGTTAGTTCACTTCTGTTGGTATCCTCTTACACAAAGTCATACTCCTTAAATCTGTTCCTTTGTTGCAATGCAGGAGGCTCCATTTACCCCAGCAGGACATTAAAATTCTTTTCCCTGTAGTTTTTTGTTAATAGAGGGTTGAGCTGCATGCTCCCATCTTCCTTGTTCTTCCTTCCCTGCTTCCCAGACTCAAATTGATATTTATATCCTGAAAAGATGTATTAAAAGGATTCTTTCTTTGGTGTGTAGTTTGGCAGTGCTAGACATTGCTGGGATTTTCTAATAGCAGCTAGGTGTAGAAGCATGGAAGTTATTAAAAGGCAAGAGTCACACTGAAATAGGTATTAACTGAACTACAGAAATGGCAGTATTAAAGCAAAGCTGTTCACTAAGGCTGGATCCAAACTCTTTTCTGTTTTCTGCCTCCTGCTGACTAGCATTTCCTTTCAGGCCAGCACTGGGTTCCTCTGTCAGCCTTCCAAAACTGGGAGCTGCAGCATTACTAAAATTGCATCCCTGAGGCTGACAACAAATCTTGTCGAGTCCCAACCAGCAAGTTGATATTAGTTAGCTGTTTGTAAATCCTCTCCTACAGGAATGGTATCTTACTCCTTGTACCAGGTGAAAGGTCTTGTTCTTTTAAGGGCACATTTACTGCTTGGTTTTGTGTTGAAATCTATTTATTGGTGTATTCTTTTAGTATGCTGTATTTTTTCCTGTAATAAATCTTCACTGAGTCCAGTCTTAGGTTCACCAATTAATTCTGGTGGTTTATTCTATGCCTTATTTGCAGATGTTCCAAGTGATCCAACCTGAAAGAAGAGTTCTATATATTCAAGCAAATAATTGTGTGGAGGCCAAGGACTGGATTGATATCCTCACCAAAGTTAGCCAGTGCAACAAAAAGCGCCTCACAGTTTACCATCCCTCTGCCTATCTGAATGGCCACTGGCTGTGCTGTAAAGCTACTGCAGACAATACTCCTGGCTGCACACCCTGCACAGGGTAAGGATTGGTAACTTGCTGTCAGTCCAGATCCTGCCCTAAGGGTGTGGTCTCTGCAGTGTGACTTGCAGCTGTGCAGTTACCAAGAGGATCTGCTGGGTGTGCAGGTGTCATGGTGGTTTCATTTCAAAGGACATCTTTATTGGTGTTTCTGATACTGTCAGTAATCTGCATGTCTTGGTCAAAATGTTGACATTTTTAGAGTTAAAGACAGTGATAAGAGTTGACTGTGGGATGAGATACTTTGGTTCTGATTCACCTCTCACTGGTAAAATCCCTTCAATGTCCTGTTCACAAATTCCAGAAATAATCATCTGCTGATAGATTTAATTCTAAACTGAGCTTCTTCTAAGGGGCAGACTCATGCTCTCTGTTAAATGAAGATATACTTCTTGGTTTGTAGGAAATAGTTCTCATTTAAACTGCAAGAAGTCTGTAGTGGTAGTTAGTCTCAGAATACAAAATCTGGATGGTTGGAAGTTCAGTGCTTTAGCTCCTCCATCTGGTTATAGCAGACTAATTCACCAGAATGTCTGGAGATTGATGCAGTCTTTCCTCTCAAGTCAGAGTGAAAGCATGCTGGATATTAGAGTCATGGAGAAATTTGAACTTGTCTGCTTCTTCTTTGGGGAAATATGTGAGCTCTGTTACACGCAACCTGTTGGCTTTCATGAGTACTTACTTTTACTTTCTTTCTTGTTAAGTGCTTTTGGTGCCATAGTACACTGTTTAGCATATAATTTCTGCCTCTCTTCCTGATGCTGTACAGAGGCCTGCCGGCAAATATACAACTGGATATAGATGGAGATAGAGAAACTGAGCGCATCTACTCTCTTTTCAACTTATATATGCCAAAACTGGAGAAAATGCAAGGTGAGGATGAAAGATCATTGCATCTCCAATATATTTACAAAGGCAAAAATATCTGTGAAATGTTGGGTTCCAGCTCGACCAGCCCTGCACTCACATCCTAGAACACAGAGGCCATTTGCCTTGTTTCCCCTTCAGTTGTCTTGAGGCAATTGTGTGAATTATTTTTGGTGCAGTGTGCAGTCTCACAGTCTGTAAAAAGTTCTTTGTGTAATAACAGTTGTTTGAAAGATGGTCTTAACCACATCATCCTAAAATAGCATAGGCACAGAGCATTGCGTGGATGCTCTGAATTGACAAATCGGGGCCAGCACTGAACCAGATGATTACTGATCCTGACAAGAGGCAAAGTTGAGGTTTCAGTGGAATATGGTTTTGTGTTACCAGAAGTCATGTGCACATTCCCCAGTTTAGATCCCAAGAGCAGCTTGGACACAAGTGGTTTCTTCGGGAAGGCTCTTACGGAATTACCTGTCAAGGATGACCTGTGGATGTCTGTGAATGCTGCAAGGTGGAGTTTTAGCTGGGAAACCCTCAGGAACTGAGGGGAGCAGAGATGTGATGTAAAGGATAAAAGACAGAAGAGACAGCAGAGGAAGTTGGTACTAGTAGGCATGCCAAGAAAGTATCCGGTGTACACAGTGCCAGACTTGAAATCCCAGTTTAGCACAGGGAGTGGTGGGGAAGCCTTGACTGTGGCACTGATCTTTAAATAGGACTTCATTTTATGAGATAAGCCAGTGGTGTCAAACACACAGATTGGAAAGCACTTTAATCTGTTCCCAGCTGCCGTGCAATTGCAAACTTAAGATCACCAACACTTCCGAGTGTCTGAACCAGTGCCCAGCTTTCCCCTTTTCCGAATCCTCACTGCCAGAGCCAGCATCAAGTTTCGGTGTTGGGGAAAAGGACGCAGGTCTGGCACGGACAGAACAGCAAGGGGAGGGGAAGTTTAAAGCTGAAACTGAGACAGCAATAAAGCTAGAAAGCTAAGGAAAAAGAGAGACAGCAAAATGTTATCTTTCTCCTTCTAATACACTCGTATACAGTGCAAGGAGTAGATCACATGAGGAATATGTTACAAATATTCATATGTAGTCAGTGTCCAAATTCCTTAGCCTGGAAGGCTCCCTGGTAAGATTAGAAAGTAGTGTGACTTTCCCCTTTTGATATGTCACTAAGCAGGCAGTAACCATGGCATGTTCTGCTCATGCTTATTGTATGAATCTTGTAGAGTTTTGACATTGCCACCGAGCTACGTGGTTGGCCTGCTCAGTCAGGCCTGTGTCAGTTCCCAAACTGTGCATGGGGTACTGCTAGTGGTAATGGAGATAAGAGCATCTCCTCTGCAGTAAAGCACAGCTTCCCACCAGGCCAGAAGCAGCTGCCAGACTTGCTGCCCTTTCCGTATGAGACAAGGAAGAGGGACCAGGCATGGGAAAAGCCTCTGTGCCTACCAACAGCCAGGCAAAAAGACAGGGGACTTCTGTTGATACCGGCCACAGTTCTATGGTGGTCATACAGAAGCAAACCAAAGAACAGTATGAACCCCAAAACTGAGTATTTTTAGTCTGTATGTCTTGCTTTTTTTCCCCACTGCTTGATATCTATTCCTGTACTTAATTTTTTTTTCAGAGGCCTGTGGCAGCAAATCTGTGTATGATGGTCCTGAAGAAGAGGAATATTCTACGTTCATCATTGATGACCCTAAGGAGACATACAAAACACTAAAGCTGATTATTGAAGGTGTTGGAACTTTAGAGCAGGAACATGCTCAGTATAAGAGGGATAAATTTAAGAAGACAAAGTATGGAAGCCAGTAAGTATAACAGGTGGTCCAAACAGGAGAACAGTCCTGGGAAATGGTATTTCCCTCTCTTATATTCTGCCCTTCACCATATTTTGTCCAAAAAAGATCCTGCAAATACATGCAAAATAGGAATAACCTAGGATTGATATCACAGTATTTTAAAGGACTGTAAGGAATTTTTAAATGCTTGTTTTTTCATGCAGCTTTAATATTTTTTTAAAAAAAAGTGTGGGTTTGTTACATTGTTAATTTTAAACTCTGAATGTAAAAAAATTTGCTGATCAGTTAATAACAGAAGATGCATGTATTTATTTACCAGCTTATCTTGGAGAGTTGGTTTAAAAATGGGAAGAGTGGCTGATACCAACCACATGACTCTATTTTGTGTACACATAAATAAAGTATTCTGCATATAACTAACAAAAAAGAGGATTAATTCAATCAGTCAGTTCCTCAAGGTGAAGTAAGATGCATTAGTATAATTACAATTTTGAAAATCAAGCTTAGGGAAAAGGTTTTGTCTGTTCCACTTTCTGCTCTGAGATTTTCATGTCCTGACAGAAAACTCAATAGTACCTTTTCTTTTTTTTTTTAGGGAACATCCTATTGGTGACAAGAGCTTCCAGACATACATCAGGCAACAATCAGAGATCTCAGCACATTCCATATGAAGTACAAAGGAAATCACAGGACAGTGCTGAAGGACTGATCAGTGAAGCTAAGCAGCAAAACAAAAGGGAAGCCACACATGTAGCAAAATATATGGATAAGTGTCAACTTTGAGACTTGGTAAACGTATTCTCTTTTCAAGAAACTGTTGTAATACTTGCTATGCACTTTATTCATCTGATTATTGACAGATGATAAAACTCTGCCTTCTAGGCAGTTGTTGTCATGTGTATTTTTGAATTTGCTTTGGTTTCTTGGAATCTAGTGATCAGTTCAATGATCAAGGTGTGTGGACTTCATCTTGACAACTCCCATGCAATTCCTTATGTTTTGGAAACCAAGCATGCTGCTAACATGCAGCATTTTCTAGAATGGTTGTTCGTTACTGTTTTTTGTTCCTGATTAATGTATATTATGCCACACCCCTGCGTGCTGTCTTAGGAAACGCGTAGTAACACTTTACTTTTAATGCCTGCATTTAGAAAAGAAGCAGAGAAAAACCCCTCTGGTGTAATCTCTTGCATTGTAGCTTGTATTCTGAGCAGGCCAAGGAGAAGGCCTTTTGATTTTACAGCAGCGTAATTTTTGCTAACTGTGCACAGTTTTTAATAGAAATTCAGGTCTGAATGGTACTCTTGATATTTTTGAGATACGAAGTCATTTCTCCAGGCACATTCAGCAGACTTTGGTTTTGAAGATGCAATCTCAGCGGTATGATAAAATTGACTGTCATAAATATAAGAAAGAAATGAACTTGTGTCAGAGCTACATGTGTCTCTTGTGCACTCCAGTGAATGGTAATCTTTGAAAGTCTGCCAACTGAAAGGCAAAGTAAGCTGATTTTGATGACCTTGTACCACCACACTGAGAAGGATGAATACAATATGAATCTGGCAGATGAGGCACACTGGTTTCCAGGCACAAAAACTGTCAAGATGGGTTTTCTCTGAAAGGATGTTTATGCACTGGAGTCCATGCTATCCTAGTACCACTTGCTTTTCTGAAAAATGGATTTTTACTTTTCCAAAAATGTTTTTAAATACTTTTTAAAAGAGACTTGTTAAAGGATATTTAGTATATTAACACACAATTATGGTAACTTGTTAATATTCTGAGTGTAGTGAAAATGGGATGAGCTGTGTATCTCACTAATACCAACAAAAGTCATTAAGGAGGGGAATAAAGATCTGCTAAATATAAAATGCATATTTATGTATACTGTTTAGTTGTACACCGTATTTTTTTCTCTTTGTAAGGGTCTGATATACGAACATCTAGCACTGATGGCTTGGAAGCCTGCATGATGGACTTTAGGCCACTGTGGGGTAGAAGCTAGTACTGGTTTTAAACTGAATTGGAACAGAAAGCATTGAACTGTTAGTTTAATGTGAAGATGTCTGTGTCTTTGCTTCAAGTGTTACAGAGTAATTCTTAACTGTGTCCTCATTGCATCTGACATGATTTAAGATGGCTAAAGTACTTTGAATGCCCTGGTTTGTTAGTGATGCTCTTAGGGATGAGGTTTTCTTTTTGTTTGCTTATGTAGTAGACCACCTCCTAGTAGATGATAAATGATCTTTTATTCATTTTCACCCAGCAGACTGGGGAAAGGGAAGTAATGATACATTGCAAAGATGTATTTTGGACTCCAAGCTTTTAGCTGCCATGAACTGCAATTTTTAACATGTATTTGTAACTTAATATTGTTTATAAAATACTAATGACCTGTAATGTGTGTTCTACTTGCCAATTAAAAGAAATGTTTTATTTCTGAAGACTGTGTCCACATTTGGAATCTGTTTAAATTCATAGTGGCCACCAGTGTGCGCATTGGCACAGCATCCACTGTTCAGAGTTGGACCATGGATGGAGATCCTTGTGACTGTGAACCTATCTGTTGGGTCTGCTGAGTCCCATCCTTGCTCCTCCTGCCCAACCCCCCCCGGGCCCCCCCCCC
>JAOXXN010000001.1:26240454-26262273 GCA_026770055.1 Myrmophylax atrothorax | reverse complement strand
GTCTATTAGCGACAGTATTGTTATTCGATCCATTTTAGTCTGCCTGCAATTAAGGGCTATGGAAGTGTAATCACAGAAGAGGGAATTCCCACATCTCTGTGTTTAATCTGCTTTTTCTTTTGTCTCTTCCACATTGTGTTAATTGCTCTTTGTTGTGTTGCATCCCTGCGGCTCTCTGGCCTGTACCCTTAGGTTCATTTTATCCCTCTAGACAAAGAAACCAGGTTTGTGGCGTGGAGTATTTATTTGCAGCATCCTGATAGCTGTGGTTTTCTAATATCTGCACTGCTCTGGGGAGGAGAGGAAAAACTAATACCTATGGGGTGAAATCATGGTTCTGTGGAAGGCAATGGCAGCATTCCTGCCAGCTTTGCTATGACCAGAATTTAACTCTGGGAGGGTCTGGGAAACTAAATATCTTCACTGTGCCCTCTAAATGCCTGTCTCCACGCTGAACCAGGAACCCACAGAGACACCTCTCAGCTGCTGCCTCCACACAGCCCCAAAACAAAGGAAGAAGAGGGCCAGTGGCCACTCCAGAGCCAGACAGCTCTGCTGCTTAAATCCTCAGCTACTGCTTTTGTTTCTCATTGTTCCTAAATCATTATGCCAAAAATGATGCTGTCAAACCTTGGCTTGCTTCCCTCAGGCTGGGAGGAGGGTGCCTGTACCTGTTTCACAGCATCATCCCTGGGCCCCACCAGCTGGCTGTGCCCTCATGGAGCTGCTGGACAAGATCATGTTGTCAAGCCTGCAAAAAAAGCCTGCTCATGTTTTCCTTCTGCCTCGCTGAATGTGTGGTCAGGAGGGTGCATCTATAGAGACTTGCACTCTAAATTGCTTTTTGCATCTCTGCATTGTCTCACCATACTCCTGCCTGCCAAAGCTTTTAGTCTTTCTCATGTCTGGGAGTCTGGTTTAACTAAGGCTTGTAAACCTGGGGACAGCGTTGAGCCACTATCAGCAGTCCTGACCTGCTGTGCATCCCCAGGAGCCAGGTAATAAGTGAGTCCTTCAGACCAGCTCAGGTCTGCACAAGCCAGGTTTTGGTCAGAGCTGCTTGGGTACACTTCCCAGTGTGATACCCAAATCTTCAGCATCCCAGTTCTTCACCTAGGACAGTTTGTGTGAACATGAATCAGACAGTTTGGAAGAACTGATACCACCTCTACTCAGCTATTTTAATACTTTTGGTGAGGTTATAGCTGTTCACAAACAGTAGGATACAGTTTCATGACCAACGCAAGCAAGTTTGCACGGCTGCTGAAGGCATAAATTATTAAATTAATATGGTACACTGGGATTGCATCTACCATATCCATAAAATGTATTATCCCAGCTTCAAATGACAGCCATTACATTTTTCTCTCCTGTTTATCCTAGTGTTGTGTATTCCAGACTTCCTGTCTGTTGCTGCTTTTTTTCCCCCTCTACTACAAAAGCCCGGATTTCACCCGTATTTGTGACACTGATGAGTAGAAAGACTGCTCTGAAAGGCTGTATATTTGTGAAGCCACTGAAGGGTCAGTCCCCCCAAAACAGGTTTTTCTCACCTAGACTTGAAGCTTGTGCGACTGATATTGAGGTAAGGTAAGGGACTTGCTCTGGCTTAAAACTGTCTACCAAAACCACAAAAAGTTGAATAGTCCCAGCAGGACAGAGGAGGGCAGAAACCATCCAGAAGGAAAGCTGAGAATGACATGGCTCCCATCAGCAGCAGTGCACACTTAGACCAGTTTAAAGCAATCAGGAAACTTCACCTTCTGCAGTAAACCGTCTGGGGTTTTATCACAAAAGAGATTATTTAGGAACAAAGGACTGCCTGTGCCCATGCCCAGGTGATGCTTAGCCATCACTGCAGCTGGAGGTTAGGGCCACACACCCACGTTCCTTGCTTGGCAGGTCCTGTGTGTGGACTCACCTGCAAAGTCACCTTTAACTGTATGGGGCACTTTGGTTCTTACTGCTGGAGAATGGCTTTAGTGGGCACCTGAAACTCATGCGTGAGCTTGGTACTGAAATCAGGCCTACTTTGTCCCATCCTTTCCTCCCATGCTTTCTTCAGCAGATGTTTACTTACAGCAGCCTCAGAGCACTGAGGCACAGTGATGTAAGTGAGGCCTTATGTGGCTCACTCCACTGGAAAACGTGAGGATAAATACTGTAAGCCTTTGGCCAAAGCAAGCTACAGTGTCCTCTGGGACTGATCCTGCCCTCGTTGAGGTCAATGGGAACTTCATCTGATTTTACTGGCTGTTGTTAATATTACTTTGTCAGTCTGAGATTGAATTTACCATGTCCATGAAGAGTTTATTACCCTGTGCTGGAATGACAGTCACCATATTTTCTATTCTGTTTATTATTGCACTGGTAGGCTTTTCAAATTTCAACTTGACATCTCTTACATACAGGGACTTCTTGCCACCCGTTACTGTAAAGTCAGGATTTCAGCCATGTTTTGACACTGAGGATGTGAAGACTGATCACAAATCACCATTCAAGTCTTACTGTTTAAAACTTTACAGGACCTTGTCTACTCAGTTAACATGGAAAGCAGAGATTTCTGTAAAACCATCTCAACCCACTGGCTGATACAAAAGTGGGAACAACACAGAAAAGATGCTGTTCATGGGAAGGTACCTGACTGCCTTGTGACCTGACTTTGGAATTTGGCATTTTTCTTATCTTTGCTATTTTCCAGAAATGAAGCATAATGACATGGGGGTGCTCAAGCCCAGGGTTTCCATTTCCAATGCAGAAACATGTCATGGAAAATGAGATGCAGACATTTTCTACTCTCCTGTGCTGTTGTTGAAAATTATCTCATCCATGCTTCTTTAACCTCTGACGCTGAAGGGCCCAGTTCAAAAACCTCAGTGGGATGATTCAGGAGGATTTCACTTTAACAAAGGCTCCTTGCAAACATGTCACTTCCTTGGAAAGGCTGTGTAGCAATCCATCATTTTATCTGAATGAGGTTATCCCACAGGGCACCCTGGGCTAGTGGCCCATGCTGGGAAGGATCCAAATGCAGAGCTGATCCTGAGACTGAACCTCCCATACAGTACTTCTGCTTGTGGATATTTAATTTATTTGCTCATATTTTGGCATTGCTGCAAAAACCATCCTGTCCTTTGAAACATGAAGGTGTGTAGTATACAAATGATAAATCAATAATCTAAGTTGAGACTTGTCATGAGAGAGGCTTGTCTGCAACTGCCTCCTGGCAACCTTTAAAATTAATTTCTTCTCACACTTCTGTCATTGCTCTTTACAGAGTCCAGAAAAATGCATGTGAATAGAAGAAGGTGCCACCTTCAACAACTTCACATCCAGTGTTACCCCTTGTGTTGAGAAAGCTTGCCACGAAAAGGCAAGTGCCAGCAGCAAAGACATTCTTCCCTTGTGTTTGACATCTCTTGGAAGCATTTTGTGGCTTCAAAGCTGAGGCCTGAAAGGCTGTCAAGAGAAAGATAATCCTCTGAGTAAGTTATTTATGAGACTCCTACTCTGGGAGAAGGCCACAGGGGAACACTGGTTGAAGTGACTACGCCATCAGGCTGTGTTTTCCTCAGTTGATCCCCAGCTCTCCTGTCTCTGGCCCACAATCTCCTGGATGAAGGTTCAGTGCCGTTCCATGTGGTGTGGGCATTAGAAGATATGTGTGTGTTTGTATGTTGTTTGCACATGTCCTTCCAAGCTCAGCAAGACCTCCAGTTTGCCACTCATTTTGTCTCCATGTGCCCAGCCCTGTCTCCCATCGTGCAGTGGCACCAGGTCCATTTACTACCTTGCTCCCTGGGCTCCTGGTAGCTGTTTTCAGTATCCACCCCAATCTCATGCACACCCTGGAGGCATACCACCAACACAGAACCTCCCACCTCTTTCTAGCCGGCAGCAGCAGTGGTACTCATGGGAAACATTGCCACTCACCCACACACCCAAGTATACTTTAGGGGTGCCAGTAATTTGACTTGATTATTTGTAAACACTGCTGGTCACTCTTGGGGCCTCAGAAGTTGCTGCCCCCAATCCTGAGAAGCACCAGACATCAAGGGGAGTGGGTAACATAGGAATGAGGTGGACATGAATCACTAACTGATGTGGACAACAGCAGGCACTTGCTGGGTACCTCTTTTCTGATGGATCAGTGCTCGTGGCATCAACCATGGCACAGGTGGAGAAGAAGCAGGAATCCAGACATTGCAGAAGAGGATGTTTCCTGACAGAAACAGATCTCAGGCTCAGCAAATGTATTCTGATTTTCAGTTTCTGTGATTACAGACAAAGTTTCTTTGCATGATCACATCAGCTCAAGGATGCAAGTCTCTCCAGGAAGGGTTTCATGCTGAAACTTTTGGCTTCTGCAAGAAAGTTGTTGGGTTCAAGGTCCACCAGGATAGAAAGTTTTTTATATATGGGATTTCAAATCAAAATTGCTGCTTTTCACTCCATTTTGCCATCCTGTCTGACAGGGATCTGCCAGATATTGGGCCTTTTGAGCCTTGTTCCTTTAAAAATCAAGCTCACCACGGTCAAGCAAATACTCACTCAAATCACAATTTGATGAGTGACAAAAGAAGTGAAGCTGTGGCAGGAAAACCTGGAGCACCAAGAGCATTTGAGTACAAGACACTTTCCAAAATTCTCCTACAGGGGAATGAGCCAAACTGGAAAATTGTGATGTAGTCTTCTATTGAACCCCACCCAAGCTCAGCACTGTTTGTGCCACAGCTTTTAATTTGTCCCATCTTACTTATTACTCTTGAAAAATAAAACAAAGTATTCTAAGACAGCTTTAAAATAGCTCGAGTGTGACTCAAATCCTGCAAAAGCATGTCATTTTAAGCTCAAAAAAATGTTTTATCCTTAATTTTCCCTGCAACAGTGAAATCCACAAAATGAGGTGCTATTCACACCACCAGCTCAGCATGACTCTTCTGGGTCAGGGCCAGAAGCAGATCCAGGTTTCCATGGGTGGAGGCAGGGACCAGCATATTGTGTCTTCAGTATCTGTGTGGAAGTGTGAAAGGAACAATCTGCAGTTTCATCTCCACTTGAGGGACACTGAGGGCAGTGAAGAGATGGGCATCTTACTCAAATGGGCAGGGGTGACAGCATGCCATGGAAAAGGCTTATTCCCCAGCCTTGTGTTGCTCACTGACTTCTTTTCAGCAATACTGGGCAGCCCTGCAAGACTCTCTAAGGCTGTTGAGACATGATTGCTTTCTCCCACTAGCTTTATGTTTCATGTGTCCTTTTCTCAGTTCCTTAGAAGGAATTGCACTAATGTCTTTATCCACTTCTCTTTCCTTTTTTGAATTTCCTTTCCTCTCCTCTTGACCACAAATAAACCCTGTCTTTGCTGCAGCAGTGCTCAGTGCTGGCTGTTTGCTACACTTCAATGTGATGTCACACAGACCCTGAGGGACAGGCACCTGTTCTGCAGATGTAGGGCCAGGCATGTGGTTCAAGGACACCCTGGTGCAACTTAATTATGCTTTTCAACTATAACCTCCCTCCCTCTTTCCCTCTTTCTCTCTTTCTCTTTCTCTCTCTCATCTATGCAATGTCAAAAGGAGGTTACCTGGATGCCCCCTCTAGCCCCCAGCCATTTGAACACCCTTCTTTCACTCATCTCCTGCCACGTGCCAGCTGTGGAGTTAGACACCTTGTTGCAGGCACTAAAGAAAGGTGAAAATCCCACATGGTTAGAGGTAAAAGAGTAGGGGGAAAGCTGTCTTTTGGCTACATGTGGACTTAGGCAGGTCTGAGGCAGTCCTGGCAGGGCAGCACAGATCAGGACAGAGCCACAGCTCTGCAGTGCCACAGATAGCTGCAGGAGCTCTTCCCCCAGCACCCTGCTCACATGGATGTCATGGTGATACGGTGGAGAAAACAGGAGTAAATCTGGCTGTGGCTTCAATGCTGCATGGACAAGCCCCTCCCCACAGCACCCCACCAAAACCCCTGGCTGCCTTAGACAAAGCCATTGCAGTGAGGGTGTAGTTACCTTGAGTCAGGACATCTTCAGTCCTCTGAAGTCCACTGGTGGAAGGTTGGATGAAGCACTAATTTCACAAACAGAAAGATGTGTAAGGAATTATGTCTCTTTTCCCTCCCAAGTGAGTATCACTTCAGAACAGTTGTGAGAAGGGGAGCTGTAAACATCCCCCAAGCAGCATGGCACAAGCCAGGCACAGGCACAGGGACACAGAGGCAAGCACTGTGATGCTCTGGTTAGCAAACATGGCTAATCATTCACATATTTTTCCTCTAGGCATAGACAGCTCAGAGATTGCCATAAAGACTTTGTTTTACAGACTCCCTGAAGGGTAATTAGCATCAATAAAAATATTTTCAAAATTGCTGGCTGGTTAATAGTGTGTGCAACATAGGAGAGGTTTGAGTCTCAACATTGGCTTATGATGAGGCATGAAATGCCTCGAAACCAGTAAGCAATCCAAAACAAAAGCCTGTGTTTTGCCTCTGCATCATATAGCAGCAGCAGTCTGGGACATGCAGGGGAGGTGTTGCTTCAGGCAGGAAGCAACATAAAACCCAAATATTGTGTTTAACCACTATCCAAGTAAAAGAAAAAGAAATCTCTCTTATAGAAACTGAATTCAGAGCTGTGGTCCTAGGCAGGGTTAGCTGGAGTCATCAGGAGACATCATTTTGCATCTTCACTTACTTAAGGAGATTTGCAAAGGGAAGAAGCTCAGTGTGATTGCGTTTTACTGATCAAGCTCGTATCCTCTCCTGAACCCCTTAATTGCCTCTTTGTGTGAAAGTGGGTACAACAGGTTTTGATCATTCCCTGCAAGTCTGATACCTGTCTTTGGCTCATTATTAGCAAGATTTACGTCTACAGAGACATTTATGACAGCAGATCAAATCCTGCTTTACTGAGCTGATACTACACTCTCAAGCTATAACAACCATATTTGGGGTTTGAAATGTTTGTAGCTCCACCCTTTCCTGGTACTGGAAGATGCTGGACCTAACATTGGAGAGAAAGAGCTTTTGTTGAGGTCACCAAGAGCATGTCCACGACCACTCTTTGCAGAGTACATAACCACAGAATATGCAAGGTTATGGCTTATGTGGCAAGGATATTGGGAATTTAAGGACTCTGAGGAGCCCTGAGCAGCCAGGCAGCTTCGAACACTCGTAGAGGAACATGCTCTGAGCTCTCCCCTCTCTCCATCCTTTTGCTCTCCAGCCAAGAGAACTAATGTATGGAATTAATGTAGTGTGCATGAGCATTTGGGAAAATGACGCATCTGTTTGATGATGGATCAAAACATAATAAATGGAGGTGGGTCAAGCAGTGTTGCCAGAAGGATCATTGTTATCAACTACAAACCATCACCAAAACTCTACAATGGCTGGTATGCTCATATGTCAAGAAAGTAGTTTCTACTTGCGATATCAGGGCTTGGAAGCTAACAGATGCCAGCCTGTTCATCCAAAGACTTTTCTCATCGAGGGATGCAAGCCATTCTCATAAAGCTAGTAGTTGCAGGCCAGCTCAGTATCCTGTGAGCCATATCCCACTCTAATTCCTTGTGACTGTAACATGAAAGAACAAAGAGCCATATCCTGCAATTGACACATTTTCAGGCCTCTTAATGGACTTAGCTTGGTGACCCAGATATAGCTCAATGGCAGAATATAGTCATAATGACCCAAACTGAGCTAAAAGAATGGTGTCTTCCTATTTCAACTTAATATGACATAGCATTTGCACATAATGGAGACCAGATTTTTCTTTTGAACAAGTTGTCAAAGTATCTGGTATGTCCCATTGAAGGAATGTTTGAATAGCAAATTCCAAACTTAACACTTCAATAAATCTAGCAAATTTGTTATACTATGCCACATTTAGATGCCTCTGCAGGTCCTTTCAATTCAGCTTTTGCAGATAGTCTCTTGACTGAGACCACAGCTGGAATTGTTACCAATAAAATGAGCCACCTTTAAAGGTGATGGATGATGATGCTTCTCCATAACACTCAGTACCAACTTTGCCATGTCTATCAGTTTATGCAGGGCAACATCTGTGTGATGAAACTATATTTTAGAGCTAAACAGTGCCTATCAAGTGACTGAATGTTTAGCCTTCATTTACAATGTGTGCATTACTGCACAGATCAGTTAGGAAAAAACACCAAACCAGCCACAGAGGTTTTGATTAAACAATATTTTTAGAAGCTAACTTATTCTTCTCTTGGTGGTTATTAGTCCAAACAACTCATGACAGCTTAATTTCTCTTTAAACTTTTTCTCTTTACAGTCAGAGGTAGCATTTCAAAATATCTGGAAGGGTGCTATTTGTTTTTCTTCCCAAAATCTCCACAAAGATGTTGTGGATAACCGCAAAAGTACCGTCTGCATTCCTTTATGGTAGTATATGGGGATATGATTTATTCAAAACCACTCTGTACTTTAAACACGTGCCAAGCCAAAGTGCGCTGAGTCCCAGAATGGAGCCCTGGAGAATCCACCTAGACTGTTGACAAACCTGGCTCAAAAAAAGCAACCTCTACACAATCCAAGAGTAACAGGGCATATGACAGTACTGCTAAATCCTACAAGGCTAATGTGAACCAACCAGGCCATCTGGGGTTGTTTAGCTGTTCTTGCTGTGTGATAACATAACTTGGCATGAAGGGCTGGAGCCTCCAGCAAAATCAGACATGACAAAATATTCTGAGCTGAGTCAGAAACAATAATAATTCTTTTTGCTGCTAAGAAGCAGAAGTCACTGACTTTTGCATATCAGAGGACTGGCTGGCCAGCGATGCGTTTTGCCTACTGATCACCTTGAAAATACTGAGAAATAGAGGGCTTGATAGGCTTTATTGCACAGTAAACATTTACAGTGTTGACTCTTGTTCTGGTAAACGAGGCCACATCTGCATATAGAATGAGAACCAGCTACAGAAGCAACCATAGTTCAGGATAGACTCCCAGGAGAAATTGGCAACCATGAACTTATCCTGTGATGAAATATATAATATCGTAATTATTCAGTCTTTTCCATTTATTGAGGCTTACTGTGAATTACAAGTCTTTCAGTATATGTCTTGGACAGAAATAACTGTTCCTCCTGCTTGCTGGGATGAGAAGAACTTGATCGTGGTGTGACACAGAGGAATGAGGAGTGAGAGCCCAGCTGCCATAGCTACAGGTCAAGGGGTGCACATCTGGGGTTTCCCCCCACCAGCGGTATTGCATAAACAGGAATATCAGTAGCATCAGCAGGGGTGGAATTGTGTGGACCAGACACCCAGCATCATGCAGCTCCAGTGCATGAGATGATAGTTCCTCTAACTGGATCTGCTGCAATGAGCTGTGCCTGAGGGAATAAAATTGTCTGAGATTCCACAATGAGGTAGCCTGAGGTAAAGCTGAACATGCATTTTACTGGGTGGCAAAAACATAAGGGTTGGGAACACCAGGAAAGTGCAGGCTGGAGATGAACCCTTGCGCATTCAGCTGTGCATCGTTGTCAGCTGCCAACTGGGAGGAAAAGCAAACCTAAATTTTCATTTAGGTATTGCTGCTCTAAGATTTTATGAGTGCTCCCTGTAAACACTGACCCATAAACACTGTTATTAAAGGATAATTTTTAGGGTAGATTTAAAAGTAGATGAATTCAGGACAGTTTGTGATTACAGTAGAGAACTGCTACTCAGAAGAGGTATAGATCCTGCCCCAGGCTCTGTGTGTTGCTTCTCACATCAGATGAGGCTGCCAACCTACCTGTTACCTGGGGCATAGGAGTAACATTCTGGTTTGGTGACATTTTTACCCTAGATCTGTGGGACACACATGCCTTCCTGAAGTGCGTGACAATGACACCTCAAGCCATTTTGGTTTTGGTGTTTTTTTTGCAGCTGACATTCTCATGTTGCAAAGCCGCAGGCATGCATAGGCTGAACTGTGCAAAACGTCAAGCAAGGACCTAAATTTTGTGACTCAGGACTGCTTGGTGGTGCTGGAAAGGAAAACAAGAATGTGCAATTCTGTGCCTGCTGAGATGGATGTGCTCCTGTTACCACAGTTTGCTTTTGAATTTGAGGAGTAACTGAGAAATTTAGCCAGTCTGGAAAATAATGAGAGGGAAAGAAGTCCCAGAAAGAACTCAAGCTGGTTCTGGGAGCAGAAGAGTCTACAAAGTCTGTTTTCATGGGCGTTTATTTTTGTTTGGTGACCTTCTGCAGCATGGTGCAATAATCCCAGGTACTGGTCCAGCTTCTACACTTACTTTTCTTTCACTTTGTTTTATTTTTGTGGCTATGCTTATTGCCTATCCCATGTACAGATGAATTCATCTGTCATTCTTAAAAAAATCCAAACAAATCAAACCAGCAAACTAACCAAAAAACCCTCCCCAAAACAAACAAAAACCCCCAAAAAACAACCTACTCCCCCCCAAAAGCCCCCAAACCAAACAAATAAACAAAAAACCCCAACAAACCAAAAACCCAGACACCAGAAAGCCCAAGGAGAGGGAGAAGAACTAGAACTCTGAAATAGCCAAAGGAGTATCACTGTGTCTTTCCTAAGACTCCCAATCTCTTCTCAATTCCTTCCCATGTCACCTGTTCCTGCCCATGTAACCCTGTACCTGACACCATGCACACCTTGGCTGCTGCAACACGGATTGGTAAGGATGGAGCTCTCTGGTTTCCCTGTCACAAAAACGGGAGTTGGAGGATGGTTCTTCACAGCTGAACTAACAAGGGCCCTGCACCACAGCCAAGGATCACTGAAGAACTCATGTCACGTTTGTGCTGCTTAAGGCTCTCTAGGTCAGGCTTATGCCACAGAAAGCTGTGCAGAGCAGTCCAGGACACAGCTAAACATAAAGTGTGCAGGCAGTCAGATATCCTGGGCTCTAGCTGATCCCCCAGCCCCTTTCTCCTGAGCAGAATAGATGTTAGGCTGAAGACTCCAAAAGTGAGAAGCTAAACCCATGAGATCCTGTTGGAGGTGAGGCAGGGCATGAGAGGGAGGAAGAGCTGTTGGTGCTTACAGTGTTTTTAAGAGCACAGGAGTCTTCCCATCGGAAAGCAGAGGTTCAACCTAAACAGGATTTGCCATTGAGGTCTGAAAGACACTTCTTGTGTTTCAATTGTGTATATGTCTTTTCTTTCAAATGGAATTTGGACAGTGCTTTGCACTGAGTTTCCAGAAAATCTTGTTCTTCATCCTGATGGAATTTTTAACAAGATATTTGCCCAGGCTGTCCACATGAGTGTCTCTTGTAATGTTTGATCCCTCAGGGAACAATCATGGATGAAATCACAAAAATGTTGTGCAATACTGTTTTTTTTTCAATTAGAAGCTTGGAAATAACAAATATACTGGAATGTGGTTTCAATCCATTCCTTTCTTTATTTGACCTCCTATCAAGAAATAATAATATAGTCTCCTTCTGGAATAGGAGCTGTGTCAGCCAGAATATGGGCACAGCTGTGAAATGCACAGGCTTCCTTCAAAACAACATCTTCTTTTGGAAGGAAAATTGCATTGATTTTTTCTTAGGTCATTAGCCAACCATGCAATGACAGGACAGGAATTGGTCCTGCTTTTTGATGGATCTCTGTAGTCCTCAATCCACTGAAGCTCTTTCAGCGCTCTCCCCTTTGATAGCTCTGTGGGTTACAGCATCCCTATCCCTCTGCTCCCACAAAGTCAGAACTCCATTCCAGCTCCCAGCAAACTTTTTCCACATCCCCCTTGACCACTGAGAGCCCTGTACGTTCAGCAGCCCCTTGCCCTTGCAGTGTCCATGCAAGGTCTATGCTGTCCACCAGCCCTGTGACTCTTCAGGAAACCAACCCTCATCCCATCCATCCCTTTCCTATGGCTGGGATCTGCTGCTGCCTCTATGAACTCCGAAGCCCATGTGGCCCACAGCCACACAGGCACTCCTGGGGGCAGGAGGAGCCACCTCACCTGCTTTCATCTCAGCCACATCATTTGGCTGCTGCTCCTGCAGTCTTCTCCTCACCTCCAGGTTTGCTGAGAACAGAGTGGGAAGGCCAGAAAAAGGCAGTACAGCCAAAGAGTCCTCCCATGGCTGTTGCACCTTCTCCTAGCAGGAATTTTATGGCTCCCACACCCACATGAGCCCCCATTTTTGCATCTGGTAGCACTGGTGAAGGCAACAATGATTTTCACCTTAGACAGAGAAGAGCAACAAGGCTGGTGAAGGGACTGGAGCACAAGTCCTATGGGGAGAGGCTGAAGGAGCTGGGGTTGTTTAGCCTGGAGAAGAGGAGGCTTAGAGGTGACCTCATCACTGTCTATAACTTCCTGAAGGGAAGATCTCGGAGGTCTTTTCCAACCCAATTGATTCTATGATTCTATGATTTAATGAACAAGGTTGTTGATCTGTCTCGAATTGGATCACATCACCTTAAGATTCAATCTCTAATATTTCTTACTATCTTTTCGAATCAGATCCTGTCCACAGTTTTAGAGAGGATCAGTGCAGTCAATATTATTTCTGTTTGGGGCGAAAGGCAAGGCCAGAATATTTCCGCTTAGTGGCATAAACTAGAATTGGCCAGACAAAGCCATCATAAATGTAGAAGACATTTTTACCATTAGCTGACAAGTATATTCAGGTTTTAGTGCAAGGCATATCAAGATTTATCTGTCAAAAGAGGTTGTATCTGTTCAATTGGAAAAATCATTGCTCCAGCTTAGACTTGCCTCTTACTTGGCAATAAATAGTCATTGCTAACCTCTGTCCTCATCAAAAACAATGTATCACTTCTCAGTGAAAGAGTGTTTAAAGGAGAAAATCCTTTCCTGGTATGTTTATACTGTTGAAAATAATTAATTAATCTATCTTTCGTAGCTTGCTCATCTTTACCTGGATGCATTGTCTTCACGTGATGACATCCTTCTACTAAGCTAATGATAATAGTTTCAGCACTCTATAACCTACTTTTGAAATAATAATTTGTATTTTAAACATACAGAATATGTAAAGTAGATATGCAGATACAAAAAGAATGAGTAATAGGCACAAGAGACTTACAAAAATATTTTGGATACAGAATCCTAATATATTTTGCCGTTAGAGATTCCAGAGCAATCACAATGTAATGGATGCTTCATGGAACACTATGAGCAATCACCATGCAAATATTATTGTTGTTCCTACTTATGTTGTCAGGTTTTGTGAAAGGACAGCCTGACACACATTTCATATTTTCTTATCCAGCAGGTACGCATTTATTGGCTGAGCTTGTTGCTGCTTCTGCAAGTCTTGAAACAATTTGCAACTCCACATTTCAACATGCCTATGTTGAATTGAAATATTTGAATACTGAATAGCTAAGATGATAGAAAGTAATTCCATTAAGATCCTTGATAAGAAAAAAGGGTTTCAGGAGATGATTTTGAATGCTTAAATATACTGAAAGTTATGTTGCCATTGCATATTTGCCAGAGCTTGGTGTGGAGCAAAAATTAAGATAGTCATTACCTAGTCACCTCTTAAAAGCTAATCTGCCCACAAAAAGTGGGATGCTGATTCTTATATTGTATTCAGATAATTTTCCTGTTAATTTCCTCCCTGTGATGAACAAATACACAAAAAGAGCCTCTTGAAACATATGAACAGATACTACAAAATAAGCGATTGACCTATTAATGCTTTGGCATACTTCTCCATAGGTAACTAAATAGCTCAAAAAAGCATTATTTACATGACAAATTTCATTATACTTTTTTTCAGTTCACAAATGATTCTTTAACAAATTGTGAAATCCCCACATTTGTTCATTATTTAAAATAATTCTCATATTTCTGCAGTAAACCATGATTCATTTAATACATTGATGAACTTGAAGTCTCCACAGATTTTGCAGCAGTGAGTTTGCTGACAAGTGGTACAGCATGAACATGCAACCATCAGAAACAGTTTTTTGATACTGCACATTTAATTAAAAAAAAACCCTGAATTTCCTGTTGCCTTTTTTTTTAATTTTGTAATTTCAATATCAGTTTTGACAAATGTCTGTCATTTAATATCAACTTCATATTTGATTTTATTTTTTTTCCTGTATCTGTGTTAATGAAACTAACCCCTATGCAAGGACAGTTTGAGATCTTAAAATTTTGAAATTCATCAAATCAATTTTTCTGTCTAAACATGTGTCTTAGCTGTGGAAAGTCTAAAGAACAAAAGGATTACGTTAAGCCCTACATAATAACCTTGATACAATTATTGTGCAGATACCTAACATTTCAGTGGCAGATAGATCAGGACCAAGATTTCTTACTCAAAGTCATGTAACTGTACTTAATATGCATTCATTTTAAGCTAAAATGAAAGAGTCTTAAATACAGATTTTGTGCTATCAGCCTACTATTTAGACTTTATGTTGTTTCAGTGGTAAACACTAATGGAAATATTTATCTCAGAGTAAACTTGAAGTTGGTTAAATGAAAAGCCATTTTTTACTTGTATATGTTTTATAGAGTTTTATTACTGTTTATAGAAAAATATCAGATTCTGAGCCAACATTTAAGGATTCAAAACATTCATAAAACAGACACAACAAGTTGCGTATGTACATATATGCACACAGGCACCCGTATGCAACCCTCAGAGTAAACAGGAAATAAAAGTAGTTTTGGAGTTCACAATTTCACCTGCATTCACTGTTTATGTATTTCTGAGCTTGTCTGTAATCCTGATTAGCCTCCTGGTATTGAGTCTGCTGAAGTTCCTGCAGTGCATTAGAAATGTCAAAATGAATCATGGTAGGAAACACCATAAAAGATCTACAACAAGTACAGAGGGGAGGAATATTAAAAGTCAGCAATACCTCTCAATTAATTCCCTTATTACTTGAAAAATGTGATGCAAACCCCAAAATACAATGTGATTATTACAGATGAAAAGCAAATATCTAAAGAAAGAAAATTCTGGAGGGAAGTACAATCAAGAAAATCAAATGTTTTTAATTTTTTTTAATAATACAGAGGAAAGGAACCTTTCCCAGGTTGTATTAAAATATTAATACACTAAATGCTTATATTTTTTTTTCTACTGGTCACATTTAGCTAGGCAGAAATTTAAAAATTCTGCTGGCATGTTTGTTTGGAATAAAAAAGCCTGTAGGTCAAGTCTTTCTGAGAGAATGCCAAATGTCTTTGTGTCCAGTTATTTATGGTTTCAGATAATTGTACAGAAAATATCAAATTTGCATAGTGTGATTATTGCTGATTATTTATCCAGCAGTCAAAATGTTTCAGTGGTTCCTAGGATGACAGATTGACAAGTACTTAAAACTCATTCATTTTATGAAATTTGCATGTAATTAGGCAATAATGAAGGGGATGTTTGTGGACAGCGGATTATACTACAATATACTGGAAGTGATTCAAATGCTTGACAAAGTGTTAACATTATCTTCAGTTTCAACTAAGTCTTCAATATTTGGCTCTAAATATCAGTGGAAAAATGAAATAGGTTATGGAAATTTACTAAATGTTTTGCTAGAACAAAGTATATATATGTACTCCACTTACTCCTACTTTTTTTTCACTGCTGATGAATTGTATTTTAGGTATTTAACTCATACCACATTCATGCAGGTCTTCCGTGATAGTTTAGCTGCCCTGCTTTGGACTATCACAGTGAAGTCCCATGAAGAATGGCTTTCTTTGGTTTCTTGGCATCTGTGTGGTATCTGAATTTTAAAGCGCCTGTTTTGAGATTGATACAACAAAAATGTGATTTTGAAGAGCTTATCAGACAAAATTTGTTCCTTAACCATTTTTTTCTGCACAAGTAGAATATTTAACTTTATGGTGCACTCTTTAAGTGGAAGTAACCTTCACCAATACCTTGTGGCAGACAACTGCAAATGACTCTACTTGTATAAAGGTATAAAATTAATTCAAATGTCCAGGCATCGTGTTTTTGCACTATAATGTTGATTCTTGTTTCCATGACATGAGCAAGTACATTGCTGATTTTAAAGAATTTTATGTATATGCATCAAATGCACTTCTACACCTCACTCCACATTCAGTGGTCACCTTTTTAACACATACTAGTGTGCAGGGACCTATGTAATGATATACATTATAATCAGTTGTTTTCAAATATTTCTCATTTTTGAAGTAAATTCTCCAATTTAATTTAATATGCTCCCAAAGTAACAGTAGAGATGTCATATAACTTTTGTAAAAGGAAGTAGATGTTTATATATGGGCTCTGCAAAGCTGACATGCTAATCAGGAAATTGCCTACGCCAGTCAGTAGAAGAGATATGCATTTTAAAAATCTGCCTGTCTTGTTTTATGGAATATAAGGTCAATGTCTGTTACAGGGCAATGCACACTACTAGTAAAGCAGCATAATCTGGAACCATGTCCACAGCTAATGGTTTTTTTCACGAAATGATTTGATAGTGGCGACATCCCTTTTTGGTTTTGCTCACAGTAGTAGTTTAAGCTCCCACACAGGATTTTGAGCATTTGGAACAACCAAATTCTACAACAAGAAGAATTCAAACCTCTTTCATCTGCTGATTAAGAAACTCACATGAGGGGAAGAGATGTGTTGCATCTCCAAGGACATGAATGTTCTAGCTACTGTGCCATCACATCACCTTCTTTTTATTTGGTCTAAGGACTACTTAAATATCATTAAAACAGTTGTGAAAGAAGAGATAGAGACAATGGTTGGACTCAGTGATCTTAGAGGTCTTTTCTAAATTCAGTGGTTTTATGATTATATGAATCTAATATTCTTACAATGTTAGCTACTGCATGACATTTATAAGTTCCTAAGGAGAGGACCCCCTGACAGCCACAAGGTCAGAAGAACTGAACTCATGAAACAAAACTAAATGAGCATTGAGTACTCTAGCTGAACTTTCTTACCCGTGATCTGCAAAAACATCTATCTCCCCTGAATTCTCTAGCTGATTCTGTACAGCTTCTATTCGAACATGCCTGTTTTGACCAGACTAAGCATCACATTTGAAGCAGGCAAAACAACTCAAGCCTAATCAAAGCCTAGAAAGAGGTACTTGTCTGTGTCTCCAGTTCTGTTAAGGCAGAAGACATTTAGTCTTTAGCAATCTCCAAAACTGACCTAGTAAAAACAGTGACTCCTGGATACTTCAAGCACCTTAAAACGCAGGGTATTTCACCTATATGAATGCCTAAGATTATTGTAAAATATTTAAATCTTGTTTAAAACCTTTTGTGGAGTTGGTCTCCAGTGTGTGGGGCAGATGTGTTAGGCTTCTCTCACAAAGTCCCTTCATTATTCCTTGTAACCTCAGGAAGGTTGAACTTTCAGTCCTTTCCCCATTAAGCTGTGCCAATTTCTGGAAGCAAGATGCCAGAGTTATTGAAGCAGCAGAAAGGGTGTGAGAGTTATTGATGTGTTAGAAACCATCAAAGCACCTAAGAATGCTCATGCAGGAATTAGAGTTCCTACACCCAAAAAGGCAGCAGGATTGATAACCCAACTGAAGTGAATCTTCAACAACAGACTCAGCATGTGCAACAAAGAGAAGGAGCTGGAAACCATTGCACAGCAGGAAAACCATGACATAGTTGCCATCATGGAGACATGGTAGATGACTAGCACAACTAGACTGCCACAGCAGATGACTGTAAATTGTTCAGAAAGGAAAGGCAATGGTGAAATTCAGCTTCCCAGCTGTCTGCTGGAAATACAGCACTGTGGAGACGGAAGAACCCACAAGGTTCATGGAGTATGTGGAAGAGAACTACTTGACACAGGTGGCAAGGGAGCCAAGAATGGAAGGCTCCACACTGGATCTGCTGTTGCAAACAGAGAAGGACTGGTGCGTGATGTGATGGTTAGAAGCTCTCTTGGCCAAAGAGATCACAAAATGATAGAATTTTCACTTCTTGGAGAAGCAAGGAGGGGGGCCAGCAGAATTGTCCCACTGGACTTCCAAGGGGCAGACTTTGACCTGTCTAGGAGACTGATTAAGAGAGTCCCTTGGCAGGCAGTCCTAAGGGGAAAAGGAGTCCAGGGAGGCTGGAAATTCTTCAAAAAGAGAATCATTGGCGCAGGAGAATGCCAACCACATATGCCAAGAGATCAGCTAGTGGGGAAGCAGACCAGCCTGGATGACCTGAATGACCTGGATGACCATGCTGCAAGAATGTTGTGAGGTTATGTAGAGAGAAAATGAGAAGGGCCAAAGCCCAACTAGAACTCAATCTAACTATTAACATAAAAGGCAACAAAGACTGTTTCTATAAATACATCATCAACAAAAGGAAGGCTAAGGAGAATGTCCATCTTTTACTGGATGAGGGAAGTAGCACAGTGAAAAAGGATGAGGAAAAAATTGAAGGGCCTAATGTGTTCAATAGCAAAACCCATGGTTCTTCAGATACCCAGCCCCCTGACCTGGAAGATAGGGGCAAGGAGCACCATGAAAACACCATAATCCCAGGTGAAATGGTCGGTGACCTGCTACACTACTTAGACATGCACAAATCTATAGGCCTGGGTGGGATGCACCCAAGAGTACTGAGGGAGCTAGTGGAAATGCTCACCAAGACACTTTCCATCATTTACCAGCAGTCTTGGCTAAGCAGGAAGGTCTCAGTTGACTGGATGTTGGCAAATGAGATGCCCATCTTCAAGAAGGGTTGGAAGGAGGATCTGGGGACCTACAAGCCTCTCAGTCTGACCTTGGTGCCAGGAGAGGTCATTTTGAGTGCCATGGTAAGGAACTTAGAGGACAATCAGGGTATCAGACACAGCCAGCATGGGTTTTTGAAAGACAGATCCCACTTGAACAACCTGGTCAGCCTCTATAGCAGGGTGACCCATTCAGTGGATGAGGGAAGGGTTGCGAGTGTTGTCTGCCTGCAGTTTAGTAAAGCTTTTACAGTGTGTCCCACAGTGTTCTCCTGAAGATACTGACTTCTCATGTCTTAGAAAGGTGTATTGTTCCCTGTGCAAAAAACTGTCTGGATGGCTGGGCCCAGAAAGGAGTGGTCAGCGGAGTTACATCCAGCTGGTGACGGGTCACTAGTGGTGTTCCCCACGGCTCAATGCCAGGGCCAGTCCTGTTTGATATCTTTGTCAATGGTCTGCATGAGGGGATTGAGTGCACCCTCACTGAATTTGCAGAGGACCCCAAGTTGGGCAGGAGTGTTAATCTGCTGGAGAGCAGAAAGTCTCTGAAAAGGAACCTGCACAGGCTGGATCAGTGGGCTGAAGCCAGTGTTAAGAGGTTCAACAAAGCAAAGTGTTGGGTCCTGCACTTGGGTCACAACAACCTGCAGCGCTACAGGCTGGGGACAGAATGGCTGGAAAGCTGCCCAGCAGAAAAGGACCTGCAGGTGCTGGTCGACAGCTGGATGAACATGAGCCAGCAGTGTTCCCAGGTGGCCAAGAAGACCAGAGACATCCTGGCCTGTACCAGAAACAGTGTGGCCAGCAGGATGAGGACAGTGATTGTCCCTCTCTACTCAGCAAGGCCTCACCTCAAATCCTGTCTTCAGTTTTGGGCTGTTCATTACACAAAAGACATTGAGGTGCTGGAGCATGTCCAGAGAAGGGCAATGGAGCTGGTCAAGTGTCTGGAGCACAAGTCTTATGAGGAATAGCTGAGGGAGTTAGGGTTGTTTCTTCTGGAGGAAAGGAGGCTGGAAGAGGACCTTATTTCTCTTTACAACTACCTGAAAGGAGGTTGTTGCCAGGTGGCAGTTGGTTTCTTCTCTAAGTGATAAGCAACAAGATGAGAAGAAATGGACTCATGCTGCATCACAAAAGATTTAGATTGAATATTAGGAAAAACTTTCTTTGTGAAAAGAATTGTCAAGCATTGGAGCAAGCTGTCAAGAGAAGTGGTTGAGTTGCCATCCCTGGAAAGTGTTCAAGAAACATGTGAATGTGGCACTTGGAGACATGGTTTAGTGGTGGACTTGGTGGTGCTGGGTTAACAGTTGAATTCAATGATCTTAGGGGTATTTTCCAACCTGAACAATTCACTAAAACAGTTGCAGCTGTCATATGACGTTATGGACTTGCTAAGGTGAGCTCTGTCTCCAAAGACCATATGTTATCAACTCATGTAATGTTTATTTGTATGATGACATCAGTTAACAAGTATTCAGACTACCCCATCTTCTTGCAGATCCAATTCTAATCAACAAAATGTGGGAGTCCTGATTATTAACAATTCAGGTCATTCAAGGAAAGATAAAATGGATTTATATGACAACAGTTTAACCAAAGACAATTAGGGTTATGTGATATTTAAAAGCATCCTATCTTTGTTAGCATGTGTGCATGTAGAATTTTTGCACCTATTTCATCTGCAACACAAATATGTCCTCTTTTCTTGACAGTGATCCCCAGGTATATTCCCATAGCAGAATTCTTATCAAGAAGTTTAATCTGCACGTATCTAATACAAGATCTTTCACCCTGCTTGCCAAAGCAAATTGCTTAAACATTTGTTCAGAAGCAGGAAAAAATTCTGTATTCACTGATGACTACATATTGAGTTCTATCAAAAATTTTGGGAGCATTTTTCAAAAATGATTTCACATTAAAGAGGGAAAAATGTCAGGAGAAGAGTGGATATAACATTCAAGCCCCTGATGGACCTTTCTTGATGAGTTTTCTGCATAGTATTCTCAAATGCTTTATGTAACCTGAATTAATTACTAAATCTATTCCCTTCATTATCTAATTAACTCATTCCACTGGTTTTTTCCTTGTCTTTAAAAAGCTGTTCAATTACTAACATTTCAGCATCTGCTTCTGTATTCTGATGCAAGGCAGAAGGATCTGATAGTTCTTTTAACTTGTTCCGACATGTGAATTTTCAGAACCTTCACATTCTCCCCCAGCATATAGTTAGCTACCCATCTGGTTGATTTTTTGATGGAAGGGTTTTCTAGTGCTAGAAAAGCCATATCAGAAAAAGGAGAGGAGTAGGTAGAGCACAACAGGACCACAAGCCATATTCCTAGGCACAAGGAAAACAAGGTTACCCTTTATGGTTTCAGATAGAGGAATAAGAGAAGACAGCAGTTGTACAGTATACAAGGTGGTAGTTGGAAAGGTTAGGGTATAAGACCTGAGTTTCTGTGGCAGAGAAAAGAATTCAAAGTAATGTTCATTCTTTCATTTATCCATAGAAGAAGACACTACAAGAAAAAGAAAAGTCTTTGCAGTTCCTGGGGGCTTCCCTAGTCTCAGAGGTTCTTTAAACTACATCCAGATTGTTGCTTTGCACCCCTTTTTAAAGGTCCTTTATGCATAGAGAGTGTTTTTGGAGCTGTGAAAGTATTATCTGTCTTGAACTATTGAGTTCAATAGTAAAGAATACTAGACTATTCCTTATAATGTATTTGTTTCTTTCCCACTCTACTCTGTGTTACTTATCCTTTTGATTTCTTCAATTAAAATTACTTAAAAATAATTTAAAGGAGCCTGACTAGAAATAGAGCTCTGAGCTAAAGTTTGTCCTTCATGAGCTGTCAGTTTTAAGTGAACTACAGCTGGTGTTTACTGTTTTTGGAGATATTTGATGGGCAGTGGTACTGATTAGTTATCTGTCTTCACACTGTATTATGTTTGGTTTTCAAAAGGAATAGAGAGAATATGCATGGGACTTTGTTTGCTCTCAGATTATACAGTCTTTATGCTCCAGGATTGTTCCCAAGTTACCAGTCTCCTTCCCCTACTTTTGTAGCTCACTTGGTCTTTTTCCTGGATGAGAGCTGTTCAAATCATTCTGTTGACCTAAAAAGGCC
>JAOXXN010000001.1:26192440-26211240 GCA_026770055.1 Myrmophylax atrothorax | reverse complement strand
TGACAAAGTTTCTGAGTGAGTTAATTTAACCACGCATACAAGTACTGTAACTATTGCAGCAATTAAAGATTCAAACAATCAATACTGAGTGAAGATCGGTCATCAAATGGAGATCTTTTGAAATTGCACATTATTACAGCTGGAGAGAAAGTAGCCTTTCAGTCCTAAAGCAGTGGAGGAAACCTCAAGGTATTTGTGATTGGATTGCAGTCAGAATAATTTAAAAGCACATGCAACCAACTTACTGGGATCAGTCTACAAATGATTTTTGTTAGAGTATTTGGCACCAGTTACATCCATTCCACACTGTAACTGTCTAATCAAACCCTGCCTCAGGCCATCTATAGAAATTATCTCTCTGTGCTCCCTGCATCTTCACAAAAGCTAAAGTATCTATGACATACAGTAACTTTTTGTCTTCTTTTCTTTCATTACTATTTCCCCCCCATAATTGTGCATTCTAATCATCTCTGAGTTTTTCCTTATTGTAGGGCAACACCTTTGCTGAAGTGGCACCTCAGTAGGCTATTGGGAAATAGTCTTGCTCCTCAGAAAAGGGCAAGGGAAGCTATGGCAGTAGATGGGTTTTATTTCCAGGCCTGAGGATTCTGCAGAGATACCTAGTCTTTATGGAAGGGGTGATGCTGGAGGGTATGGTCTTGAATGCTTCTTGTTTAGAAGGTCCAACAATTTGGTGCAAGGGGCAGTCACAGTCTTTGTACACCAGAATAGCTGAACAGGATGAAGGAAATGGACACAAAATCTAAAAGCTACTCCAAGCAGTGGGAACTTGGGTGGTAGGAGGTGATACTTGGAGTCTGTTTTTGGACTGTAACATGACCTGCTTGCTACTCTAAAGCGTCACATGTAAAATTATGGAGAGTAGCTCTCCTTCGCTCTTTGCATGTAGAACGCAGATCACCACAAAGTGAAATTGGAAGCAAACTAACCTGACTGAGTGATGGGTTCCTCACAATGAGAAGGAAGGCTTGTGCAAGCAACATTTGAGCATAACTTCTATAACTATACGTTCTACATATTTAAAATTCCTAATTGCAGAACACCTTAATTCCATTATATGGGAGGAAGGGCCCAATCACACAGCATGAGATTTGCTATGCATCAGAAGTCTAGAGTTGAGTTTTATAAAATGGAGAGAGCTCTGGAGCATTAGTGAGATTTACATTCTCAAGTTGAAACAGTTGAACAACTGCCAAACACTAAGTTATAGCCCATTACGGTTGGTAGCAGTCATTTCTTTGCAACGATAATGCAGGCCCACATTGTGGAAACATGAAGTACATTTATAAATGAGGTCTGGCCATGCCCAAGACAAACATTCAGTACTGAAGGAAAGAGGAAAAGGGAGAGTCATTGTATGGAAATGAGAAAAGGGCATAACGTGGGAGTTGTTGCTACTCTCTAAGACGTAACTAGGTAACTAAGAAAGCCCTTTTTAGAAATCACTGTTGATAACACAAGTCAGTGAGATGCTCCAGTGTTAGTGGTTCTGCAGTCACTGAATCACAGGATCACAAGGTGGTTGACATTGGCAGGCACATCTGGAGCCTTTGGGTCCACCCCCCTTGTCCAAGCAGGGCCACCAAGAACCAGAAGTGCAGGGACATGAGCAGTCATTCTGTAAACTCCATCTTCTATCTGCTGCCTCCAGAGCTCAAACTTGATTTTGGTTAGATTCTGTGCTGAGCAGTCTTGCCTGACTTAGTACTCAAAACAAACAGAAGCAGTAGGCAGGCCTTTTTGTCTGAGGTCTCCAGTGTTGCCAATTACTTTAAAGCAAGAGTGAGAACATTTTCCTGGTGTGGACAGGGTCATTGTTATGTTTTCAGAAGGGCTATTTTTACACAGTGACTCATGTTAGCGCCTGTTCTGATTTGGTATTTTTCCATCTTTAAAAATGCAGCAGGACTAATGCGTACCCCATATAATTTTACTAACTTCTGGATTTTGCCACCAGGGGTTTGGTCGTAGAGTTGAAAATAGATGGTGACCCCAGTCACAATGTAGGTTTCCTTTGGCAGGGAAGCCAATGTAGGTAATTCTGCCCCTTCAATTCCACAGCCATGATATGAATTCTTGCCTTCATATTCTGTTCTCTTCAGTTGTTTCAATGCAGGTTGTTGTGGGAATGGCCCAAGAGAAACTGTTCTCAACATTTGAAAGGAAAAAACCAAATACAAAAATGAATGACCTGGGGGTTCGAGTGGTTGTCTGCTTGGCTTGGGTTTTTTTTGAGGACACTTTTAAAATTCTGCTCTCTTTGCATTTTAGATATCCAGGATAAATGTTGTAGTGGCTGTTTTATCAGGATAGTAGTAAGCTCTGGCTGTAGGTGGGAGAGGAACATCTTAGCCTCCTGAAAGATGTTTGGTGTTACTCTACCTTGCTAAAAGTATGCGTTCTTAGGTCTTGCAATACTGCTGTGGAAGCTGATAATTTAATGCATCAGACAACTTGCTTCTGGTATCTACATGTGTTTGTGTGTAAGAGGTGGAGACTGCAGAGATTAAATCTTTTCTGTTAAAACTGTCTCCTGGACAGCAAGGGAAAGGCCTCTTGAACTGAGCTGAAATAAGCAAGCCAGGACTGCCTGGAGAGACTGGCCTCATGCTGTGCTTTCCACCTCACTGAAAGGGTGGAGACTTGCAGATGCCGGGCACTTCACCATCTCTCCTATTTCTCTCCCTCTTTATTTGAGATCTCTGCTGAGCTGCCCTTGGGATGGCACATGACATGGAATTCATGGTTAGGTGACAGGTCTGGTGTGTAGTTCATACTACATGTTTGAGCTGTAGTGGCAGCAGATAAAAGACGGAGTTTACAAAAGGACCATTCATGTTCCTGGAACACCACAGGCTGCTGGTGTCCTGCTGCCAGGCCCTTGATTCTCATAGCTTCTGGGGTCCCAGCCATACTGTTCGATACATGAGAACCAGTAAGACAGAAGGTGTGTTGGGTCACAAGAGGAGCGGAAATACATGAAGGCTTTCTCGGTAGAAGTGGTCCTAGAGGTTGGAATTGTTGAAACTACATTTGTGTCAGTTGGTCTCTCATGGAGGTTGGTGCTTCTGCAAGGTATTGCCTTTCTCTGGCCTGCTCTGGGTTGTTACTGCTGGACAGATGGGTTAGAGAGCTTGGTGAGGTCAGTGTCTGTACAGGAGCCTATCCAGAGGATGTTTATGTCCAACATGTATTTGTTTTAGCTTTCTATTTTAAAAGCCCATTGCTCCTGCTTTTATTTTCAGCACTAATTAGGAAAGCGAATCCAAAGGAGAAAGGCTGACAACATTTAAACATTGACTTTTTTTACCGGAGTCCAAGATGAAAATTTAACACTTACGTAATTCTCTGGTTATTTTTGCCACCCCTGGTGGTAGCAGTTAAGTAACTTCTTGCATTTTGATTCTGTGAATAGTGTGTGATTTCTGGATGGTGAAATATTTGGTGAGCCTGAAATTGAAGGTGGCTAGTTGAGAAATCAGCAAAATAGTAACAGGGAATCTTTGCCAAGTCTTTCTTAGAAAGCCTCAAAGCATTTCTCATGGCATTTTTGTTGGATCCTGAAAATACAATTGAACACTTCTGGTGGAGAGAAGATGAATCTCGTACTTTTAACAGGGACTTACCCCTCCCTGTGTAGGATCTTCATCTTCCCTGACATCCATGGGTCCTTAAGGCTTAGTACAACACACAAGGCTGAAAAGATGTTTTGGAGTTGAGGATCACATGAGAAATAATGCATATCTGTGCAGGTTAGGCACAGCTTGAATTTTTGACTAAGAAAACTTCTTGGTGTTTTTTGAAAAGGGACTGCTGCTTTCAGTTTGAGCAAGTTCCTTTTCCTAAGGTGTGAGATCATTCATCACTCATTCTTGATGGATCTTTTGGCTGAATGGAAATATATTGTTACTTTATTTCCAAAAGCCTTTTGTGAAAAAAATTGATTACGGAGAAATATGAGAAGTTAATCATAGAAGAGTGAGTAGTGTTAGAACCTGTCGCACTGCTTTCTTTTAGAATGGTGGTATCAGCAGGTCCTGCAAACCTGGAGAAGTGCTACTGATCAGCAAGTACTTTTGTATAACATAAGCTAATGAGGAAGACAGGGAAAGAAGGGTTAAATTTCTACTAATAGCCTCCTGTTTAAATCACTTACCTTGGTTATGTACCTTAGGAAATGAAGCTTGTCATGCAGTGTCTTGAAGTTTCACTCAACTGCTGTTCAACTGACATTGAATCAATACACAGTCAGTTTGCATTTAGAAGGTTATTTGTACAAAAGTAAACTCTGTACTCCTCTAGCACTCAACTCGTTCATCAGAGGTCAAGGAAAATGAAGTTTTATGCCTTTGCCACCACTGACTTGGAGCAATTAGGCTGATGGCCATGAATATGAAAGCTCCTATTTATTGTTCTGTGAGTGCCAAGAAAGTTGTTCTTGCCAGAGTCTGGATTCTCCTGTTGTTGGTTAAACACATCTGCACATTCTTGTGAAGTATATTGAAAAAGGGGAAATAACGAAAGAATTGTTTGGAATATTTGATTACATGCCATTATCTTTTTCTTCTCCAGTGCTGGCTGAAGTTCAGCTTGTGGTTAATAGCACAACTGGGCACTCATCTGAATACTTAGACTGCTTGGATTTATTTTTATTTTGACTGCATTTTTTGACTTGTCTTTTCCAAAACTAAACCTTAAAACAAAAACAAAAAACAGGGAATGGGGACTCACCAGGCTGGAGAGTTTTCTAACATGCAAGGTTAGATCCACATCACATCAGCAAACAGCTGCTCTTGCTGTATGGATGCACTTTGTTGATGCAAAGCAGGAAACAATAACACATGACCATGTACCATAAGAGGAGTGGGAATGCCCTTTGTAGTCTGGTTTTAGATTAATCAATGTAAATTTTCTCCTCAGCTGCAAATTGTCATTATTCCCTTTTTGTACAGACCATCTCCACAATGGAGTGGGTGGTACAACAGTGGGTGGCATTAGAGTTGTAGGGTGCTTATTGTAACAGCAAAAGGTACCCTTTCATTTTAGTGGTTGTGGTGTTACTGTGCTGGCCATGTTCTCCATCAGCAGAGAGCTTCTGAGGAGGCACTGGGTGACTAAATGATCCTGTTTGCCCCTGGATTCCCTGTCCTTCCCCTATCTCATGCCATCATCAGAACCTTTCCCTCCTTTGGTGGGTAAGTGGCTTCATGCTCAGTCACTGCCACTGACCAGGGCAGCTGCCTTCAAAAAATACCTTGGGACTGGAGCTAATGTTTCTTTCCTTCTCAAAAGACATATATGTATGATACTGTGCTGCTTCTGGTTCTGAATATAAAGAAATTAGGATGCTTGTTTAGAACTTGTTAAACAACTGCCATGCAAGACCACTAATCTAACAGCAGCTCTTAAACAGTATGACAGTGGAAGCAAATGTTATTCAATAAATCTTTGCTTTTTTCCCCCCTCTACAGGAATATTTTTACCCAAAATACTTGGGTGAGTTGCAGCTTTTACTTCTACTTTGTGGCAGTGCTGGTATGTGGTGCCTAACAGTGGAGCTTGTCACAGCTGAAGTCCCTGCTAAGGAAAGTGATGGAACTCTGATTGCAGTAAACATACATTGCTACCTTTTAAGATAAAATGTGCATTTCTTACGGTACTCTGAGGTGTGGTTTTTTTACTTACGTGTACATTTGCATACAGAGATGCTTTATGTGTTTTCTGCATGTTAAAGTACTGATGTTGCATATATATCTGTGGCTTGCAGTGTTATTAAGTAATGTGTAGTTTTCTACCTTTTTCCCCTTTTTAATTAACTTAGTTATTAACTAATATCCTTATTTTAAAAAAGTGCCTTTGCTGATTGAACCTCGGGCTTAGTCTATTGACTGTATCATAGTCGTGGCATCATACTGTTTTCTATTTGTGTTTAATATGTAACACTTTGTATCACAAATGCCATGATGCAAGAAAAATCCATGGATTTTTAAAATATTTTAAGAGATTTAATTGATCAAATTTGAGTAACTACTACCATAGTTTTAGACTTATAGTAGCATCAGGCTAAGTGATCATCCTCATCAAATGGTTTATAACTGCTGTACATCAAAACTAAAAAATTTTAATGAACTTAAGAATTGTAAGGCATCTGGGAGATGATACTATTGCATAGATTTTGGATCCACCTTCCAAATCCTTGCAGTCCAGGTATCATTTTACGTGCTTTGAACAGCTGTACTGTCATCATTATTAAAGTAACAATTTCATTTTCTATTCTTCAGCTTGTATTGAGAAATATGGGTCGCCGCGTACAAGAAGTCCAGATTTCCTTACATGCGTTCATAGTAAGCATTTTTGATTAGTATATTGTAGTTAAATGTTCTCTCATTCTATCTGAACGTCTGGGACTAGCTCAGCCATCTCCATTTTTAATAATATTTCTATACTGGTCTTCTTATTCCCTAGGTTTGAGACTCCATACCACCAACAAAATCTTTTCCATTTATAAACTAATGCCGTCTTGCTGTCATGTTTTAGTGCTTTGGAATTTTATGATTCAAGTTTCTCTCCCACCAGTTTCCCAAGGTCTGAAAAATCTAAGAAGCAAGAGGGACAAGAAATAGGATGTACGTAAGGTTGTACACTATGCTTGGCCTTTCATTCTCTATTCTCTTGAATGTTAACTTGGCTCTCTTGATTAAGGAACCTTAAGAAAAGTTTAAAGTCAAGCTCAGGCTCATGTCAGCCTTCTTTACATTAAGGAGATCAGTTTCACGTGCTACATGACTGAGCTTTAAATGTTGCAACCTCTAAAAACTCAAATTAATTTGGAAATCAAACTGATAACTTTGTAGAGGGTGAAGGAAATTCTTCTAATACCTTTCTAGTTGCCTCTTGAAGCTTAGCAGTGCTAAAGGTATAAGACTACATAACTATTCTAAATATGTCCTGGCAGCAGATCAAATGGGGAGAAAAATCACATGTATGTTTAATTATTTTCTTTTTACCCCTATGTTTCAGTCTTTTATTGTGATCAAGTTTGATTTGTCATGTGTTCATACCAGTGCCACCAAAGCAGGATCAGGATTTAGTTGACCTTTCACAATTACAAACTGTATTACAACCTTTTTTAAGAGTGAATTCCGAGGTTAACAAGAGGTATGTGAAGAGTTGCCCTCATATAATGCAGTGGTATCACTTACGGATGTTAAGAGTCCTCTGTACTGGGAATTCTTGGACCTCTGGTACCTGTGTCAACTACAGTATTCCAGCTAGTTCACAGTGGGGTATGAGGCTGAATGCTTACTTTTACCTCTGTGTGTGGCGTGGCAGAGGCAGAAGTTTCTGCTGAAAATGGTGGTATCAACTGGGAACGCTTGCTCCAAACAACTAATCAGTGTCTCAGAAATGCAAGTCTAAAGGTTAGTGATGAAAAAATCTGAAAAAATGAAAGCAGAATAATTGTTTTTAGGGCTTTCTGCCCATCGCAAATGCAGTGGTTTGGAAAGTAAATGATAATATTTTCCCTCATTAAAATATTAGAAGATTTTTAAATGACTGAGTTTTGGCTGGTCATTGCCAATTCACAGGAGAAGTAACAGAGAAGGAGCCTGAAACGTGCTTGGAAGAATGACAGGCTTTATGCTTGGCCAATTCCAGTGTGCCTCTTAATTTTTCACAGATACTGAGGAAAGACTATGTAGCTCTATAGGTTTATGCCTTCAAGATGCTTTTAAATTTTGTTTCTCAACAGCATTCTCCTCTCTAAACAAGGTAGTGGAAGGCTCTTTGGTGTACAAAAACATTGCATAACCTAAGGGCTGGAGAGTGATTAACTACACTAGCTTATACTAGAAATAAGGTAGAAATCTTAACTGTGACAGTATTAGACAGTTAAGCAGAATATGAGGCATCCTAGTTTCATAAGCTCTTTAGATCAGGTTAACGGGTAAGATTGAGCTCTGGAATCAGGGAGTTAGGTGCAGGTGTTTCCAGCATAGGTGCCTACATGAGCAGTATGTGGGCATACTCTCCACAGTCAGTGGAGAGTTCATATCCTCTCGTTCTAGAGGGATTCCACTGACCAAACTGTGTCCTGCTCTGGGGAGACCTGAATCCCTGTATGGACTATTTATTGTGCTGTCTCCACTGACTGCAGTATTTACAGTTGCTTTGCAGATAGATATTTACTTTACACACTGATACCTGTACTTTGGTCTGCAGATCTGCCTCTTTCTTTAAAAAAGATCCTGTGGGTCAGCTAGGAATTAAGGATTTGGTTCTGCAAGACTTTAGAAAACTCTACAGGATTTTTTTGTAAATGAGGCTTCATGTGGCCTTTAAAAACAGAATGAGGTTTTTGTTACATCACATGTGCCTGCATTTCAAAAGTGACTCTCACAGTCTTTGCAACCTAGCATTTTCCTCGTGAAGTTTTAATATGCACCATTTGGTGAATATTAAAAAATAAATTCATAGCATGGAGTAATGAACTGGAAGTGGCAGCCAGCAGACATTAAGTAAAGTCTTGTTTCCATACAAGACTTCAAAAATGGAACTGGTAGTTCTATTCCCTGTCTGTTCTTAGGACCTACCTATGTGCTATTAGATGTAGCTCAAAGCACACAAGAAGGTCATGCTTGTCATTACTTTTAACAACTTTACAAAATCTGTTGTGTAAATGAATGGAAACAAAAGTTCCATTTTCTTTTGCAATTGCTTAAATCAGGAGCACCTTCTATGTAGTTGGCAGAGTTACACAACTGTGGAGCCAGCAGAAGAGCGTAAGACTGTCTTATGTTCTCAAACTCTCATGATAAGATGGCGCAAACTGTCAGCACAATGTTGATTTGATAGAAATGTCCATGGTTGGTGGTGCCACACACCATGGGTTGCAATAGGTTGGTGTTCTGCTGAGCCAGTGTTATTACCATCTGGCTCTGCAAGGCACATCGGAATCCAGTTTGAAGGAAACAATCAGAAACTTGTAGATATACCAGATGAGTCAGGCATAACCCTCTTGACTTGTTTTGCTTATCAAGTGACTTTGAAAACACTGCTATGTCTGGGAGGCTTGTTTTGTGTTGCTTCAAAAGGAAAAGGAAAAAAAAAGACTTGGCTTACTATACCTAAACCATTCTGTTTACTGTACACACATTTTAGTCTGTCTAGGAAAAAAAACATCCTGATCAGACCTGCTCTGTCATGGCTCATTGCTGCCTAAACATGGCCTCTCCCTCTCCTTGCCTGATTCCTCCACCTCCAGTGTCATGTCAGCTGGGCAATGATTCATCAGGAGATGTTCTGGCAGGTTGATGTTTAGACAGCCCATGTAGCTGTGTTTTCTTTTGTATGGCCTGCCCTCTACTTTGGCTGTGATTTTGCCCCAACTCTGCACATCTGAAGTGGGGAGGAAGAAAGATAATTTAGGCCTTCTTTACAGTGAGAGGATGGTTATTTCTGTGAGGCTTTTGGGATTGTGTACCCATGCTTTTCCAGTAGTTTTCCCAGGCACTAGCTTCTGAGTATCAAGATGAAGTACTGAAAATGAGCATTTCTTTGACCAAGTCACACTCCTTTCTCTATCAGCCCTCTGACTGTCTCCTCCCTTGCCCACAAGGGACACCTTACTGAGGCTCAAGATAAATGCCTAACTTCTCCATGGCATAGCCCTAGCTAGAGGTTGAAGCTGTGCTGGTTACAGAGGAGAACCTGAAGTGAGGGAGTGGGTGGAACCACTGTGTTTTGGCTGCATTTTGATAGAGGTAGATGAATTCATAACTGGGAATGCAAATTCTTTCGGTTGTGGAGATTTGTGATCATTTATGGCCTTCTATAGAGCTCCTTTCTTTGCTTCATCTATTTTGTTCTGCTTTATTCAGCCCACTGCATTTAATGACAGACACTGCCAATCATCTCCTGTTTTCTGGCATCTGTCAGTCCTCTTCAGAAGAACAGGGGATTCTTTATAGATATATGCATAGTGGACAGGTAATATTTGTCATAGTTTTTGAACTTGCTTTAGACAGTTCTTATGACCAAAGCTCAATTAAATACCCTACAGAGAAAGGAGTGATAAAACTTTTATATTATTGTATCAGCTCTGGTACGATCCTCAGTTGAACTACCAAAAGTACTTGACAAGAGTACCCATGAGATAAATGGAAAGAAATAGGAAATTAGTACTCTGTGGTAATCTGAATAAACTGCAGCACTGTGTGCATCTAACTTCATTCTTCTGGTGATTCAGCATGCGGTGCAGCCCACGAAGCAGACTATAAAACAAATGCTATACAATATTTGAGCATATGCTCTTGCCTTATTTTCATGCCTCACATGGCATAAATCTTAATGGCTGTCCAAAAAGGCAAACCAAAAGTGCAAAAAGACTGTTGAGGAAACTGAAACACAGGAGGTTTTGCCTGAATAGCAGGAAATACTATTTCACTGTGAGAGTGACCCAGAACTGGCAGAGGTTGCCTGGGGAGATTGTGGTCTTCATCCTTGGAAATAATCAAAAGCCTTCTGGACATGGTGCTGAGTAACTGGCTGTAGGTGGCCCTCCTTGAGCAGGGAGGTTGGACAAGTGGCCTCCAGAGATGCCTGCCAACCTTAACCACCCTGTGATTACTAAGATTCAAATCTGAAGCAGTCAGTGCAAACCAAAATGTTGTTCAGTGCTTTATGAGGGAGCTGCTTCTGCCTGCCCCTACAAAATGTTAAAGTTCTTCCAAAGCAGCCTGTCATGAAGATTACTTACAGGGTCACACAGAGGAAGTTAAGAAGAAACATGTAGAAGCACTAAAGTTCCGACAAAAGTAGGAGTTAATTCAAGTCTTAAATTCTCTCAATGTGAGAGCTCTGATGGGGCTGCTAATCTACAACTAGTTCCTCTCCTAAAAGCCCCCCTGGCATCCTGTATACCCATCAATTCCCAAGTAATGTTTCAGAATATCATCAGAAGTCTGCAGTGGATGCTGGTTTCAGCAGTGTATGGAAATGGGTCTTTCCTGCTGCTTGCTTAATGTGTACCCACTGGGCACTCCCCACTGCTCAGAGGAGATAGGTGAAAAGAAAGGCCTTTGAACTAAGTGACTTTTGCAATCTACGGGATGAGCTTCTGCACTGTTCCTTCTGCTTAAAGTTGTGGAAACAATTAACACATTTATGTTTTTTGAAGACCGCTGATCTAGAGCATTGGTGTTAGCAGGTTGTTACTATGTGATAGTTACCAACTCATTTTTTGTGGGAACAAGGATATTCTTCATCCTTCCTTTAGCTACCTCTGCAAAGCACTATCCCTGTGTGTTTTGCAGATAGGTGGGCAGGTGAATTTGGACAGGTGGCTTCCATTTGTTGAGTAGTTCCATGATAGTTTGAGATTTGTTCCTCCAATCCTCCCCAGAGAGTGGTGACTAACTACTCTGTTGCTGCTTTCTAATGAAGAAACTTGTCCAGTGCTGGAACATGGCTTAAAAATCGCCATAGGATCATTGTGTTGTCTGTAAACTGGATTAGTGGTTTGCTGTTCCTTTACTGTTAATGCACAGGTATTCCCTTTTTTTTCTGATTCTACATAATAGAAAAGCTCTGATGAAAAAGATCATGTATAAATCTTTGCTAGCCACAAATCTGTCGGCTCTGGTAAGATCCTCAGTTGAACTAACCAAAGTACTTGAAAAGAGTACCCATCCTTTCTTGAGTAATTTAGTTGATACTACTTTTTATTTTCTCCAAAACTTGGGAGAGTAGAATTAGCTTTCTTAAAAATTAGCTACTTTGAGTTGTTTCTTTCAGGATGTGCCCTTCAGATAAGGGGGTGGTAGCTTACTCCCTTTTGCAATGAAATGAATTGCACTGCATATGCTCTGCAAAATTTCTGGCACAGCTGTTTGACATGTGAGCACTCAGAATTACCTTCTGGTTTTGCCAGGTGGGAGTACTTCTGAGTGATTCCCCATTACTGTTTAAGCTTCACAACTTCTAATGAGAGCAAAACACCTGCTTGTTAGTGACTCCAATGTATTGTTCTGTTTTGTTTCGTTTTATTCCTTATGTAAATCAGATTTGCCAAACCAATGTTCTCCTGATCCTTGTCACAAAGAGAGGACTGTCAAATGTGAGGATCTCAAGGGGGACTTCTATTGTGAATGCAAGAGTGGCTGGCAGGGAAAAACATGTGAAAAAGGTAATTGGGTTTCATTATCTTTTATACTTGTGACAAAGATGTTTTGGGTTTTCCTGTTTTCTCCAATGTTCATTGATACTGTGCTGCACAATTCAAAAGTCACAGAACTGAACCTGGATTACATACTGCCTGTGTTTTTACTCTTCTTTGAATCAGGTAATTTTTTCACATTCACATTTTTATATGACTTCCATGGAGCTCACCTTGGTCTTGGCAAGGTAATCTAAGAAGTTATGCTCTGACTTTTTGTCCTACCCCCTGAAAGCAGAAATAGCATTCTTGTGGCTTTTCAAGAACTGCAGCTGCTGCTGCTGTGAACCCTGGTGTAACAAGAGGACAGACTGCAGAGCCAGAGAAGCTGGCCCCCCTCCCCTGTAGCATCCTTGCAGTGGGAACAGTGACTTTCAGCTGGCAGGTTGGGGTCGGAGTCTGATGATAACAGAAACTAACAAAATTAGTCTGTTAAAGCCTCCATACTAGTAGGACCTTATTCCACATCCACTTAATCCCACATATCCCAGGGTATATTTCCATCACTTCCAAAGAGAATATTCAGACAGAATCTATTTGTGCAAGATGTGCCAGACAGCCACAAGACTTTCCTACAAGTTACCTTCCTGCCTCTTGTTTTCTGGTGTCTTTTTCTTTTTTTCTTTCTTCTGCATGCAAGGCTTCCTGTCAGGTAATGGCCAGAAATCGCATTCAGCCAGTCCAGAATTGCGGCAACCAAGATAGCAGGAGATCAAAAGACTCTCCTTCTCATGTAAATATTGTGGTGAGATTATAGGATTACTCACAAGAAGCGTATTTAAGCAATTCAGAAAGCAGACCAGTTGGTATCCAGTCAGCTTTGAGAGCTTGGACAATGATCAGTCTGAACCATATTCCTGTATTTTCTTACAAAATTCCATGACACATCATGGTCTACCCATCAACTAACTCTAGAGTCCCCTAGATAAGTAGGACATAATAAGCAGGTAGGGCAGGTCGAGGGTGAAATCCAGGCTCTGCTGGATTTTACCAGCTTTTTCTGTCAAATTCAGTGGAGCACACTTTAGCACACAGCGCTCAATAGCTGTGAACTTAAAACTTTTTCTGTTCCCATGAGTTCTGTTGTAGTAAGGATATAGTGTTCTTGTTTTATTTAAAGCTTTCATCCTGAACATAATGGTTATAGTATAATTTTAAAAGTTAGTTATGATATAAAGTACATTATTTCTAACTAGTTTGCTTCTGCAAACAAAATTTCACAGTGACTAAAGATACTTTTATGCATTCTCAGAGCTGTGAAGGAGATACTCGGCTACGGTTTCTTTTCTCTTTTTTTTCTGTTGTTTTATTAAAACAAACTTGAGCTACTGTGTTTGAAGTGTTTGAATGAAATCTGTGTGCTTTTTGTAATTACTGTATTGCAGCTGTAATGCTGTTTCTTGTTTGGTCTTTCTCCTTCCTAATGCCTATCCCACTCTCACCCCCAGATTATTTACAGAGGTGTAAAGCTGACTGTAACACTTTATTTTGCTGTAGATATTGACGAATGCAGAATGCAGAACGGCGGCTGTAACCAGCTCTGTCTCAACAAGCTAGGTAGCTACCGTTGCTCATGCAACAGTGGTTACACTCTTAAAGATGGCAAAATATGTGAAGGTAAGCTTTGCTTGGACTCTCAGTTTGCTTCAGGGGATGCTTAGTGACTTGTGTCTGCATTTCGGAGAGCTGGGTTGCCCTGAGCAGTCCTGCTTTGCTCCCTAGCCCAGCAAAAACTTGCTGGTGGCTCCTGTTAGCTGTAGTCCACTGGGATTGTGCTGGGTGCTCCAGCCAGCCTACATGCCTGGGCTTGTCAGCAGTTAGACCATGATGCTCTCAGTATCATAACACAGGCATGATTCACAGAGGATTTGTGGCTTGGATTGTGCTAAATTGGTTAAGCTGATCAGTCCTCATATCCTGACACTGAGAGGAGGAAGTCCTGGCCAGATGTGTTGTTATAATTCTTCCCAGTCTCACAGTGCTGTAGTATGTGAGCCATTTGTTTTTCTTTTGTGTGTTTCTTACTTTATTTTTCTAAATTTGGATGTGTGCAGCAGCTAATAAGTTCAGGTAGATACAGGTGGCCAAATTCACTGCAACTGAATATGAATAGCTGTAGAAAGGCCCTAGCAAAATTGGCAGCTATTTTACATAGCAGCTGAGAACAGAAAGTGAGGATCTGAAGCATCTGATGGAAACTGCAGAATGAATTTACATAACCAAAACTTAAGCAACTGAGATTTTAGAAGTGTTAAGAAACTGCATGCTGAGGCAAAGACTCAGTAATGATCACAGGTGCCTGTTAAAGTTACCTGTATCCCATAAAAAGCAGGTAAGTCTGTGTATATACCTCTTAGAGATGGATATTACAACATAATTCTAAACAGCTTCCCTACCTGATCTGAACAACAATGCTACCAGCAAAAGACAATGAGCAAGATTTTATTTTCATGTCACTTCCATTGTAAAGATGACTGTATAGACTACATGGTATCCCTTTCTAATGGGAGCAGCCGCTTAGAAGGGCCAACTTCACTTTTGAATTGTCCTCTGGTGCCAGTTGGCAGGGACAGGTGAATGGTGAGGCTGCTCACATACACAGTTGTTTTCATATGTATGTATATTTGTTTCATACCCTGGTACTGTCTCTTAGAGCACTGTGAGCACTAGTATATAAGCATTCAGTGTGTGACCCTGCAGTAGCTGAGGTTGCTGTCAGGTGTGGTTATTGCTAGTTCATATTTGTCATTGCATTTTAATTTTCTTTCATGTTCATTCTTGTCATCATATGCACAAACACAAAAGTTACCTTTTGTCTTGATTTGTAGACTAGACTACATAGGATACTACTAGATAGGCACTTGGCCAGTTCACTCATACGTGGGAAAGTCAACAAATGTAAGGTGTAATTGTTGTTTTCACACATACTAGAAAGCAAAAGTAAATAGTAAACTCTCAGTATACTGCAAAGGTTTGTCAACACCGGGATTTTGCTGGATATTATTTAACATGTTTGTTTGTTTTTATGGACCTCCAGTTCCAGTTCATTGCCTGCCTTCACAGTAAAACCCACAACATCTCTCAGACATGACTTGTTCTCTGTGACAGATAGGGCTGCTTCAGTTCCCCTTTGCCACTACAGATGAGCAGATACAGATCTTAATTTAGTAAAAGTATGAAAAATTACTGTTTCCCTGACTGAGGACACAGAACAGAAATCTGCTATGCACTACAGGCTGTTTTGGTAATATTCATGCTACTGTTCCTCAGTTCCTGCCTGTTGTTTTTTTTTAACCTGCAGTTTCAGCTCCCCTGAGTGAAGGGAGTGGGGCTTTTTGGTTGTTTTTGTTTTAGAGTTTTTCTCTGGCTCACTTTGTATTGTTTTTTTCTGATAGTGGTTAATGGCTTAAGGAAAGAAAGACCAACTGGTTTTGAAAGCCTGAAATCACTTCTTACAGCTAGCTATCCCTAAAGGTAGATTCTTAAAGATACTTGGTTTTTCAGTTTCTAAAATAATTTCGTGACCCTAAGCCCACTCCAATATGTGAACAGTGAAGTGGTTATACTTCTCTGAAGTCATGTTGTTTAATTGTTTGTTTTGCAGACATAGATGAATGCACAACATCACCAGACATCTGTGGAGAAGCTCATTGTAAAAATTTAATAAGCTCATATGAATGCCTTTGTGATTCAGGCTACAAGTACGATGACGTGAAGAAAACTTGTCAGGGTAAGCTCATGAAATAACATCACGTTAGCATTTATTACATAATTTAAAGCTGTAAACCACCAGAAATTTAGTTGCAGACTTCAGTAAAAGCATTTTCCTTTTTTTTTTTCATCTTGCTTACACACTGGACTTGGGTTCCCTTTCCCTAGTTGGGAGTGAGTTTGCAGATTGTAGTCACCTTTTGAGTTCATCAAGCTTGCAATTATCTTTGAGTTTATTGAGTTTGCAGTCAACGTTGATGACTTGAATCAAGCTATACAAGCTAGAGTACTGAGATTTTTTTGAATTTATGGCAAGTTCAAGATCTTGTGAAAGCTCAGAAGCAGCTGTGCATGTGGCTATCTCGTTTCATAGGGCAAGAAAAGTTACAGAGCAGTAGCTGTTGTTCTTTCAAAACCTGTCTTGTGGTATTACTATGAACTAGGAGCTTAATATGTGTTGGAACCATGCACAGTTCTGCTGGCTGCACTGCCCACAAGCTTTCCCAATGGAGTAAGCTTTGAAAGTATTCCAAAATTGTTCCCTGCCTTTTGTTTAAGTTAATGTACTGACTCAAATCACACGCCAACCAGTACTACCAGGCTCTAAGATTTATCTCTGCCTGAAGAGATCCATGGGGACTGTCAAAATTTGTTTTCCTACATTTGTTTGTGAAGCAGATGAAAAGAAGGCAAAGGAAAAAAAAAAAGAAAACAATGAATGAGAAATTCAGCTTTTAGTTGCAGTCCCTAAGTTGAAGCAGCCGGTCAGCACAGGCATAGCGGAAGGGGCCTGAAGGGAGGAAGTCTTGACTAGAAGTTAAAGCCCAGGGCTCTGCTCCAGCTGCTTCCAGCCTTTCCACTGACTTGCTATGTATCTTTGGGCAGCTGCAATCTGTCTGTTGTGCAGATGCTAATTCTAACTCTTCTCTCCTGTAAAGATGTGCCATAGAGTAAGTACTGGCCACAGAGCATTTGCGCATGCTCAAGTAGAAGGTGCTACAAAACAGCACTAGTAATGCTTTTTTTCCCTCCCAGGATGATTCATGTTTAAACAAACCCACTGGTTTTTCCTCTCTTCTTTGCTGGTTTTGTGTAGATATAGATGAATGTGAAGAAAAGCTCTGTGAACAGACTTGTGTCAACTTGCCAGGGAGTTATACATGTCATTGTGACGGCAGAGGAGGAGTGAAGCTTTCCCAGGACATGAATACGTGTGAGGTATGTTGGTGTTCGTTGCTGTAACTGCAGAGCAGACCTTTATGTTACACTGAAGTTAAGAATAACTGATGGTCCAGAAGCTCTGGACCAAAGTCATTTGAGGCGAGTGAACAGGAGAGAATCCTATTGGCAAAGTTACATGAGCTGGGGACAGTAGCTCTCCTGAAAAGAAACTTTATCCTGAAAGTCTATCTTCTCTGGCTCCTGCTGTCCCAGTTCCAGTGATAGCACTGCCAGCCCCTCTGACTATGAGTTACCATGGCTGCACAAGCTTTTCTGAGCTAGGCCCACTAGGATGGTGCAAAGGTCTAAGGGCCTGTGGTCTAAGCTGTGGACCAGCATTTGCACTTGACACTTTTGTCCACCAGGCATTTGAGGTGGATGGGCTTCAGTGGCACAGGCTGCCTCTGTGGAAACCAACCAACAGCAAGTTCTCAGCACATCTTTTGTTGCAGACACAATGCAGTAGAATACCTTATGCTGTACCTTATCGATACCATTTCATTATGCAACAGGAAAACATTACTCCAGGGCAGATAGGAAGGAGGAGGAAAGGAAAGAGGAAATGTTCTCTGTACAACTGTATTTTGAAAGAACAAGCATTACAGTGCACTAACCTGCTGTATGTATTGTATCAATTAATGATAAGCAAGCTGCCCTCATTACAAGTTTGTTCACCTCTTTGTGTGGAAAAAACCCCAACCAAATTCTGTTTCTGAGAAATAGCAACATAAAATGGTTTCAGAATTTCACTTGGCATATTTGTAAAAGGCAACAAGAAGTTCAAATGTGCAACAAATCTCTGAATACATTTATAATCATACTGAGTCCCTAGTGTTATTGTCCAGATGATTTGCATCTTCATCCACTCATCAATACAGATTTCAATAGCTCTGTCTTTATATGTATAGCAACTACATGAGAAAAGAAGTGGAGACATACTCTTTGATACTCTTTCTGCTCTCTGAGGAGAATAAGCACTCGAAAAATGTGTTTTGATTATAGAACATCATACCATGTGTGCCTTTTGCTGTTGGAAGAAGTATTAAATCCTTGTACCTGGGGAGGATGTTCAGCGGCACTCCTGTTATCAGGCTGCGCTTCAAAAGGAAACAACTGACGAGGTGATGACAATTTAGAATCACAGTCGAATGCTCTGACTGGCTTTGATGCATGCAAGGGAGTTAAGTTGTTACAATTACAATTAGTCCTATGTTCACCATTATTTGCTTGGCTTGCCTGCAAGGCAAAACATTATCCAAACCAGTAATTGAGAAAGGCAGCCTTGACCACAGAGCTGTTAGGATAATTACTGAAGTATGGTATTGTATTCTTTATTCTTGATGCTATTTTAAAACCTGTCTTCACAGCTTAAGTCTTTCAGAAGTGCATTAAAAGCTAGTATGCTTTAACAGAGCTTTATAGCTGCTAAAATTGATGCTATCTGTGTGGAAAGTACTCGGTGGTTTTTGAACTCTGCATAACTAATTTATTTCTTGGCACTTGTGCGGTCAGACTTGTGGCTGAGTTCGACTTTAGAACCTTTGATCCTGAAGGTATCCTTTTCTTTGCTGGAGGCCATCAAGACAGCACATGGATAGTGTTGGCATTGCGCAAAGGACGGCTAGAGCTG
>JAOXXN010000001.1:26181499-26191886 GCA_026770055.1 Myrmophylax atrothorax | reverse complement strand
ACCATCTCACTTGTAAAGATACTGAGGTGTATTGTAGAGTCATAGAACCATCGAGGTTGGAAGAGACCTTTAAGATCAAGTCCAACCATCAACCCGGCACTATCACTGTAACCACTCATAATACTGTTTGCTAATAACATAATTCCAGCAATCTGATGAGATTGTAAGGATTGTAAGGATTCATGTTCTTCCTGACACTCTCACAGAACATCGCCTGATGATTTTGGAAGCATTGTGGTTGTTAAATTTGTGACATGATCATGAAAAACATCCTGTAGTGTGATCCACAGCAGATGAGCAATTCATTCAGCTCTCTCACTTCTGCCTTTTCCTCCTCTTTCATTTTTTCTTACTTAATTAGTCCTTTTAAGTTGTTGTGCCTCTTGGGGAGTGGGTGGGATGTTCTCAGCTAACTGGTGTATGAGACAAATGTAGATAGTGGTAACTGTGAATCATTTTCTGGTTTACATTTTTTAGTACATAAAAAAATCAAAATTATGCATTAAAGAAATAAGGAAGGTGGGAAAAATTGTGTTTCTATGAATAAATAAAGAAGACCTTGCGTGCAATGACTGACATTTGGTAATGTTTCCAGCCAATGAGGTGATGTGTTGTTCAGTTTCTTTACCATCAGTGAAACAATTTTAGATTCCAAACTGAGAGCTGCAGAGGTTCAGTGAAGCTGTAGACAAATATGTGACATGCTTTACATGTAGGAATAGCCTCAAGCTAGTTCTTACGGAATTTTATGGTAAAATTTCTGCTGCTAATTTGAAATACGACAATTGTAATTGCCTGCGAAGAGGATGGTGGCGGAAGATGTGAAGAGCAGAGGGAATGCCAGTGGGCTGATGTGGGAGTAACAAAAAGCAGCAGTTACCAAGCTAATCATTTAACACTGGAGCATAATATACTTGCTAAATGCCAGACCTCATTGTCAAATAATTACAAGCTGTCCCATGTTAGTTTGAGAGGACACAGCTGAAATGTATTTGCTTTCTTCAGGGCGAGAAGGCAGTGTCATAAAAGTAAGTATCAGGTTTAGGGGAGAATTATTTGTCTCCTGCCAGCCACCAGTGTCAGGACTCAACCCAAGGTACCATCGTAACCAAGAAACTAACTGGCTGAGTTGCTAAAATAACACACTCTGTATATTTTCTGAGAGATTGTATAAATCCCCTGGAAATCCTTCCCCAAGGCTTTTTGGGACAATACAGACCAAGCTGTGGGTGCCATGTGGTCCAGGTGGACAGGGCCCACACCAATGGTGGGGTCAGAGGTGCCCTTGCAGCCAGCAGTGCTGCTCTGCAGGTGAGCTGAGCAGGGCCAAGCTGCTGCCAGAGGCATTGCATGGCATGGGTGGAGGAGAGAGCATCATGCAGTGCTGACATAGGAATGCCTGCTGGAGCAAGTCAGTGGCCATAGTTCATTCAGAGTGGCACTGTTAATGCAGTACCTGGTACTGGCTAAAGGCAGAAGGGTTTACCCACAGACAAAGAGCAGCAGGAGGAAGGAACCATTTAGTCTCTTGACTTTATGGTTGACTCGCCTCTGAGACTTGGGACCCTGCTGGCATTGCTGGGGTGCTGTTGATTTCTCCTTTTTCTGCCCTATTATTCCTTGCCTACACCCTAGAGCTTCTTGGTTTTCTTCTGCTTGACATCAGTCATCCATCTCTAAATGCCATTTAATCTATATGGCTGAGTGATACCACTAAATACGTTCCTCCATGTTATTCCCCTCCCTCTTTTCTCCTTGGCATGGTTTTTAATTTAGGAAATCCTGTTGAGGAAGGATTATTCCTCTTTGTCTGTCTCCTTTTATAAAACATGTAGCCACACTTTTCATTTTAAGCATGAACTTGTGTGTATTTTCAGCCTCAACTTCTGTAAAGCACAACCCCAACAACCTTCAGAGGTCACAGTCCAGACTCAAATGCAGTTTTGAAGCTTTAGTCTGGACTTCAGTATGCACAGGATCAAGCCCTTGGTTTTGGTTAGACCTTAAACAAAGGTGTTTGGATACTTGGGAGAACTTTATAGGGGTTATGAGAAAATAATAATTTTATTATGTAACTTTCAGCAGATGGAAAAACAATAGGTATTTAAAAGCAAAACATATGAAGACGCATGAGAAGCATATGACTTTTGGTCTCTCAAGCAAATGTTGCATACTTTTATGAAAATATGATGGCATTTTCAAAACTTCAGGCCAATATTTCTACCTAGGTATTTTCTCTGACGTTGATCCCTCCTAAGCTATTTTTAAATGAGCATTGAAAACACAAGCAAGCAAGCCTCAGGAAAGACTTCTAAGGTAGTTATTTGTGCATAAACTAGCTGGATGAAGAGGCACATATGAACAGAAGATAGTACAGGACACACTAGCCTTCTGTTTGTTTTGCATTTCCAAAAACAGTCATCATTTTGTCTTCCTTTCAATGTTCAGTTTAGTACCACTCTGAGGGCACAATACGGTTAGCAAAAATAATAACTTACCTGCACTGTTAAATGTCAAGTTGAGCAATCACAAGCAGATTCATATTTGGCTTTAACCCTGTGGCTGATGTAGTTCTGTCCCTTTGCAGTGCTGTCCACTTGCTTTTCAGCAAAGAGCAGGCAGGCTGGCTTGTGCTGTGAACTATCTAGGGCATGAATCCAAAACACAAAGTTGACTACTGCCCTTATGGCTGACCATATGGGAACCCTTAGCTATGAGAACTGCCCCCTGAATGTCCCTGAGCGTGCTGTGGCAGGCAGCACCTACCTTCTCTTTGGCACAAGAGGAGGGAATTGAAGCAGGATAGTAACTACTGAAGTGCTTCCCCTTTGGTTTGTAGGTGATTGTGGTGCACCAGCAATTAGGCTTTGAATATAAGGAACGGGAGCTTAAATAGCCAGAGGCATCATGAAGAACGCAGAATGTCATTTCCTAAACTGGAATTTTTTAAGAGTTTTCACAGAGATTAACCCCTCCTATGGAAGTTTTCACTGATTTGGGTTTGCTTGTATTAATGATCAGAAGCAGCAAAGAACTCAGAATATTTTTTTAATTTCTGTATCATTACTTGTTATACAATCTAATAAAATTTTAGAAGGCCCTGAATTTTGGTGGCCCTGCAAGTAGCAGCATTTCTTCACAGAGGAAGAACAGTGTGGGCACTGTTGCAGATGGTTTTTCCTCATTCTCATTTGCTCTGTGGCTGCCCAGTGTCTGTGCTAGGAGCAGGGAGATGGTCTGTGCCAGCTCCGGTGGCACTCCATACCCTGGTGCATTAGGGCAGCAGTGACCATGACGCTGAGCAGAGGCATCCAAGTGAGTTTCTAGCTAGATGGCATGTGTGGCTCATCCAGTTGGGTGGCTGCCAGGACCTGTGGGCTTATGTTCCCACCCACTCAGTAGACTTTACAGCCTGCCAATGCCCAAAAAAGCCTGTTTGAGACTGGCTTGTATCTCTGTGGATTGCAGTCAGGAGATGTAGGTGTCACTTTAAACAAGCAAGCTTCAGACAAATAAATTCATGTCAGGTAGGATACAGCACAGAGCAACACATCAGGTGTAAACAGGGCTCTAGCCATTTAAAGCAGACTCTACTGTAATTCACAAGAGAAGAAAAAAGGTTGATGAGAACAGAAAAGTCTGTGAATAATCTTGTCAACCATCAAATTCACTTAATCTTCATTGCGGAAGACTGTGGTTCAAAGGGAGTGTCCAGGTACAAATCTGCTCAACCCTGTCCTCCTTTGGGTTACAGCCACAGAGCAAGAGCTCAGCATGGCTGATAAGAGCAGTTTTAGGACAGTTACTCAAAATGCAAAGAGAAAGATGCTCAGGACCTGGCCTGCTAGCAGGGAGAGGGAAAAACAATTCTAAACAGCCTTAAAAATAGCTATTTGGTTCTATGCAGTGGCTTATGGATGGAGGCAGCATCTGGATGTTCCAGGAAACAGAGCTATATGAAGAGTGGGTAGGTGAAGTAGCTATCGTAGAGTGGGAAGAAGGTTATGAAATAGTGAAGGTTCGCTCCTTTCTTGTCTGCAGGAAGAGTGGGTTGTCTTCTGCTACAGCCACAGAAGACCCTGTTGGTAGCAGTACCCCAGTCCCCAAGGCTGCAGAATCTATGCTGCAGTTCAGCCTGCTGCATCATCCTTGTGCTTTGCCTCCTTCTCTCCCTCTATAGAGATGGATGCATTATAGTGCTTCTCTATGCAGCCTGGTCATAATTAAAATTATGAATTTTTTTTTAATTTGAGTGGTAATACAATCTTCCTAGAAGTAGCTCTTCGGAGATATGGAGGGAAAACTTGCAGAGGCTTTTTTGAGAGAAAAGTTATTGCCTATTACATGTTTTTATTACCCTCTCAAAAAATATGTCATCTGTTGTTCTTTCTGCAGGGGTCAGTATTCAAAGACTGTGTCTGGAAGGCTTCTGCATTATCTTCCTCTAGTCCAGCAAACCCCATCTTGTCTTTCCAGCTTTTCCTCTCACATGCTGTTGCAATAAGAAGTTTCTCATTAATAACTCATTGCATTTACATTTTGCATAAAGCAACCTAAGGCATCAGTGCCATTTGTGTTTTGCTGTAGCTGTTTCAAAGTTGCTGGACTATGTTCACTGTTAGGGTAATCACAGGTTGCTTTCTAGAATAAAGATTTACATATCAAGATGGAAGGTAATTTAAAAGGTAGACAAAGAGGCTTGGGCACAGAAAATATTTCTCTGTCTTGGGGATTTCACTGGTGGGGTCTGTCCTGTAGTTGAGGCAGCAGATACTAAGTTCTCATACTGAATTACTCAATGTGAAATTTTACTTTTTCAGATCTCTGTTGAAGAACTTGAAAGAAATTTGATATTAAAGATCAACAGGGATGCAGTGATGAAAATAGCCGTCTCAGGGGACCTGTTTACTCTACACAAAGGAGTGTATCAACTGAATTTGACAGTAGGAGGCATTCCTTTTAAAACAAAGGACCTTATTCTACCTGTAAGTATAGCACACTCACTGGTGATGGTTTGCATGCCCGAAGCGCTTGATTTCCTCTTCTCTTGGGGTGATGTAGGTCCTTCCTGAGAGCTGTTCAGCCTGCCCTGAAACAGGTGGAATTGTCACCTTCTGGATACAGCTTTCTCTCCATTAACTGTAGTGGGAGCCTAAGCCAGTAGCAAAGGTGAGACACCTGATTTTTTGATTGATAAGTTTGGGTGAGATGTATCCCACCTGCAGAGTTAGGGCACAGCAGAACTGGAGCACATGACACATTACGGTGGTGATGCTGGCTTGGAGAGCATGAGTGGCCCTGGGCAGGGTCAGTGGGCACATTGCTGTGTGAGGTGCCACTGTGCCTGCTAATTCAACACAAACAACAGCGGGGACACTTCTTGTGTTGCAACCAAAGTTTGTGCTTCACCTCTGTTATATCACAATTTTGCTGCTTGTGTTTACTGTTCCAGTTTAGTGAGACCCGAGAAAAACAGAAGCTTATTTTTATTTATTCATGTAGTTAGGGCATATGAATAAAAAAAAAGTTAAGGCACACCTTTGGATGAGATTAGATGATTGCTGCATTTCTGAAGTAGCTGCTGCTCAGGCTGTTTCAATGTCTACCACACACAGAGTTGGCACCTTGAAACCCTAATTTGCATCTCTTTATTTGTAAATGAGATGACAAGCTTGTGGCCTGTGACTGGAAGTGTAGCAGCTGGGGAAGGCTCCTGTGCTTCACAAAAAGTCATTCAGGGCCACTGCTTGTCTGAAACAGTAAGCTTGGGGTGTGGTCTGAATCTAGGATTGAGAGCCAAAAACTCCTCAGGTTTTTATCCTGGCTCAGACACTTAATTCTCTCTCCCCTTCAGTTAATGGGGGTAATGGTGCTGATTTAGAGGCTTTGCAAGGAGCCTTCTCTTCTCTGACATTTCCTACAGGACAGCCTAACTAGAAGCTGGAAGGAACAAGGTGTGTACAGAGTGGTGTGCCTGTCTTGTGGTTCAAGCAGCCCTCCTTAAGCCAGAACCCAAAAATTTATACCATGGTCAGGTCCAATGTCTGTCTTGTGTGTCATGGAGGGACACAAACGATTGGAGTTTTTAACTTCCAGTTACCCTCCAGCATTTGCAATGCAGTATTATAGGAGTTACAGAGCCTTGACTACAGAGCTTTAGAATAAGTTGCACTAATCATGTGCAACATACAGAGGAGCTTACAGAATCAGTAAAACCAAATCAGCACCTGCACTAGCTAGTGCCCTTGTGTCCTGTGGAGACAAGCTGAGCTGGGGGAGTTTCCTGGGGAATACTGACCGCTCACTTGCCTGGGGTTGCAGGATTGGTGTTGCTGCCAATTGGTTTGCATGTGCATAACACATCAAAATTACTTCTCCTGTATCATAATATAACAGTATTCCCCTGCACCCAATTCCTCTTCATTGAACAGTAGTTTGAGGCATGAGATACTGCTTTATGTTCCTAGATAAACCCTCGGCTGGATGGTTGCATGCGGGCGTGGAACTGGCTGAATGGGGAGGACACCTCTATCCAAGAGACCATAAAGATGAATGAAAAGATGCAGTGCTTCGCTGTAGCAGGACGAGGGTCTTTCTATCCTGGACGGGGTTTTGCTGTGTTTAATCTTACTTATGGTAAGTAGTTTATTAATTCTGATCTGTTGTCCTGCCATTAACCATACTTAGTTAATAAACAGTGTATGCCAGACTCACTGTTGATTGATGCACAAAAGACTGGCAGCTGTGGATGAAGAGGAATAACTAAACTTGTGGTTCATAGTGAAGGAAGGCCTAGGTACGATAGTTAAAGCCAGTGTGAATATGCCCAACGTGGATTAGGTTCTTTCTCGGTTAGCTGTGTTAATATATTTCACATCCAGACTGATTCAAGCGCATCCTCAGTCTTAGAGGCTTCACATATCTGCCACTAGCTTAGGTGCTTCCAGTCCTTACCACTGTTTTCTGCCCAACAGGGAGAGCTGCAAGGCATAGTGCTGTATCTTGAGTTTATGATGGACAAAAAAAAATCAAATTGTCTGTAACAAAATGTTGAAGGTTGGGTTCATGGCATTAGTTAGGTTTGGATCAAATGCATATCCCTGCATATAATCATATCCCTGATACAAGCTGAATGAAATTGGCATAGATACAGGAATAACAAGTTTCAAACCAAACTTGTCCATATAACATAGCACTCAGAAAGGCACCTTTTTATTGTTCTAGATTATTATGTTAGTTTATATGTATGATCAGCTGTCAGTGTTTTTGAACCGATGCCAACTAAATGCCGACCATCTATTTCAGTTTGGTGTGTAAGTTCTCCTATGCCGGACCCATCTGTTCATCGGTGTGTGATTTTTCTGCTGTGCCATTGTAAATTAGGGAGTATCAGCTGTCTGTCATATTATTTAGCACATGGGTTCAAAACCTGCAATGTAAAGATAAGGAAGTACCTGAAGTGCAGATGACAGCACTCATCAGAGATAAGGCCTCAATATCTGCATTTTTTTTCTTCAAACAATAATTCTCTATTTCCTTTTTTTTTTCTTTCTTTATAATGGTAAGCTTTATGAAGAGTAGATTATTTTATTTCAAGATGTGGTGAACCACCAAAGCTAATACCCCTATGAAAGAAGGTTGCAGGAGCAGCACTGAGATCTTTTCTTTGTGGGCAGCATTACTTTTTAAAATACAGGGGCACTGAGGCAGTAGAAAGATACCAGAAAGTTTAATTCAGCATCCAACAGGTGAAATAAAAACATCCCACACTTCTGAGACAAGTGTTTGGGTAGGTGATGAGTGTAGTATGCTTACATGATTTTTCTGTTTAATACAGGATTTCATAGAAATGTTTCCTGTATGTCAAATTTGGACTGAGCTAACCCCCAGCTTCTGCTGACTGAGCTCAGTGATCTTTGGGCAGTCAAGAACGATTCAAAAATTGGGTGCCCTATCTTGTTTGAATGTGTTGCATTGTCAGCTATGGGAATTTGAGTATGTCTTTGTGATAGAAAAAGCTTAATGTTATCCTTTGACATTCTGAAAAGCAGCAGAATGCATAAGGTAACAAGATGAAACTGATGCTATTTTCGTCTCTCATTTTATGTTCAGGTGCTTTGTAATGATATTTTTTTTGAATAAAAGAAATGTGGCAATCCCTTCATAGGCTCATCTGCCTCTGCTCTTCTCCAGGGAGAAATTGCACAGCCTACACATTTGACCTCTTAGTCCTATGTGTGTCCTATGCATTTTTTTTCTGCAGTGCAACCTTCTTCTGGAAATGAAACCAAGAAGAACTGGGAAATAGAAGTAAATGCTGTAATTCAACCAGCAACAGATACTGGTGTGCTGTTTGCTCTAGTTACAGAAGAAGCATCTATCCCTTTATCTCTCTCTCTGATTGACTATCACTCCACAAAGAAACTGAAACAACAGGTACAGACAAAAGCATTTTTCTAGAGAAGGTTCCTTGCTGGTTCCTAGGAAGTGAAAGTAATCTTAAAAACCAGTTGTCTGGTTTGCTGCCAGCCTGCTTATTTGCCCCACCAGTTCAGAACATGGTTGGAGACAGCAGTGCTTGTCTGACACCAAAATTCTGCCCCTTACGGGTATGTGCCAAATGCTGTTCGGGGGCTCTTTGCAAACGCGCTCTAAGTAAAAAATGGAACTGCTCTCTTGAACGTAGGCATATTTTACTATTTTTTTCTGGCACAGAAGCTGTTTAATTCCATAAACCAGGAATTTCCTTTCTCTGGAGCTCATCAGTTACAGTCCCAAAGTATCCAAGAGACAGGCTTTAGGTATCACCCAGGTGCTGTGAAAGCCCAGTTATGATGGAGTGCTGAAGATTCTATTTAATGATATTCATAATAAAGGGCTGGATTCTGGCATTACACAAGGGTAAACCAGGAATGGTTTCACTAAAACCCATGAAGCAACTTTTGATTTATAGTGCAGCAGCTCCAGTCGGTTTGGTTCCAGTGCAATGTAACAACCTCTGAAAGACCCACATTCTCTCTGGGAAGACACTGGTTTCAACCAGTCATTAGTGCCACTGATTCATTGGTTTTTTGATCTGTGCATAGTAGCTCAGAACGCAATCAGCAATAGTAATAAGCCTAATTTTCTGGTGGCTCTGCAAAGTCTTCATAGTGAAGGCCACAGTGGGGTGGGTCATCCTGGTACTGGACAAGTGTGGCTACTGTATTTCTGCTCACTGCCTCTTTTTCTTTCTTTCCTCTGCTGTTCAGTTTATCATTGTGGCCTTGGAGAACACAGTTGTGTCCAGACTGGCAATAGATCTCTGTGATAAGAAGGAACACTCTGTGGACATCCTCCTCAAGAAAGATCACTTATCCCTGAAGGTAGATGGGATAGGAGGAGAAAGTGAACTAAGCATCCCTGAGTTAGAGGACAGTCTGTCCATCTTGGAGAGCTCTTTGCAGTCAGCAGTGAAGACATATGTGGGAGGATTGCCAGGTAAGTCTCCAGTTCTGTACCATGGGCCATAGGCTCCCAATTCACCTTGCTGAGCTGGAAATCAGGAAAATTGTTTCTTTTTGTTCAAGTTGTGAGCCTCATTCTCTGATCCTTCTTGAGCAGGCTCTGTCTGCAATGCAGACATGTGAGCGTAACAGATCAGGGGCTGCACTTTTCTTGAATGATTGTGTCCTTCTGAGGACAGCTGGAGGCAAAAATAGAAAGAGGAGTCTTTGCTTGTTCAGCAGTAGCAATGATTTATCTGAAGGATACCTGTAAGCAGGATCATTATCCTAAACCTGGTAAAATCCACAGGAGCTGGACCACAGGCTCCTGCAGTGCTTCATTGATACAATGAACCTGTGAGAGCACTCCTTGAAGGGAGTACTGTGGCCTCACAGTATTTTGACTGAAGCTCAAGAAGCCCAGTGCGGTGATTCTCCCTGGATGATCACACTCTCTTTGAACTGATCACAGCACTACACAGATAACAGATTGCCTCCCAGCAGAGGGTATGTAGAGCACAATTAAAGGCTTACCACCATTTATAGTTTCTGTGGCTTTCCAGCAAAAACAGGGCTTCTTCTGGGAGTTCATCAGTTTGCTCCTCTGTTCTGAACCTGGGAGGTCAAACTTTGATCTGAATTGTGAATTTTGGCCAAGTTTGGGAGTTTGTTTCTTGTTCTGGCTGAACTGGTTTATCAGTCCCTTCTGCTGAGGAATGCAATTAAGGAAACACTTATGCCTGTGATGCACATGATGCCAGCAGCTAAGCAAAATCTTGCCCTTACTTGCCCAAGGAAGGGAAAGGCAGCAACACTGGCCTCTTGGTAGGTGCTGAAGCAGTCAGGGTGGAACAGGGTGGCTGAGATGCCACGTGTACTGGGACACATAGTGTGGCTTTTCC
>JAOXXN010000001.1:26164512-26181449 GCA_026770055.1 Myrmophylax atrothorax | reverse complement strand
AGTTTATTGAGTATTTATGCCAATGATGTAAATGGCTCCTAGTCACACCCAAAAGGGGGAGGCCACATACTCTGGGACTTCCATGCACTGGTAGGAGCAAGGCTGAAGCCCCAGACGTTTCATTTGCCAGTGTCAGATTGAATTGTCCAAGCTGGCCATTTAACTGGCAAGGGAAAATGCCTTCTTTCTTTGAAGTAGCTCTCAGATGCACAGCAGAGAATTTCACAACTCAGAAAAAAATCCCATTCTGTCACTGTCCCAAGTTCTCTATGGTTTGCTTAGACTAACTGTGCTGGGTGAAGCACAGTTTTTAATCCTTCAGAACTAAGTGTGAGATACCATAGCTATGCCTGTTTAGACCCAGCTGGTTTCTGTAGGTTTAGCTGCTTTCCCCTCTTCAGTCTGTTCTGCTCAGTAATGGGAATTTATGCCAGGGGTCTGCTTTTGCCATTGAGGGGAACCCAGCACTTGCATCAAGAAACCTTGTCATTTGCCAAACAAATAAACATTTCAGCACTTCAGTTGGATTAATCACGGTGGGTTAAATAACTATACCGAATGGTGAGATCTAAGAGTTTGGCTTATTCAGATTTTGAAAATATTATGTAGTTTTTGGATTTCCTGGCTTCCATACCTAATGGAAAAGAACAAAGTGTAGTGATCACACTTGATGTCTTTACTCCATTTGCCACAAAAAGAAAGAATTCTGGGTCCAAATATGTAATATGTCCCATCCTCACTATAGCTAATATTGCAGATACGAAAGAAATACTACTTAAGAGTCTCAAGAGATAAGAGGGAACATGTAGGCATTTATTACATTTTCTATTGTCTTTTCAGTTCTGTTAAATCCTGAATGATGTAATTTTTGTGATGCATAGGTGTTTTTTCAGGAAATGTGCATTCCACCAGGTGAAGGAGCCTTTAAACCAGATTTCAGAATCTTTACAGGACCATATTTCAGACACATCCATTTCTAATCATAACAGAAAATTAAGTATTTCACCTGATGTACAACTGTAACACAAAGAAAAAAGATCATTTGTTTTTGGTAGGATCTTACATATCCATCTGAAAGCCCACACTGTCTTTCAGTCTGCCCTGTGGCACATGTAACAGCAATCTGCAAGATCCCTTAGATGAGGCTTCAAGCTGTTCGGGCAAAACTTCTACTTCTTCTGTGTCTATAAACTTTAGTTTACATTCATGTGAGGCATTACAACAGATGCCCCATTCTTTTAAGCAGACTTCACAGATAAAATTTGGTAAATGGGGAGGAATATGAAATAGGTAACACTATTAGTTTAAGCAACTACTAAGCAATGTACTTCTCACCCAGGAAGCTGAAAAATTTCTAGTATCTCTTTGTAGCTTAGAGATTCCCCACAAATGTTCTTTCTCTCAGTCAGTCCTAGACTCTGTCTGAGCTGTGTTTGATCACATCAGCTTCAAATTTGGTCTTGCATGTCTCCAGGCAGAACCTTTTAAATTTCATATAATCTTGGGTCAACTGGACAACCTATTGTTCAGTTTGTCCTTGCTTCAGTGTAAAGATACGGGGTTTGTTTAGCTACCTGCATCACTGTGAAGTTAAATAATCTTTGAGACATTCATTATTTTCCATTGCACAACCAGTTTGATTGGGTCAGCTTTGGGTTGTAAATAAAATAATGACATTTGGGGAAGGGTAGAGGACACAGCACACATAAATTTTCATGTTGTTATGTTACTGTGAGGGGTTTTTTGTTTATTTAAGGTCAGTGTGTATGTGTTGTTAGAGAAGTTAGTAGTAAGATTGACTAATTTTCTCTAGTCTGTTGGATTGTACTTAGTGTCTTTTCCCTTGCTATGTGTTTTCTGCCTTGGATAAACTGATTAAAAGAATGTCGCTGGTGGATTTTGATGGAAAAAATTACTCTCATTAGTCTGACCAAGTCAATTGATGTATTCCAGCATCTTTCTGATGAAGGCCACCAAGCACCTTGTGCTGATACGTACCATAATCATAGTAAAGATGAGTCCAGGAAGTGATAGAGACTGCATATAGGAGGTGCTTTCCTGTTGTAATGTCCTTCCTATAATCTTTTAGCAGCTATTTTGAAGAGAGAGAGCATTAGAGAAAGCTCCACTAATGACAAAGAGGTTCAGAGATGGAGAGGGGGGAAAACACTGAGATGGAAAACAGTGTGAACACAGTGTGCAAATGGAGTGAAGCCTTGCTGCTGTGCAGCACATAGTTTTGTCAGGACTGGAGGCCTTGCAGAGACACAGAGCAGCTGAGGAAGAGTTCATCCTGGGAGAAGGGTTTTTGTGCACCAGAGCAGATGGTATTTTCCCCACGTCTGTGATTGTGCTCTTGCCTTCTGGCAAGACGGGCAGGGGGGAGGTAGAAATCCTGGAGGGGAGAAGAGGTGAACTTGAATTCATTGAAGTGATAGTCATGAGAGCCTAGGTAGGGCGGTATTTATTTAAAACCAGCCATGAGAGATGTTTGTCTCCCCTTTCCCACAGACGTTCCTGTCACTTCTACTCCGGTCACCGCATCCTACCACGGCTGCATGACTGTCAAGCTGAGCAACAAGGCACTGGACTTAGACGAGGCTCTCTACAAGCACAGTGACATCACCTCACATTCCTGTCCTCCAGTCGAGGCAGGTCAGTAGGTACCACTGCAATGCGAAAGTTTTATACTCAGAAACTTTCAAATGCTTTTCTTTTTTTTTTTAAAGATATAAATTATTCAGATCTACCGCACTGCGTGTATAGTTTCTCTTAAACACTGAAGTTATGTAGGAGCTACTGATCCTTATGTCAGATTGATTATTGAAATACTCTTTGCTTTGAGGTTTAAAGGTTGTAATATATTTGTAAATAGTTCAGAAGACTAATATTAAATAAGTCAGAAGTACAGAATATACCAAAAGTGAATGTTACCTTTAGACTGTAAGAGACAGTTTTATCTGTAATTTGCAAAACGTGGTAATATATGAATGTGGACTGGAAGAAAAATAATAATTCTGTATTATTTTTTATTACCAAACAATGCTTTCTGATTTGCAAAATATGAGAGAATAAAATATTTACATACAAGTTTTTAATTTACCTGTACTGAGATTATTCTGTATTCTGGTATTTGGAGATAATGACTCACACTATGCCTAATGTGGAGATTACACTAATGAGGGGGGTGCTCTTAGGTTGGTTTGGTTTTTTGTTTGGAGGTGGGGAGGTTTATGTGCTTACATCTGTAGTGTATTATCTTCTCAGCTGAAGTGCAAAAGGTTGATGCAATCCTTATTGCTAGAATTTCTCTTTCTGGTGCCTTAGAAAGAAGACTAAGTTGTGATGTTTAGAAAAACTCTTGGTCAACAGAAAATGGAAAACAAAGTTGGGTCAGCAGGAAACATTTTGAAGAAAAGATTTAATAAGTTGAAAGCCATATGCCTTTTTTGTCAATAGCCCCTGGAGCAAATGATGAGGTGTTGAGAATTGGGGAATATTATCTGGTGATGACATATTTCTGCTGCTGAATTTTTAGGTTGGCTCACTCACTGTGACCCTAGTAGGAGCAGAGAAGCTTGAGCTGTGAGTTAGCTGGGCTGAACTGCAGAGAGGTGAGAATATGCAATGAGGATTTACTCAGGAGAGGCTGTAGAACCATGAAGTGCATTCAACTTTTAAGCTATCCTTGTGAAGTTGGGTTGGGCTTTGCCTAGCCTGCTCTGAGTCACTTAAATCTTGCTTTATTTGGTCCTTGTCTGGCATCAAATTAATAAACTGAGTAATACAAGTATATGCTGTGGTGCAAAATCCAAATACTGGATGGTTAAGGTTACACCATGCTTCCGAGGGCTAACATGGAAAAGGTCTAATTCTGCAAGGTCTTTTATAAATTTTTCCTCGTAATCCTTGTCATGTTTTTCCTAAGCAAATACAGGGATGACACATTAGTCTAATAATCTACATGTGTGGCAACATCTGTGATCAAGCTGTGAAGATGTAACTTCCCAGAGGAAAAGATGAAAGAGGGGGAAGACTATCCCAAGCATATTTTCTGGCAAGGATCCCTGCTTTATTTAGCAGACAAGAGGAAGGTACTCTATTAGCCATAGGGAAGCATGGCATCATAGCTCCACATCACGAGTAATCAGTCAGCAGTAATGCAGTAGGGCAGAAAAGAACAGAACTTTATCACTTTCACCAATCCTACTCTTTTATTCTTACAGAAGGAGCTGTCAAAAGACTCTTTACACTCAAGTCTGATCAGACACAAGTTTGAAAGGCAAGTTTCTCACTAGACAGTAATGACTTACTGGTGGAGTACATGTGGATAGGAAAACCCAGAAGTAGTTCTAGTTTTTTCTTTCTCTGACTGAGGAACAGAAATGATGTTATTCCTTTATGTTAGAGCTGATGACTCTGCATAAATCTGTGATTTCATGGAGTACCCAACAATATATGTAAGGCACCTTGTCACTGGCCTAAAACTTTGTACCTCAGAAAAACCTTAACTGAACAAACGGTGGCTTTGATGGTCCATATAAATTAATCTGCTCTTACATGTATTAGTACTGAATCTGCATTTTAGACATGGAGGTACATGAATTAACAGAAATTTCTTAGAACTTGGAAAGTATTATGTAAAAGAATCATTATTCTTTGTTCTATTTTGAGTTGGTCTGATGGTGTCACTTCCTTTAAAAGAAAACGGTCAAGTAACATGGTTTTGTTTATATAGTTTTTTCAATATCTTAGTAATTCAGAGCAGCTGGTTATAATGTTAATGAGAAATACCTTCCTTCCCCTGCTTTGCTCTTTGGCCTTTCAGGAAATTTCTATAGCTTCATAGATGTCTAGACTGTTAGAGCTGTGGAGCAAGCAGCACCAACACCCTTCCTGCAGGAGCAAAATGCAGTGAATGAATGCAGCAGTCAGATGGGTTTTCATGCTGGTGTAACCACTCCTGTCCCGAAATATGGAAGCTCAGTGCCAAGAGGAATCCCAGCTAATGTGATGCAACAATGAGGCTGCAGGGTGCACACAACAGGGACATGACTTTTTCTCCTGTCAATGGCACTGCCACAGGTATTGTTGCTTAGCCTTATCTCTATACAATAGGAGAAAATAATAAAAAAAACCCCCTTCATTCATTCTGTTTCAGCCATTGTAAAATGCCTGCATCAAGTCCTGATCAGTTTAAAAATAAATAACTGGCATTTAACATAGAATGGTTTTGGTTATGGTCCAATTTTGACTAGAATGAATTAATTTGAACACTGAAGTGCAGCATAAAATACATGTCTGGAAATTTCATCTTTAGCACACTGACATGACATTTTACTATGCAGACTAGATTGGCACAAAGTACAGATATAACAGTCCAATAAAATTAGCCTTTCTGTCTGCAACTTGAAAGAGGAAACAATTTGGTAGGGTAGTTCTTCCACAGTTATTTTGTTTTCCTGTCCTTACAAAAACAGACAGCTTTTAGTACAGTATAAATATACACCATGAATTTTATTGTAAAATAATTGCCACACTTTATTGGTACAACACTTTCACCAAAAAGGGTTATTTAATAAATACTACAAGCAAACAAACCTGGTCTCTTACTACTGAAAATGGTTGACTCAGAGAGCTCCTGACTATCCACTCAGACAACACAACTTAAAACCCCACTCCATTCGCTTATGAAAGCAGGCCACATATCCAGAGCGTTGTCTTCATTTCTCCTCTTAAAGAAAATCTATTCTGCAGTGCATGAAGAAGGAAACATCTCATGCTTATGGCAGCCAGAAAGCACTGCTACATTTGACTGCAGCAAACTGGGTGGTGACTGAGTGCCCCAGTAGTGATGTGCCTGCCCTTACATTTCCAGGCTTCTGCCCTGCTCACAGTGAGATGTGGGTAAAAGCAGAGTGGCTGTAACACACTCTGCAGTGGGTTCCTTTGGGAAGTATAGTGCCTGCATGGCAGTTTCCAGAGATTTCTTAGAAACAAAATAAAAGCCTACCAGCTACCTAAAATAAATCCTTTGTTCTATGGTGCGTATGGTGGAGGCTTTTCTCCAGGCAAGCAGTAAGTTGGTGTATATAGGGCTGGAGCATTCGGGGGAAGACCATAGCTGGAACTGGACTGAGATGGAGGCTGAGTTTCTTCTGATAAAGAAATGTCAGTAGATGATGTTCCTGGAAAATTGCTGGCAGGCTGTATATAAACAAAGAAAATACCTTCTTCAATAAAGGATTACAACCCCATTGCAGTTCTAGGGTTTTTTACATGTTATATAATAAACACCATGATTAATTTCTCATGCATTGCAGCTCAACATTAACTTTAGTTCTAAAGCACCTGCTTAAGTTTAGCAATGATGGTGTCTAGTGAAGCAAGACAGATTCCATATGTAACCTAAGTCATTTTTAATAGATACTGTGCAGACAGCTGGGCAATAGCAGAACAGGAATTTCTGCAGGAAAAGATGCTCTGGCTTCCTGGGTGAGGCACAGCACCTGACCGGCTGATTAGGTTACGTGTAGCTGCTCATTTCCAGGCATCACTCTGAAATTTAAATTACCTCAGATGTAATTAATCTCATTTATAATACTTGCATAAATGCAAGGTCTTATTCCTTTGCCAAATGTAGATTCCTCTTAAGAAAATTTCGCAGGTAGACATGTGTCTCCCTGTAGGGCTTTCACTTTGGCTGTCTCAGCTGTGATGGGGATTTGGCAGAAAGAGGCACAAAAAGTAAAGAGAGCTTAGGAAGTAGCCCATGTTCAGGAACAAGCAGAGTTTGCTAAAAGAATGCACGTAGGGCATAATGTTCTGGATGAAATCCTACCACTCCTTTAAACCAAGTTTTTCAAGAGGGTCAGGATTTCACTCCTCCCCTCATTTGCCAGCACATGCCAGTCCATGGGCTTCAACTGAAGAGCTGGACTCAGCTCCCCTCAGGTTCAGGCTTTAAGTGAACTTTAAGTGCCTGGAATTTAAAAACCAAAACAAAGTAATCATGGACCTTTTTCTAGGGGAATGAAAAATATGGGAAAATAAATGCTGCTCCCTGCTGCTAAAAAAATTAATAGCCACAATCTAAAAGGCCAGTACCAGGGCTGGGCCTTAGGCAGTGGCATCTCAAAGCTGCCCAGGGCTGACAGACCCCATGCCGAAGTGTATGGCTTTTCCACAGGGCTCTGGGTGAACAGGGACTGCTTCCCTGGGTCAAACCCAAGGAGAATGTTGTCCTGCTTTTGTACCACAGGGTGACTTGGTGTGAGTGGGGACAACTCACAGGAAGGCTGATTATGCCCTTTAACACTGTGAGGCACTGCAGGTATGCTGACAGACCTAGTTGTGGGTTTGGGTTGCTTGGGATTTTATTATTTTGGAGTTGTTGCTTCCATCCCCTCTCAAACTACAACCACTACTTCCATCTGCTTGCCTGGACTTGCTTCTGCAGTGAGTTCTCCTTTAGCAGGAATGACTGGCACAACCCATATCTGCTGTCATCACCACCAGTCCCTGCACAGATAATCACAACCATTACCTGAGCAGTTGGAAGGCCTGTTACCAAGACTAGTTGTGGCTGAATTGTACCAGTAAGCGATGAATGATTTTGTTGGCACATGCCACAGTAAACAAAAGAAATACTGTTTACAACCTTGTCAAAATGCATTCCTGCTAGCACCTTTCTCTTTTGCATTTGGCTGCTTTCTGCTTGTGGACAAGTAAGGGAAGCCATGAGGTGAACTGAGGAGCATTTACCACCAGCTCAGGTTGGAACAGTCCATTGTCCCTGCCATCTTCTGACCCCTTCCTAAGCATTGTTGGGAGACTGGTAGGTGGTCTGGGGAGCATGTTAACTGTTCACTTGTGTGGATGATCATCATGACCCAGTACTGGTGCCTGGTAGCTTATTGCCCCTGAACAAATGTAGCCCAGGAGGCTTTGGGGAACTGGTCTGCTGTTAGTTCATGTGAAATTAACTACTTCATTTAGGTAAATGAACTTCTTCAAATAAGAAGTATTGCAAAACTTGAGGTACCCACTGGTCTAGCACTACACAGCCAAGGTACAACAAGCTGTCAGATGGAACAAAACAGTCTTATTTTGCTTTAATAGATCTAAAAGCTCCTGTGATTGCTACAAGGTCTCAGTACATTCAGTTATTTACCAGGTCATCCTACATTCTTTCTGTAGCACTCAGTTTCACAAGCTTCTTATTTCCTTCTCTTGTCTCCTTTTCATCTGATGAGTCCTAATATACTTATCTCCGTATTAAGAGTAAGGTGGGCTAATGTGTGTAAATTTTTCCCCCAAATTCTATGTGTGTCAGATGCTTTTTTGGGCTTCTCCAATGCCTCTGTTGCTGCTTTATCTTGCCTAATGTGGGGGCTGTGTTCACCTTCGTAACTACTTGTGGTAGTTATGTACAGCCTGAATCCCACACTGGGATTCCTGATCAGCAGAGGATAACCAGAGAAAGCCTGAGGTCTGAGAACAAACCTGAAACTAAGCACAGACTAAGTCATCCCAGAGATAAACCTGTGCGTTGGGATCCAACTTCCTTGCCTTGGTTCAAACCTCCAGGAGCTAAGACCTACCTCTGCAAAGTTTGTACTGAGTAGCATCTTACGCTTTTCTCATGGAGTAACAAAGGTGCCATTTTGTACTGTACCTGAAGAGGTAATGGGTAGGATGGATATGCAGAAATAGTTGCTGCAGAAGGACAGAACCCAGCATATGTCAGGATCTGCTGGGCAGGATTGTACAGGATCTGAGGAGGAGGTGCAGCACTGAAAGCCATTTGGGACAGAGGTACCTGTGGAGCACAGAAGACAGCAATGTATCAGCCCAGCATAGAGGGGCATGGAGCAGGAACTGCTCCTAACACAAGCAACCAGACAATTTAACAACTTTCTATTTTTCAACACAATACCATTAGTACAAAAAACCAAGGAACAGACAGAATGAGGAGGGTGTATCCGGAGTGAATTTTCTGCGTAAAAATACAGAGCTATTTTAATCTTCTTCCCTTGGAAAAAGACTGCTGGTGCTTCCCTAGCAACAGTTCCAGAAGCACTGGCAGGACTCCAGATTTGAGACACCCTGAAGAGCACAGCATAGAGCTTTGCCTGCCTCTTCTCGCTCATTCCAGCACCAAATACCCAGTCCTTTGTCATCTGCTGTAGACACTTTCCAGTAACAACTACCTGATGCTCTCATGTCTTTTTTCCCTGCTTTCCTACACAGATTTACAAAGATCTCCTTTTCCAGACCAGTTGCTCTACGTTCACAGCTCCCTCTCTCTTGTGAACTGGAGTTTGCTGCTGGCACCATGTATCTCTCTCAATGTGCATACCTCATTCCTGCCACAATAAAATCCTTCTCCCATGGCTTTATTGGCATGTCCCTTAATTACAATGTGAAATGAGGTTTGCAGGAAGAAGTAATAGTTCATATTAAACCAGCTAATAAAGCTTGGTGAGGAAAATGAAAAAAAGAGCAAAAGCTAAATGTGAAAGAGGGTTTGTGTTAAACCCTAAACCCATGTGCTATATAACCAGTTGCAAAGGACAAGAGAGCAACAGAGCTCTCAGAAAGATTTTCTTGAGATAAATCCAGTGGGTTTTTTTCTTTCCTTTGTTTTTGTTAGCGGATCCCTCCACATGAGAGCATGGAATTTTCACTGAAATAATAAAATATGGTGGTTGCCAGACAAATGTTGAAAGCAGCAGCCAGGATTTTTTTTACTTTTTTTAGCATTTCCTTTCAGATTTATCAGTGAGAGACATAAACCACTGTGTGAGATCTCTCTGAGACTGAGAAAGAGGCATATTAGTTGTGTTTGTACATGGAAAATGTCATCTAAGCCACTGATGCACCACATGAAGTTACCTGACTATCTAGGCCTTAGCTCCCTGGAGAAACTAGGCATTTCAGGAGCTGGCACAGAAAAAGGCTGGGGTTGAAAGCAGAGAGCTTATTTCACAGGAGAAGGCAAGTCACTCATCTTCAAGGCACCTTCCTCAAAACACTCTCATCTGCAAGGTACCCCTCTTTCTACCCACCCTCCTGGGTGGATATGGTGGGAAGAAACACAGACACTGCCTTTCAGATGGGGTAGTGAGAAGCAGTTAATATGCTTGCCTCAGACCCAAAGGTTTGCAGCCAGTGACATGGCCCCAGAGTGTGCCCTTCCTTCCTTGGAGGAGGGATGAAATCAGATCCCTCTGGCTATGGACATAAATGCATCAAGAACCAACTTATTATGCCCAGTGTGAAACACAGATGTCGGTTTTGCATCTGTCACCAACTTTCTGGTGTGAGACTCTGGGTGCTGCTGTTTGACCCACTTTGGGTTCTTCTCCTGGGACCCTCTTGCAGTCCTCTCACATTCCGTCTATCCATAGCAGCAGTGCTCTCTAATTGCTAGGGATGAACGGCCCTAGAAGTCAGTTTCAGGGAGTCATCCGCTCCAAATCCACTGATCAAAGCAGCTTATTATCAGGCTATCTGGTCTCAGCCCAGAGCCACAACAATTTGCAGGTACTGAAGCTGGTTGGGTGTTTTTATCAAGTATTCCAGTATTTACCACTATGTTAAATTAGACACCTGAAATACACGGGTAGGTGGAGACATTCTAAACTGAACCACCGCCCGAGTCAGAGATAAGGAGCTCCAAACTGGCCAGGTCATGCTGCCAGTGTCAGCTCACTGGCCTGACACAGACCTGCCAAAACATTTGTTTCTGAGCCACAGCTACTTTTCAACATCAGGCCGCACCTTTAGTTGCACGAGTGCTAAGACATAAACGCGTGGCAAGTAGCTCAGTAATGAGGGATTCATTTTGTTTTCCTTTTTAAAGCAGAGTGAAGGAAGAGGAGAGAGGATAAGGGAATGCTATTTAATCTGTGCAGATTCCCTTAGGGACTGCAAGAAGGAGACTAATTGAAAAAAAAATTTAAAAAGGCAGCAACACCCCTCCCCCTCTGGACCATCAGTAGTTCGGATTAATGCAACCCTAAACTCGGGGCAGGCAGATTCCTTGGCAAGGTGTGTCAGGAAAACATCCAGAAGTCAGCAGCTGAATACCGGGACAGAGAAGGGAGTTTCTAGATTAACTCTTAGCACCAGCTAGTGAAATTTTCCATGCAATTCTTTACCTCCATCTTCTGTAAGAAATAATCACAGTTTGTTACCATTTTGGATACTCCATCTATTTAAGTTATATGTCAATCTGCTTTTTCTTTAAGGTGGCTTCAATGTAGCTGCCTAGCCAGCATCCTATATCCAAGCACACTGTAGATCTGTGAAGGAGGGTACCTGTTGCAACCCCTGCAGCTCCCCCAGCACCCTGCAGATCCCAGGGCACGGCCCCCCGGGTTACACAGGGGCCGCTAGGCTGCCCCCTTGGCGAGGATGAAATATTCCCCACCGAGCCAGTACGGCCCTCTGGCAGGAAGCAAAACCACAGGGAGCGTGCCAAGGTCTGCAGGGAATTTGTCACGAGAAAAAAAGCCCGCAACAACCAAAACAACACTTTTTTTTTTCCTGTCCAGGAAATACGATGGTTTTAAAGGCAGCGGCACAGTTTCGCAAACTCTCCCCTTGTAACATGTTTTGGCTGCCAGCATTCCCCAGAGATAAACACGGTGTTTTTTGTTTGACTAGTCAGCCTGGCCCCCTGTGATTTCTGGAACTCAATCCCAGAGCAATGTCCTGAGGCGTTTCCGCGGGGCTTTGAGCTCTCCCTGCAAAATGCCAGTGAGCATTTCTGTGCGAGGGTGATGTCCTGAAACAAAGAAGTTATCCCACATATTTTAAAGCTTTGGGTTTTTTCTTATTTCAGTCCCACGTCCCCTTCTTTCCCTCTTCTGCTTGAGGTTTTCTTGGCCCCTCTCTTCCCGCAAGAGTTACTCCGTTTCTAAGGAAAGGAAGTAGCAGATGAGCAAACAAGCTCTAGTACAAAACTCAGAAGAACCCTGAAAAAGCACAGGCAGGAGCAAGCAGTGGTCACTGCATTTTGAATTGCTGTTTCACAAGCACAGCATGGCTCCTGTGCTGAGATGACTGACACAAACCTATCTTTTCCTTGAACTAGGGACATCTTTTTTTACTGCTCACACTGAGAGGAGACACTGAACAGCTTATTCAGATCAGGTTTTTAGCTGGAGCCTTGGTAGACTTGCTCCATCTGAGCTTGGGGAGAAGCTGCATATCCTCTACTACTACGATTTCTTTGCACAGCTTTATGCCTTCCAGTCAAAAGGGCCAAGACTGTTACCCAGGCTCAGCCTCCTAGCCAGGCAATGTGCCAGGTCATGAAGACCCCAGTCCTCTCAGGAACATCTCCTTGGCTTGGTATCCCTCACGAGTGCAGTGATGGGCCTGTGAAGCACAGAGCTGTATCTGGGCTGGAGCTCACCCTGCCACAAAGCATCAGCCCATATCCCATGTAAGCCTTGGTTTGAGCAAGACAAATAAGGTACACTCACGCTGGCTCTCTATACCCTTTCCCATCCTGAGAGAGCACTAACAATTCCCAGAGCTGCACTTGCACCCATCTGCTAGGCTGGGGAAAACACTTAGCAGCACTGAAAAACTGCAGTACTCTCCCAAGGACTTCTTGTAGATGCTTCCTGCCTTCACCTCCTCATGCAGTTGCTTTTCCTCTCATTTCCCACTGTAGTTGTTTCTCCTCCCCTTCTGCCATTGCTTCTTTTACAGGGAGGGGGTGAATTAAGATAGGAAAGCTGCTTACAGTCCCTCCCATTGGGCAGCTGCAACTCTTTACTGGCTGGCTGAAATCTGTTATCAACTCCTTGCACAAGTCCCCTCACTTAAAGAACCACTCAGCCACTACACTTTTTTTTCCATGGGAAAGCTGTGTTCTTATTTGCCTTAAGCTGGAGAGGGGAATGTTTCCAGGAAATTTTGCAACTCTTAACATAGGTGAATTTCAAATAATTCATATGGCCCTGCACTGTCATGTGGTTTTAATCACCCAACACATGTTGTAGATAGCCTGGGCGTGCTTGCTAAGGAACACTGGGTGGTCAGAGCCAGGCCTGGATGGCCTCCAGTCTGATTGGGTCCTTGTCTCACTGACTGCCAGCTCTGAGCAGCACCTTCCCCCTAGTCTGCCTTTCCTCCTGCCCAGATGTACATCAGAGCTGTGTCTCTTGCTTTCTCTTCCCTGCTCCATCCCTCTCTTGTTTTACCTGTCTTTTTATTTAGTTTTTACCTCTGGAATAGTCAACAGAAACATCATGGATCTAAGATTACCTGTGCTGCTATCACACCTCCCTTTGGCTCTGGCATTTCGCCTCCATCCCCACACCTCTGCCCATTTACTTTGGAAGCAATTTGGGCTGAGACCATCTGCTCTTCTGAGAGCCCAGTAAATCATGAGCCCCTTTGTGGGTCTTTAGGCACTGCTTTAGCAAACATAACCAGTGACAGTGATAATCCCAGGAACAGCAATTCCACCCTTTTAATGTGTACAAAAATCTAGACTAGATGAGGCATTGTACTGGAGAATCCCTGCTAGCAAACAGCCCCTTCTGAACGCAATGGTGCACATCAGCACAACATCGTGGTGTGGCACAGGGAGCAGTTACAGTGTGGCATTCCTTAGTGAAGGAAAAGAGGATGCTAATGTGACCTGAGTGAACAACTGTTTAAATAAAAACTTGACTGGTACTTCAGAATTCATCCCCATTCTTGGGCAAAAGAACTACATAAAGTTAAGCAGTCACACCCAGGACTTGAGTTTTACATGTTAGCTACAAACCAGCATCCTCAGACTCTCTGCTGGCCCACATAGTCAGTAATGAATTAGAAGGAAAACCCCCTACTACTAAGTGAAGTGCCACCATTTTTTCACACAGACACCTGTTTTTTCCCTTCTATTCATGTATTTGACCAGTCTTGACCTACTTAGCTGTGAGCAGCTGGCAACAGCTTAGCCTAAAGAGATGACTCCAGACTCCCAGAACACACAGTAAACCTGTTTAAAGTGTCTCCCTTGTATGCTTATGCTTCCTTGGTTTTAACCCATTTGATAATGTCAACAAGCACAGAGGTCCAGACATAAGGCAAAAGACTGTGAACCTTACCATGTCTTTAAAAGCCCCAAGAATGGCTGCTGTGATAATCCCCAGAAACAAGCCGATGATGTTGAGGACTGTGGAGGACCACAGCAGTCTGTACAGGTGAACCACATCCTGACAGCTGCTCACGCCAAGAAATTCATAGTAGCTGGAGGACTGGTCTGAACTGAAAGGGAATGCAGACAATGTCACTGCAGTCGGAATGGTTTTGCACATAATACAGGGCACTAGAGGATCTTAATTCCTCCTTTGGCAAAGTACTTCATCCATGCTCCCACCAAACACTGCTCAGAAGAACTGGAGAAAGCCCTGCTGTAAAACTCGTCCTGCTAAGGCTAGCATCAAACACAGTCCAACTAATACCAACTCTAGTTTGGCTGATTGGTCATGTGTAACAGCATGGACTCTTTTTTATTTTTTGCTCAGGGTCTCTGAACACAGGTATAATCTTGGTATATGAACCCTGCTCTTGGCATAAAGCTAACAGCTAAAGCATGCTTACTTTGCTTTTTTCCACAGCTCACCTGCTGGCATCTCTGAAACACAGACAGGCAAGTTACTTAAGCATTAATTCAATCACAGGAAGGGAGATTTTGCCAGCTGGCTACATCTGTTTATGGTGTCTGTGGTTATAAATTAAGAAATGTGACATAGTACAGTATGAAGATGTGTCTTTACACTATGGATTGTACTATCCAGAAATCTTTGTTCATATAGCTACACCACATTGGTTATTGTAAATCAGGCATGTTGTCAAGTTAATCCTCACTGTTTTGCCAAAAGCCAGAAATATCCTACTGCAAACTTTGAAACCACAGGTTCCTGCAGTTCTTTCCAGTACCTGCCTTAATTCTAGCCCACTAATGAGCTCCTGGAGCAGCTATTGAGTAGGAAAGATTTTTTAAATGCCAAGCCTGTTTTCCCACTGTTAGGCAAATGCCATCAGATTATGGTGGAAACCAGAAGTGAGCAGTTTGTGCTCACTCTTCTGTTCCTCCATCCCCAGTGCATGGGGCAGCAGTGATGGTGGGTAGGGAAAGCTCTGCAAAAGAAGGTAGCAGTGTAGAGAAACACTCAGTATTTCTGGGAAGAACCAAGCCAGGCACAGTAGCTTCTGGAATTGTCCAATTGATGGCTTTGGGGCATGGTTCTGGCACTGAAGAACCACCACTGTTGAGCTCATTTGGGCCTCTATCAGGAGCCCATCTTAGCTAAAAAATTCTATACCTTCAGCTGCCACGAGGCTGAAGAAATCTGGTGTGATCCTGCCTACATACCAGTCTATTCCATGCCTGACAACAAGCCTCTCTGTGTGACTCTATTACTTCTCTCTAGCCATCCTGTGAACTGGAATTGCAAGTCTTTAGAGCAGCATGACTGCTTGTTTACTCTAGATTTGTCCATGCCAGTGTCATAAGATCTTGCATTCCACTGTGGAATGTTGACAACAGAAGAATACACATGTTTAATGATATCATTGGATACTCTCACAGCAGTGATCAGTCACAAGTGTTTCGAACAAACCAAATGTCCTAGAAAAATGGGACAGAGGATCTCCATCTGGAGGGGGAATATGCCTGAGCTCTCCTTGTTGTTACCTAATGCTTTAAGCAACAGAGTTTTAGTCACTTTTCTTTGATAACTCTGCATACTTTCACCCCTTTAGCACCCCTGTTCTTTTCTGTATTGAATTCTGCCCTTTGATTCAGTGTTAACACACAGCAGTTAGCTGTGTACCGTGGAAGGAAGCATTCTCAGAATATACATTGCACTGCAAATGTGGTGCTCCATCATTTGTCTGTTACAGAAATGTCCGATGCCTGTTTGGCTAATGTGAGGACTTCTGTGTTGTCTGTCATAGAAAAGGTACCACAGTTGTGCATTCCCACTTCCCATTTCACTTGCTTTGTATACCTCCATCATATCCAGATTAAACATTTCTTACATAAGCACAAGATTGTAATGTTTGTAGGAGATTTTAATCCATTCCATAGATCTGCACTCACTTTTTGTCTACTATCTGCATGAGAAATATGCATGCATAAATTACTTTTCCCTAGTCCCACATTTCATTTTCCACTTCTCTAGCTGAGTCAGGATCTGGGCAAGAGTAACTTTTTTAGATAGAAGCCAGATTGTGCCACCCTTCTTTCCCCATACCTTAAATGTTGAAGTCTGGCAGCAGGCTATCCAAGGCTTACAGAGGACTGGGGTTATAAAGGGCTACTAGCATGTGAAAAGGGGGAAAACCAAGATAAAACAGGAGATGTAGGAAGGAAGAAAGATGAGAAATACACAGGAGGAAAAGAGGAAAAGTGACTGTGGGTGAACTGTTTGTAGAGGTTTCATAAGAGTGCCTGGTAAGATGATGCAACGGCATGTAGTGACAAGACAAGGGGGAATGGCTTTAAACTGAAAGAGGGAAGATTTAGATTAGGTATTAGGAAGAAATTCCTGACTATGAGGATGGTGAGACACTGGAACAGGTTGCCCAGAGAAGCTGTGGATGCCCCATTTATGGAAGTGTTCAAGGCCTGGTTGGATAAGGCTCTGAGCAACCTGCTGGATGCCCCCGCTTATGGCAAGGGGGTTGGAACTAGATGATCTTGAAGGTCCCTTCCAACCCAAATCATTCTGTGATTTCTGTGATACTGAGGTGTGCAAAGGGTGAGTCAGGCAGAAAATTCATTAAATCTAGTGGGGAAATTGTATTGCCAGACAAACAATATATCAGAACAGGGCTATGACTGTGGGATCAATTTTGATCACACAGCAAAGAGCTTATGGATGTATTTAAAGAAAAAGAAACTGAAATAATACAAA
>JAOXXN010000001.1:26075343-26164412 GCA_026770055.1 Myrmophylax atrothorax | reverse complement strand
ATGCTTATGCCATTGCTAATCTGACCCTGGTTGCATTCTGAGAGTAGCCAAGCTTTTATTTCTGGTTTTAGTTATCTTCCCTCCTTCACTCACCAATATATTTTAAATAAAACCTTGAAATAAATACATGAATATATAAGATGTTTTTGTTTCTATTGCAGGTGCAACACTGAAGACTCCATTTGTAGATATGGATGTCCCCCCAACACGTAATACAGCCTGACACAGTTTCAGGACACTATATCAAGATCAGAATCAACACAAATTTCTCTCTAGAGATCTCACCAGAGGTGTTGCAGCAGAAAATCATGCTACTCTGTCTAACTGACTAATACAGTTTGGAGTTCTGACAGCCACACACCCTGAAGCCATCCTTGCAGATGGCTGGTAACTAATGCTCTTTTTTAAAAACAAACCCAGCTTCAGTAGAATTTTGAAAAAAGCTGTGCCATGACAAGGTTTTAGAGAAAAAGCATATTTCCGTCACATCGTGCCACACAACAACTGAAAATACCACTATCTTTTAAAAATACAGGTATGTGCAAAATGAGCTTTCACTTGGGAAGCTGTTATGAGGAGGTAAAATTGGGTTTTGTTGTACTAATTTTTCTTTAATTTTAGAGAAAACCTTACTATATTGTATGAGAATTGCTTATCCATCTTAAAGCAAGAAGGTTCTAGACTGCAGATTATATTGGTATGGCAAGACTTACTGCCTGGGGAAAAGTAATTTTTAAACAAACAAAAGTATCAGGAAGCAAAATACACTATATTGTCCAAAGACATGTCTTTATCATAGCAGAAATTGTGAATAGAATAATGAGTTATACTTGAAAATCACCATCAAAAAGATAACTTCATTGATTCTGTTTTAAATGAGAGAAAACATTGTTTATATCCATGATAACAGCTGAGCTTAATCTTATACAGTCTTAAAAATGAGTCTCAAAGGTCTCGATAAGATACACTGTTAGCCCAGTTTTCAGGTTTTTGTGGCATCCTTGGAGTCAGTTTAATGGAACAGTTGCTGTTTTCATACCCCAGTTTGAATGTGGTCTTGGCTCTGTCTTACTCTGGGAATAAACTGAAAAAACCCCAACTATGCTTTGCAAATGGAACCCGATGATCAAATGGTCCCATGTGGCCATGGTACATTTGAAGAGGTCTTACAAACCTCCTCATCAGTACCCTGCCTCAGACAGCATTTGGAAGCAGCATCTTTGCCCTGAGGTTTGCTGTCATGGGAAGAAGTTGAAGAAGGCTGGGAACTGCAGCAATACCTTAGATTAGATGCCTGAATTTTGATGTCTAAAGTTAAGATCATTTCTACCTTCAATCATTTATAATGTGAAGAATATATAACCACAGTATTTAAGAGATGCCTGCATTTGGAAGGATTTGGATTTAAAAATGCATGAGGCTCCATGACTATGATGCTTTAAAATGAAATCATATCCCTTGGACAAGGAACTTTCTCAGTCTTCCTCTACACTAAACAAGAGGAGAGTTTCTCTCTCCAGCACCTCAATACTGCCAATACAAATCAACTTTCAGAATGCAGTCAATTTACCACAAGTGTCTCCTGAAAATATAAATTATAGACATTTACAACCCTGTTCCATGGCACAAAACTGCATCTCTGAAGACTGCTCAGACTTTGCCATTTAACCTTTAAAAGCCTGAAATGCCAAGGAGTTCATTATGTGGGCATTCTTTCCAGAAATACTAAATGGTGTATTAGATTTGAGCTAATAAAATAATAATAAACATTGGGCTTCAAATTCCTGTAACAACCTGAACAAAAACTAGTTGTTCCCTTAGAATACAATTCAGAGGGAATGAGTGCAGACACGAAGATGGGGGTTTACTCCTGTTATGCAGGCCCAGCATTGACACACTTAGCCTGTCCAGGTCCCTCTGGATGGCATCCCTTCCCTCCAACATGGGAACCACACCACACAGCTTGGTGTCATTGGCAAGCTTGCTGAGGTGCCCTTGACCCCACTGTCCATGGCACTGACAAAGCTGTTAAACAGCACCAGTCCCAAACCCCACCCCTGAGGAAGTCACTTGTCATTGCCCTCCAATCAGACACTGAGCTGTTGACCACAACTCGTTGAGTGTGACCATCCAGAGAATTCCTTATCCACCGAATGGTCCATCCATCAAATTTCTGTCTTTCCAGTTAAGAGACAAGGATGTCACGTGGGACAGTGTCAAATGTTTTGCACAAGTCCATGTACATGTCAGTTGGTTTCCCCTTGCCACTAGTGCTGTAACCCCACCAAATTTGTCAGGCACAATTTGCCCTTGGTGAAGCCATGTTGGTTGGCACCAAACACACCTCCATGTGTCTCTTAGCATAGTACCCAGGAGGATCTGCTCCATGACCTTGCTGGGCACAGAGGTGAGGCTGACTGGCCTGTAGTTCCCCAGGTCTTCCTTTCTTCCTGTTTTAAGAATAGGGGTTATGTTTCCTCTTTTCCAGTCACTGGGAACTTCACTGAACTGCCATGACTTCTCAAATATGGCTTAGCTATTTCATTCACCAGTTCCCTCAGGACGTGCAAATGCATCTCATCAGGTCCCATGCACCTTTAGGTTCCTTAGATGTTCTCAAACTGGATCTTCTACAGTGGACCATTCTTCATTTTTCCAGTCCCTGCCTTTGCCTTCTGTGACTCAGACAGTGTGGGTGGAGCACTTGCTGGTGAAGACCAGTGCAAGAAAGGCCATTGAATACTTTAGCCTTCCCCCTATCCTGGTAACCAGATCTATTTTCTTCCAGAGAGGGCTTATATTTTCTCTAGTCTTCCTTTTATCGCTGACATACCTATAGAAGCTTTTCTTTCTGCCCTTGACAACCCTGACCAGATTTAATTCTATCAGGGCTTTAGCTTTCCTAACATAATCCCTGGCTGCTTGGACAATGTTGGTGAGGACAATTTCTCTGTATTCCTACCAGACAGCCTGTTCATGCTTCCACCCTCATTAGGCTTCCTTTTTGTGTTTATCCAGGAGCTCCTTTTCATCCATGCAGGCTTCCTGGTGTTTTTGCCTGACTTCCTCTTTGTTGAGATGCATTTCTTCTGAGTACAGAGGAGGTGATCCCTGAGTATCAATCAACTTGCTTGGGCCCCTCTTCTCTCCAGAGCTTTGTCCTTTGGTACTGTACCAAGCAGATCTCTTAAGAAGCCAAAGTCTGCTCTCCTGAAGTGCAGGGTAGTGAAATTGCTGTGCAGCCTCCTCACACTTGCACTCTGAGGCTCAAAGCTCCTGGGTTCAATCCATGCTGCCAAAAGAACAACTGAGGATCTGCATTACACACCATGGGAAAAATGCCTGTGGGGAGTCTATTCTGGTTCTCCCCGTGGAGTTGCGTGTCTGCTACTGCAAAGTTGGGGAAAGCTCAAAAATCTTCAGGCCTTAATCAATCTCCATTTTAAAACCCAACAGATAATTTACCTCCTCAAGATCATATTGAATAAAGTGTTTGCCAAGATTGGCTTGTTACATTACACAAGCAATGTCTCCTTAACACATGAGGACATGCTGGTGAACTGAATGTGAATATTAAATCTTCCCTACATGTGAATATTCAATTGCTCATGCAGTGTGCGAGAACAGCTTTCCTCAGCCTGCTGTCAGCCTAATATACTGTCATCTCCCTTTGGTGTTAGATGGCTTTTAAACTTTTAAATGGATATAATGGAAAATTAAGATAAGTTATGGAAATTTCTGTACTTGTGAGTACAAAACTTCTGAGCAGCTTGTAGGAAACTGCTCTTCTATTTCGTGTCCTGCTTTTACAGGAATGGAAGCAGTGACCCACTGTGTCCACACTTAAGATCAGAATAATAATTAAAAAAAGAAACATGCCTTTGTGCTAAAGGCAACCTCCAAGGAGAAAAAAAAAGATTTTTTCCACATCTCCTGGTTCAATAAAAGGTACAAAAGTGTTCTGGGAAAATTATTTTTGAAAAGCTATATTATCCTGAAGACATGAGTTCTTGACATTCCTTCTTTTAATGCAGAATTCACTGGAGTTTCAGAGGTATTTTTGGAACTCCCAGCCCAAAGACCAGATACCTGAGTACCATTAGCAAACTCTCACTTACTGCTATGAATTGACAGAGCATTCACAACTTTAAAAAAATGGAGTGCAAATAATCTCATACTAGTAAAAGTGTCTGAAAAAAACACAGAAAGAAATACCAGATCCACATGAACTGTCAGGTAAGTGTTTCTTCCAAAAACAAAGTATTAAAATGGCATTCTGGTATTCCAGTTAAATGCAGGTGATTAGGAGCAAGTCCTAGAGCAATACTTTGCTTCACTCACAGTATTGCATTGCTCTAAGTAAGCTGGAACGTTTGGTGGCAGGATATTTTACATGCTTACACTTTACAGCAAATGCACAGGTCACAAGTAAAGTTGCAGGTAAAATGAGGGATATTTAGAAGAGAATAATGTTACATATTCTGGCTTCTACTTAGTGAAAAGGATACAACTCCTGGATGAACAATGTACATGCATGGCACATATAAATATTTATAAATATACATATGCATAATGAGTGTGTATACACACCTAAAAAGAGGATTTGTGCAAACTTGTTAAGTTCAAGAATAGGGAGGAAATCTGAAGCAGGTACCTTTTGAAATCTGAGTAGCAGATTAATGAAATTTCAGTGCACACATGGTCTATTATGTAACTAAGATACATGCATTTATATGCTGTTTAACGTATTTTGTTAACTATTTTTCATATATGTCATATCTGATGTAAATATGCTTTCTGTATTATATTTTAGTTACCATATTCTACATTACATATTAAAGTCACTTGGACTCAGCATTATGTTTGGTCTCTAATCAATGTCACTTTATTGTTTTGTATGACATCAGTGAATTACTATTGTCCAGCACTGCAAATTCTCTGTTCAGAAAAAACCCCCACCCTCCTACTGCTTATGAATAATTTATTTTGTTTAAATCTCCACCATGTATCAAAGGCTTATAAGGGCAAAATTCACTACTTCTCTAATTCTTCTCCTCTGTGTAGGAGAACATGGCATGTAAGTCAATGGGCACTGGGAGAATCAGAATATCAAGATCAAAATACTACCTACTGCAATCTTATCCTGAGGCAGTGAGTGGATTATCAAGTCTAAGTCATTTAGAAAGTGGATTAGTTTCTAAACATAGGCACTTACTGCTTTGAGAAATGCCATGTTTAAGAAGGGACGTTCTGGTCTCTCTTAGGAATTTGTCCTGATCTAACTATTAAACAGAAGCTCATCCCTACCTTTTCCCACGTGCTTTATAAATTAGCTGGTTGACTCCTTGGAGAAAGCATTCATGTCTAGGCACACTGAAAGTGTCCCATCTTCAAAAGTCTTAACTGTTTGAAAAAATAAATACATCAAGAGTTAGATCTGGCATAGTAGAGCACAGGCAAGAGTTTGAAGTAACTCAGTAGGTATGTACAGTGTATTTGCCTTATTTTTCTAACTGGGGGAAGACATTTAAGTATAATTATATTTACAAATACTTTAAAATTTCATCAAGATAAAGATGCATCATTGTTTAAGTTGAAAAACACACTTCTCAATTTAGTTTTCTGTAGCCATTTTAAACATAACTACTCAGCTCTCTGTTTTATAAATACTGTAATACAATGCACTATGAGCTGGCAGAACGTTCCTTCAGTTGTTACTACAAAGGGATGGGACTAGTTAACAGAAATTTGTTACACTAAAATTAAACTATTGTTAATCCATATATCTACCCTAGTTTCAGATTCATTTTCATTTACATCCAGTGCAAGTGCCACCTGAGCTACTGCAGTTTATAGTACATTTTCTAATCTGGGAACTCCAAACTGCCTCTCTCTGGTGCCAATCACCACAGCATTTCCACTTGAAAGTCAAGGAGTACTCAGGATGCTAAGCAGGTCCCTGAATAGTAACTTTACTCCTATATTGAGTATTTAAATGGATTCAGTCATAAGCATCTGTCATTCAATTACAAAGGACTTTTTAAAGCAACAATTTGCTTAATGTTAGCATAATTGTATCCATGTATTAATGCTCTTAAGTAGAAAATTGCAGAAGGGGAAGGAAGAAGGACAATTTTTCCATGATGGAACATGAATGCTGGCACAATCTGAAATGCAATAGTAATCACTCAAATGCAAGGAAATAGTAAGTCACACATTCCTATCAGGGGACATTTAGGATGTGCTGAGAACCCTCATTGTCTTGAACAATGAGAAGATAATGACAGACATGATAATAAAAATGCAAGGTTGATAATACATTAAGAAGGAGCACCTTTATCACAGAATATCTGTGTTGGAAGGGACCCACAAGGATCCTCCAGTCCAGCTCTTAAGTGAATGGCCCATCTGGAGATCAAACCCACAACCTTGGTGTTATTAGCACCATGCTCTAACTAACTTTCTTAATACATATGGAACAAAGAAAGGCACAGTGGTGGGCTAGGGTAGGGTTTAGGGGTGCCAGCAGCATCTGTGAGGGCACATGTTTTTCAGAGATCCCTGGGGATCTGCCAGCAAACTTCAAGGCCCTGCTCTGATTTGGGCACGAGGGCTGTGTGGTGTGGTCGGGGTGGAGCAGGCTTGGAGACCCTGAGCTAAAATGGCATGAGGCTCTTGGGCAGAGCCCCAGCAGTGTGTGTGCAAACCTGCACCTTTCTGCCCTCTCTCCTGGCATGTATAGCAAAGATTCAAGGCTATCTTAAACAGCAGACAAAATATGCATTTATTGCCTCTCCTCCTCACCAAATCCCAGGGCACTTGTGATGAGCTTGGAGCAAGGATGAATTCTCGAGCAGGTGGCCAGAGGTCTCCAGGAGAAGAGTAATGCTCACCCAGGGTGTTTACATCCTGCTATGAACTAGAACAGTCTCCTTTGTGCCAAACCACAAACTGCTGGTTGAAACCTGAGCTGAACTTCCTTGATGATCAGAGAAGCCTGGTTATGTTTCAGCACAGCCAGTTTTCATTTTCACACCTCTCTCCAAACTTGCTGGGACAAGAACCAAATGTACAAGAATACAGTGAACTCCTATTCTTGGGACCTTGCTGACCCAGTCCCAAGCAGCATGTGTCAGAGTATGCTAAAAAAAGGTTGCTTTCTCTCCAAAGATTTCCCGATTTGGCTTTTTTTGAGGCTTATGGGATCTGTGTTGTTCACATATACTACATTTTTGGCCATCTGCACTTAGCTAACCCATAGTTAGCTCACAGAGGCTTTCATTTAAGAAAGCCTCATATTTTCATGTGACCCAGTTTCTTCCCTTAATTTAAGGCAAATGCTGTTTCAGCACCCACAAAGGCTGCACATTCCCCAGAACAGTGTGTAGAGATCTGCCTGTCACAGCTTTCCACCTGCTGACAGAGGTGACACATCTGTTGGTTACCAGATTCATCCCAAAGCTCCTCAGTGGGCTTTGCACAGTGGAGTTTTGAGCTGAGGTCTGTAGCTTTACTACTTTTGGCAGGCACACTAGTTAACCAGCAGTAACTTGGGTGCTTTTACATGTCACACCTTCAGTTCCACTGCAGACAGATGTCTGCTGTTTCTCACCCAGTGGAGGGTTTAACAGATGGCCATCCAGCAGTGACTATCTCATGCAAGAAACAGCTCTAAATACTGCTGTGCATTTGTGAGTAAGTATAAAGTGCTACAAAGCTCAGAGCACTATGCTGTGAAATAGTCCAGCCAGATGGAAACAGTCCATCAAATACCACAAGAAGGCCAGTTGCTTACAGTGCATCTCTTCACTGTGCAGATTAGGGAGGCTTTTCTGCCTTCTCAGATGCTGAATAAATCTAAGCACTACTGCAGGATATTGCCAGCAGGTTCGAAATAATCAGAAGTATCACATGTCCTTGACTATTTTGGGGGTTTACTCAGACTGTTGAAGAATCTGCTCAGGGCTCCCCTGTAGCTCCTTTTAGGATTTCTAGTAGTCAAAATGCTATTTGTAGGGCTAAAGGCACTGGAGTTTTGAGTAGAAAACTGCAACAAGTCAAAACTGTGATCTCTTAGCAAAAGTCTGTGAGAAAGGACTGAAATGGGCTACACTCTGAAGATTATATTTGTATAGATTCTAAGCAGTTTATAGGAGTTTAAAATGCTGCTTATTGCCATTTCAGTGGGCCATTTGACTGAGCATTAGTATAGCCTGTGACCATCACCTGCTCACCTAAAACTGCTTAAAACAGCTACATACATATATGGTAAGCAGTGTAAATATATATTGAGTATGTACATGTAAACTCAGCTCATACTCTATATGCAACTAGATACTTTACTATAAATCATTCTGAACTGGAACTTTACTATGATACACAGACTATGAAAACCTCCTGGGGGAACATCAGGGCTGAGAAGTCATCTGGGTAAAGTCAAGGTCAACTGCATTCCCAAGGCTCCAAGACTTAATTAAGTAGAATTGCTGGAGCCTTTGAAAGTGGGATTTGTAATGTCAACGCTGTGTTCTCTTCCCCACTTCAAAAACATGTAATTGTAGAATTTGGCAAGAAAAGCATAAGGTTCAAACAACTTAATTTACTCTTTGTGTGCTGCCAGTTCATCTCATCACCCAACTTAAGTCATCTCAATATTGTTACCAATTTGTCCTTCCTCACTGGAGCAGCTTCTCAGCTGCGTTATGTCATGTTCCCTTGTGTCTGCAAAATCTGTTCCCTTACATTTCAATTCATTAGCTTTTAGCAGCTTGCCCTTCAGAAATCCCATTCTTCTGAAATCTCTTGGCATCCTCCCTACAACCTCGAGTTGTTAAGATGGAATTGTGACAATTTCTGTCAACTTTCTTAAATACCTCAGACTGTAGCTACTGAATGCTACAGTAATGCTGAGGGTATTAACAGGTCGGTCCCAAGATTGCCCAAGGATGGCAACAAAACCACTGGTTGAACAATTTGAAAGTTACTTTCTGAGGTTCATTTTCAGAAAACTTTCTTACAATATGCTTAGAAACACATGGGACAATGAGGTGAAGGTGAGGATAACAGAAATAAAAACTATGGGGTGCTTTGGGTTTCTTGTTGGTTTTTTGGGGGGAAACAGAGGGTTGATTATTTTAAAATCTTGGGATGGGGGAACATGGTCCTATGTAGAGCTGTAATAAGCACTTTTTTTCCCAGGCTGGGCAGAAGTGAATAGGGAACTGGGTATGCGTTGCCAGGAGCTTACACACAGTCCTCTGGAGCATAACATCATGCTTCTGCTATGAATAATTTTTAATTTAAAATAGCAAAACAAAAAATCTGAACCAAATATTTTATACTACACTTTGTGCTAAAGAAGTTGGAGGAGCTGCTCGGTAATCATATCTGGCAAGAAAAGCTGTTTCCAAGCATGAATCAAGTCCAACACAAAACAAAAATTGGACTTGTGACTACAGGTTGTGGAGGGCAAATTACCTTTCACAGCAGGGTGCTAAAATAAATTATTCATAATTGCAGTAATTTCTCAAGTTATAATAAAAAGTTACCATTGGGAAATTTGGTTTATCTTAAGACTTTGAAGCCATTTCAGATACTGAAATTTATGTAGACAAGCAAACCCAGTATCTGGGCACCACATGTAGACTGCTTTTTAATTCATCTTCTACAAATCATTCTGATTTTGTTTTATGTTGATTGTTCCTGAAAAGCTGTTGTAGGTAAAAGAGCTGTGTAAGAACTCCAGATCAAGGACTTTTAAGACTTTATCCAAGTCTATATGACTTATTTTCTTACAATTACTGGGCCCTGCTATCATGGCATCTTCTCAGAACAGAAATGCTGGGAATGTTGACTATATGAAGGTTGTAAGTGGATCTTATTTTAACTGTCATTTCATTTGCACTTACCAAGGCCAGAAAATAGCTTAGGCAGACTTGTCTCTGTTGGTTCATATGTTGTTATACATATCATAAATGGCAGGGATTAGAGAAGAAATACTAGGGTTGAAAATATCTCATGTAGCAACTTCTTAGTGGTCACAATCAAAGAACTGGGAGGCAATGGGAAGATGAAAATCATGACTTTGCAGTGTGTGGCAATGTCACATCCTTCTGGGAACAGGCTAAGAGAAGGTAACTTAGAAATACATGCAGTTTTCATCTGCCTCCACCCCTGTAATTTTCTCAGCTGAGAGTGTTCTACAAGTTTATAAGCTGGCTCAGTCATCTATTTCTTGACATTTCTTTGGTTTGACTTCTCCTTCCCTGTCATTTTCTATGTCAAGTGTTCTTTAACTGTGTTTAAAATTGGCAGCAACAGAGAGCAGGCTTTTGGCATGGCCACAGTTGCTTTCAAAGATAGTGGTCTCCTCACCTCTGGGGACAAGAGAGCAGGCCAGAGTTGTGAAACTTTCCTCCCCATGAACTCATTTGCTTTCCTGCTCAGGGTCAGGGGTTCTGGCTTGCCCCTGGACAGAGAAGGTTGCCACACAAGGGCTGTGGTCCCTGCCTGCTGACATTTGAAGGTCCAGGAGTGGTCCCCTGCTCAACTGCAAGTGGGAAAATGCAGGGGCTGCTGCTGTTATGTCAGAGTAGGCACCGTGTGGGAATTGCCAGCACATGTTGCCTGCAGGGGATATGACTCGGAGGAGTGAAAGCTGGGATGCTCTCCAGCTCCTTTGCAGTTGTTAGAGCCAGCTTGCCTTCAACATCTGCACTCAGGATTGCCTGCAGGAATAGAAATTATGTTCCACTTCATTCCAGCAAGCCATCACAGGAAGGTTTGGTGCTCTAATTCGTTGTATTTTCTCTTTCTCAACTTTCTATGTACATGAAAAGAGAGGGAAATAGTGGCAGCTGTACCCAGCAGGAACCAGACGAGCCAGACACCTTGCAAAATACATCAGGTGAAAGAAATATGTATGTTTTCTGCATTTCACTTGCTGTTTCTTATGGACAGACTGTATATGGGTGTGTAGCAATTTTGGTTTTACCTTTTGTATCCTGAAACACCCAATCTAACAATAACATGTATAACTCAGAGGTAGCCCTATGAAATCATTAAGATTAGGTCAAGGTGGTATTTAATATGGTTAAACCATAAAATTGGATGGCAAGCACTTACCAGCTGCCATGTCTGATGCTTGAAGGTGGTCCAAGATGATGGAATCTTTGTGTATTAGATCCTCTACATGCTGAAAGATGCTGGAGCTCTTGGTTAGTTCTTCAGCAAACCACAGTGATCTCTTCCTTTTCTTGAATATCCTCTCTGTGGTGGGGGAAAAAAATTGAAGAAAGTGTAAACTTCTGCATGAAATTAATCTTATTGATTAAAATTATGTCTTTCAGTTGTTGATGCTGTTGAATGCTCACAATTGATACAATTAAACCTAAATCTTTAGATCTTTTCTGCCACTAAGAGGCTCTTTAAAAGGTCCTTAAAATTGTTCCTAATGTACAAGCTTGAGCTGCCACAAGGCAGGGATGAGCTGCTTAATGTTGAGCTAAAAAATACTTAGTTAATCTCTTGCATATTTTCTTCATATTTTGGCCTATGGAAGGGCTGTTCATTATTTGAGAATGCCTTGGCTCCAGTCCATCTGCAAGACCTCATTTATTCTTTTGAAATATGTAGCCTGCACAAGCTTGGCATCTGCAATATCACAGACAAAGAATTACTGTGGCTGGAAGTCTCTGGAATTAAAAAACCCTCCTCTGTAAGAATATAATTTTTTTTACAGAATTGGGATTTGTTCTGAGGAAACACAGTTGACAAAAAAAAAAAGTCTTCAAAGATAACAGATTTTTCATCTTCTTTTCCCCCCTCCAAATGAACAAGGGAGTACTGATGCTGGGGATTTGCTCTTTAAATAAATGGAATCTTTCTCTCCTCTCTTGGCAAAAACAGGAGTATTCTTGTGCTCTATGACAAGGCTTGCTGGTGCTATATTTGTCTTGTAGCTGTACACACATTTGCAAGAGGTGGTTCAGTAAGAGAAAGGCAAAAAGCCAACACAGTTTAAAGAAAGTTTATTCTACCACGGTCTCAACTTTTTGGGTTGGCTCAAAGACAAGGCTGCATACTTCTGGAGGATCAGGGAATATCATTACTGATTGAAATTAAAGCTTTCCTGAGCTGTCTCTGGAAGGATCAGGACTCTGTGGGGAAGGGAGGGGGCGTGGGGGAGTGGCACCAAGGACGTTTGGAAAATGGAGTTAAATAGATGTTTGGGTGCATCAGCAGAAGAGGAAAAAGGAAGACAGGAGGGTGGGGGAGATGATATTAATAATGCTGGCAGTGGTGTTGTCCATGAAGAGCTGGATTTGGTACAAATGTACCTCACCTGTTCTCCTGAGAGATATATGAGAGTGAAATTCCCTCTGACAGCGCACCTGACATGCTGGCTCTTGCTGAAACTTTGCAAGGTAAGAAATTTTAGTACAGATCTGTGGTGTTTTTAATTACCTTCCTATGTGCTTAAAATACAGATCGATCAAAGTCTCTGCTGAAGCATTTGAGAATTTGCTACTATGTACCATACAGTTACCTTCATGCTTTACTACTAAAAGGAGCACTGTAAATATTGACATTGTACCAGAAACAGGTGGTTCAACAAGGGAAAACCTGAAGGGGCTACTAATGGAGTACTGTAAAAGCAATACACTAGTAATGTCTAGCCAGTCTGTATCCTGTTACATAGTTGTAAGGGATTTGAGGTTATTTTATGTTAATTACTAGGTGAAATTTCTTGTAGTGCTGCTCATGGGTTTACATTCCTCTCTTGTGCTGGATGAGCACCAGAATGTATTTTAATCCTGAAAATGTGAACATTATGAAAGTAAACCATTGGGTGGGGGTTTGGAACACTTTTGTCAAATATAAGAGGTAATCAGTTTTGAAGGTTGTGGTGGGACTTATTTTAAATTTAATCTGGGCACATCTAATAAAAATACTTTTACCTAATGTGTTACTGCATAGGGAAGCAACAAGACATTAGACCAGGTATAAATGTGACAGTTCACTCCATTTCACCTTGCACAGAGCTGCTTTAATGCTCAGATTGAAGGAAAGAAACCCAAAGCAGTAAGATTTAAGCTTTTAGATTTAAGCAGAAAACCACTGGGACATTTGAACTTGAAATGCTGGTTCATTTATGCATAGCAATGGTATATCAATAAATTTGGAATGTGTAATAGGTCTTTATTTGTGTCTCTATTACTGCATTCAGATCTTACTGTTTGGAACTTAGCTGATGGGCAGATCACCAGTCAGATCAAAACAAATGGCAAGGCAGCTTTTGCTGGCTGCTTTTCCTTCCGAAGTGTGTAACAGAGGAAATCCATGACCATGATGGGGTGAACACCACAGGAGCAGGGGCAGGTGGTGCCTCAGCAGCAACAAGCCCTCTCCTCTGTGTGCATTGTTGTTTTGGGGCAGTAACAATGTCTGGTGTCTTTTGCCAGAATAGCTATGCAAGAACATAACAAAACAATGTAAACTGAACAGTACTAACAGTTGTATCTGTTGGATTGCTAGACAGCTTTTTGCCCATCTATATTCCATATTCACAGTGTCTTGGCTCTTGGCTGTGTGTGGTGTTTATCCTGTGGTGCCAATTCCTGGCATTAGAGGGCAGAGAGAGACCCTCTCATTTGACTTTTTCGTGTCATTTTTCTGCTTGCTTACTGCAGGGATCTTTGGTGAGGTTGGCTGAAACGGGTAGGAATCCCCACAGCCCTGAGTGCAGTAAATAGCCCTAGGACAGGTGTCTGAGCAACCAGAGCTGGCCTGTGAGGCAGAGACTTCCTGATGTTATTGCAGAGCGCTGATCCAGCTGGGGAAGGTGCTCCTTGTCTGGGTTCTAGTTGGTTTGATTGGTTTTCTTGTGGTTTGACTTATTTGCAGCCTAATTGTTGGGAATTATAAGGGTGCTTGTTGTTGTTGTTGTTGTCATTTGATACCTTATGTCATCTTGCTGCGTCTGTAACTCCTCCCTAATAACTTTTGAACATTCTGCCCAATTTCTGCAACATTTGAGTGAGGTAGAAATTACAGGGTTCACATCAGGGAGGCAGAAATAGGTGGTCAGGGAGTGGAAACAGAGACGTAGCTAATGCTGCTCCTGAGGGAAAGGGTCCTGCATAAATCTCATAATTAATAGCAGAAAAATTGTAAAATGTTTCCGTTTCCAAACTGGAGAACTGCAAAGCTGTAGGAAACAGGACTCTGTTGGTTCAGCTGCTTGCAGAAACACATGTTTTCCCAGTAAAGTGTTTTTTATTTGGCTGTTAATGGAACTCCACTGAAGCTTACTGTTTGTCTTCAGTCCTCGGAGTAAAAGCCAAGATTTTTAAGAAGTGCAACTTGAGACAACTAAAGAGGGATGTTTTCCAGGAAGCCCTAAACATTCCCTCCTCCCCTCCTCTTGGAACACTGACTTTTTTTTTAAGCTGTCAGCCAGAAGTCTCAATCTCCTTTCACTTATTTGGTCAAAACTGACAATATTTTATTTAGGGTCAGGCTGTGAGGGTGAACAGTCTGATTAGATACACTTTAATCCTAAACCAGCATAAGATGTTCTGTGGAGCTTTAATTTGTTCTGGGGAAATATTTCTGACTCTGTTTTCCTTTAATTTATGCTCCAGTTTTCTGGATTCCTTTGGGCCAGAAATTTTGAAACAGCCTGTTTTATATTGGAGTAGTACTTGAAGTGCTGGATAGGAATAAGTGCTGTAGATAGACAAAGCAATGAAAATAGAAAAGAGTGGAAGGAAAACTGGAATGCATTGAACCTGTCAGAGAGCTTGGTTCAAATTGGTTTTGCATTCTGGGCAGAGATTCAGTTCTTTATGGGCAGTGTGAACCTGTCAGCATGTGCTGGGGACTTTGACTTCCTCCTTTCCCCACTCCAAAAAGCCAAGAATTGAAATTTTTCCAGTATCTTTAGTATTCATCAAGCCATCCCCTGGATCCAGCTCTGAGCCACAACCAGTGTGTTCAGAGTGCAGGCTGTGAAAGACTGATGAGCAGAACAATTCTGAAACATTCTTTATAAAGCCTGGGGAATGATGGCTGGAAAAGCCAGACATGTCCCTTTTTTACAACCTCATTCTCTTAAAATTATCAACTTTCATTTGCTCGGGGCAGTGTGTGTTCAGTAGCCACTTTCAGTGAAAGTGTCCTCCTCAGTTATCAGAGTTCTTAAAAAGCACTCTCAATCAAGGCTGTGTTGTTTCCTTCATGCTGTTACTTCGAGCCCAGTTCCTGCCATGAACCTGCAGAATTCAGCACCACTGGAGCTCATGAATCACTGCAGAACTTTCTTGCTGAATTGTGACTTGATGATTAGCTTGAAAAAAAATTGACTGAAATCCTGCATGACTGGCAGAGTTCACAGGGTGGATTAGGAACCTGTAAATAATCATTTCTTGTGCACACCGGAATATTTGCTGCTCTTCCTAGAAAGTTTCTCATTACTACAGAAATCTAAGAAGGTGCTGTATTTTTTTTTTCTCCCCCTGGTGTTTTCTGTTGGAAAAAAAGCAGAACTGGTGTTGGGCAGAAATAAAACCTCTCACTTGATGCTTCAGGTTTGGTGCTCTGAGTGTGATTATTTGCAAATTTGGATGAAAACTGGCAAATAAGGAAGAATTTGTGCTGTTACAGCCTTCAAAAAGATGTTGCCAGACAGCACGTTGTATAAATGCCCATAAGAATGCTTGGGCAGGGCAGTTTTAAAAGTTACCTACATCACTCTGCCATTCAGGAGCAAGCAGTGAAATAAAATTTGAATTTCCAACTAACAAGAAACATGTTCTTTCCACACAGTTGACTCTGATTTATTTGGAAACTTGCATTTGCACTGAGAAGAGCATGTCTAGGTATGAAAAATCGGTTCTTTCCAGAGCCATCAACCTTCATGCTATCCCAGTTCCTGTAAGTGTGATGTAGTATAATAAGGATAATTAAACAGAAACAAAAAACCCCAAGCAATTTTTATCCCTTTGCATTGAATTTTAATAGATATATTGCATTTTTCCCTTAGTGAAAGGCAGGTTTTGTTTGGACTCTCAGCTTTGCTTTTGGATAAAATAATTGAATTTGTTCATAGATTACAGAAAATAGTATAATTTTGATTATGGTCATTATAAGTAGATTGTCATTTAGATCCTAGCAAAAGAAAATGGCAGGATAAACCTTGGCAGCTCAACTTTTCTGCCTATATGCAATAGATGAGTGTAGTGCTGGGGTTTAGAGAACGTCCAGGTAACAGAGGAATCAGGATAGAATTATTTACCATAATTCAAGCACAAGCTCTGAGCACAAACCCAAGTCCACAGGCAAGTTTTCAAGCAATGCCTGTCCAGGTTTACCACTCCAAATTCTCCAAAGTCAGCAGGTACTGGCAGCACCCCTGGATGTGCAGCTGCACCCTGAGCCGTGGTTTTAGTGTCCAGCTGTGTTACACGAGCTGGAGTCAGCACTGCTGTTTCCTTCAGCCATTGCAGCTGACTCTCCATGTTATTATAAGTGAGACCCACTAAGGCAGACAAGGTCAATGTAACATCCATTTGTGTTGTACAGGTGATAGGAGTCTGTCCCTTGGGCATCACCTGGAAAATTTGGCTAGTTGGATGTGTGGCAAAGTTATTTACTAAAGTCTTAAATACCGATTAACAACACACCATGGTGGCATCATATGAGACAGGAAATTAAGAGCATAAAAGATACAGCTTTATTTATAGCTCCTTCTGTGTTTTCTTTACCTTTTCCTGGTAATTGCATTTAATATTATTCCCCAGAAAGCAATATCAGTGCCCTATATTACATTACATGGGGGAGAATGTCATAGTCTTTGTTATACTTTGTGTGTTCCTGCAGAGCTAAACTGAAAAGAATCAGGGAGGGAACCCCCCTCATATTTGGAAACATTTAGGGAATGTTTTTGTGCTGCCAAAGCAGCCAGATACCTTTCCTGCTCAGACACAGAGCTATGGGGTGGGGCAGGCAGAAGGGATTAATGCTGTTTCCATATGAATAAGTAGGGGTTTTTTTGTATTATTTGCTATAATCCTATTAGCAAAATGGACAACCCTAGTAGAGTTTGGTAGCCTGTCTCTCCCTGTTGAGAGAGAGACCAGGCCCTTAAGGTGTGGTGGGAAGAGCGTGGGTGATAAACTAGACTGTGGGAGAAATATTAATGTCAATGCTCAGGAGACAACAACTTTCATAATGTTGCCAGTTAAAGTTTTCAAATTGGAATTTTTTCCCTTGAATTCCCAGCTCCTGGAGGCACATGACTGCATGAGGGTCTGATTAAAAAAAAAAAAAAAGGTTTCAGGTGCTATAACTGCAGAGGAAAACTGAGATACCAGTTTGCAATGGGAAGTTCTCAAACAATGTGTCTTTCATCCTTGGAGTTTTCAATCATCTTGCAAGTGTTTTAGAGCTTGGATCAACTTGTAAAAGATGTCAACTATAATAGCTGCTAGATTGACTTTTTTCCTTTGCTTAGTCCAAATAAAAATTCTAAATGGCACAAATATAGCACTATTCATCCAAAAAGTGCAGCCTTTTATTTTGCTTCCCACATAAATAGCCAGCCAGGATGCCCAGCAGGGAGAGTGCAGGGAGACTGACAGCAGCAAAATGTGTTGGAAGCAGGGGAAGACCTCCTAAAAAAAAAAGAAAAAAGAAAAAAATTATATTTAAGCTGCTGAAAGCAGGCAAAGGCTCCCAGAGCAAAGCTGCACACAGACATTCTGGGAACTGTAGTGGTCATAGATGGTGGAATGTACAATCCTGTAGGAAGACACTGAAGATTTGTGTTCATTCCTGTTGCTGCTTTAGGTTCCCAATAGGGCCTTGGATAAACTGCTTTATCTCTGCATCAGTCCTTCATCTTAAGGGAACACTCAATTATTCCCACCAGGAAGTAACAGCTCTCTGAGAGAAAGGGTGTGCCTGTGTGCCTTGCATAGCGAGTCTCCAGTGTGGGCAGCAGCCTGTACCTGTCACTGCATTGCAGACAAGGAGCAGCTGGAAGAGGAGAAGGCCTACTCTTTAGCAAGAGAGAAAAGCTGAAATAGGAATGCCATCTACAATTTGTAAGTTAAAAAACATCCAAAACCAATGGAACATTTGAGTTTTCAGTTTATTTTGGTGCTGTGTAATAAAAGATGGTAGGACATTGCTGAGAGGTTTTCACAACAGTTTTTGGCTCTGAAGTGCCTTTTTTGGTGGTACTTCTGCCTTGAGCAGTTCCAACCCCAGTTGCTTGTTTATTAATCTGGTTCTTCCTCCCAGGCACACACTTGTAGCAACACTTGCTGGGATACATCCTGAAACAAGTCGAGTAGTCTGAAAACTTAACCTCTCCCACTTGCCCCTTTAATGTTCACTTCCATGAAGTGCCATGTTTCTGAGCACAGTCCCACAAGCAGTGCAGAAACAGCTGTGCATGGTGGTCACCTGGATTCTTCTTACACTGCATTGCCACAAGAGCATGGGACTATCCTCTCCCACGTTCTCATTGGCTGTCAGAAAGTCTTTCTGAGGAAACCAAACCTACCTAGACAAGGCCAGGACCCGAGTTGTAAAATATACAGCAACTATGAAAATATTCAGGGAATATTCTGTTATGTTATCAGAGATAAATCATTGTTTTGGTAGATCAAAGGAGAAAGCTCAGTGCCTCGGGGTTATTTACATGTTGTGTTTGATCCTGCTGTCACTTCACTCTTCCCTTGAGCAGCACCAGGAATGGATTATCATCAGATGTAAAAAAAAAAGATTAGAGACAAGAACTATTTTTACTTGCCAGTTCTTAAGTAAAGTACAAAACTCAAGGAGTGCCTCTGCAATGGGTTATAGAAAGAGAAGTGTGTGGAATCAAGAATGAATCCTTCAGAAATCTGATAACTTCATTTGTTTTCAAATACGTGATTCTTGATGATGTTTGGTTGAAATGGTTTGGAAGATGTTGGTAGTGGTTTTTTGTTTGTGTTTTATTTTCAGAACATTGGAGTAAGGTTTGTGTAAGCTTTTTTTTTTTTAATGGTTTTCCCCTGCCACTACAAAAGAGGTAATTCTTTACAAAAAACAGGGGGCTACATTAAAAAGGATCTGACAGAACAGGCTAAAAATGAGCATGGAGAAAAGCAGATAGTGTTGAAGGCTGTTCTAGAACAGGTTTCAGTAAACTTCATTGTTCAGGGATAAACTGATTTTGCTTTAAATTAAACTCTATTTCTTTAAACAGTTATAGCTTCAAGAATTACATACAGTTGAGATGGTTCACTGCCTCTTCTTCTCATCTTTATGAACCACTCTGGAGTTTATCCTACAGTTCCACAGACCTGCAGTGCCTGTTCTAAGACAGAGGTTTTAAATGAATGTGCTAAAAATGATGCTGACATTGGAGGGAAAGACCTCACTGAGAAGAACATGCACTACTCTGGAGAAACATTGTGGCATTTGCTGCTGGGAAGAGTCAAAGCTGCCATAGAGTGAACAGCAAAAAAGAAAAAGAAAAACAACAAAAAACCAAAAGCAAAACCAAAAAATCTGACTAATAAATAAAGATGCATAATGGAATCTGTGACTCTAAGCTTGGAATTACTCCCACTGACAGGACTATGATCAAGTTCTTCTATATTATTTTGTAACTTTTCTTAAAAATAGAAACCAACTTTTTGTTTGGCCATGGAAAACCTTATTGAATGTGTTGTTATTGCTTCAGTAAGCTTTGTGGGATTTTACCCCTGGGAATGAAGAATTATGCATAGTCTACAGTGTTACTTTAGCTGAGAATCTTCTTCCTCATCTTAGAGGTCACAGTTTCTCTGAAACCAATGATGTGGGAGAGGTCCTTTAGACATACAGAAAAGGAAACCTGGCAAAGTGTGTGTAAGAAATGAGATTTGGGCTCACTGTGTAGAATAGAACATCAACTGTTGTTTTATAAGGCATTAGTACCGGAGATGGGCAAAAGGTCTTGAGGCAGAACCTTCTGCTTGAAAGTTTTATTTTACTTTTTCATTTCCAATGCAAAGTTCAAGCCAAGTTCACTAAAGTTTGTGAACCTTTCAGCAAAGCTTGGCTAAGTTACAAGCAAGCCTGAAATGGTATGAGGTTTGGGTGCAAATCAGGAAGGGTTTGATCCCAAGCCACTTGAAACACAGCACTGTTGGCCACATGTAGCTTTGTATTTCAGCCTTCTGGCCCAGGGCCGGACTCACCCAGAGGGAAGCTGTGGTTACAGCCCCGTGAATGGTGCCCGCCGTACCTCGCACTGGTTTTTCATGGAAATGGTGAGCCCTCTGTACTTGTCCTGGATGGATGGCTCAGGTTCCAGTTCAGCTGCAGGGTCATTATACACATATCCCTATGTCTGAACTTCAAAGTGATGAGGTAACATGTGGGTCTCATGCAGTTTTCCACAGGGAGTTTTCTTCAGAAGCTACACTAAGGCTCTGGAGAAAGCCAGAATGATTCCAAAGGGTGCACATTGGCACTCTTCCTAAACTTTACTTGTGGTTTAATTCCTCCAAAGAAATTTTTAAAAAGTTAATCAATGAAGACTTTTTGGACCTGTAGAAGTAGATTCCTTCCCATAAGTTTAAGTTTTTCAGTTCTGTTCTGTGTAGCTCAAGGTCTGGGGAAAATGTTTTCAGGAGCCACAAGGTGCTTCCTGCAGGTCTCATGGCTTTCTTTGTGCCAACAGTTGCAATATGACCCCCTGCCATGATGGCAGGATCAAACCTTTGGTAACCCAAAATGAGCAAATGGTGGTCCTGTCTGTGCTAAAGACTTGACATCTGTGGAGCTGAATTGCTAGGTAAGATGTTATAATTACTAATATAATAATTAATGGTTATACATGACAAGAGGACTCTTACAAAAGCTGTTATGGAGCGACAATATTTTGCTGCCAAGTAGTGGTATATTATTTTGTGATGCAGGGTACCATCTCCTCTTTGTTACACTGAATTGAACAACTTTGAATCTCCAGCTGAGCAAATCTCCAGCCTTTCTGAATTTGTATGGAAGAACTAAGCTTTGGCTGGGAGTTTTGTGACATGGTAATGTCTGTTCATGTCCTTTGCTGGCTTCCTTTCTTCCCTGTGAAGCTCATGAATAAAATGACCAGGAAATAAATGCAAGCACCTTTTAAATAACAGCACTAGGAGTAAGTCTACAGCTTTTACAGCAAAGTTTTAAAGGGCTGCCATGTAATCACTCCCTTCAGAGTCTGCTCCTGTTAGAGAATTCCTGGGATATACTCTGTATGGAAGATGCTAAATCCTGGGGCCCAGGTGAGGCAGAGGGTTTGACTCTGGTTTTTAGGTAAGAAATGGGTAGGTTACTTCCCCTGTCACTTGGACAGAGTTGTCACTGGCTGCTCCCCAATACCTTGTGTCCCTTGTCACCTGAGCAGTGACTAAGGACACGTGTATGTCCAGCCCTTTCTAGAGGTGCTACTGTTTAGCTGTAATTACTCATCTGAGAACACTTTTCAAGTGACATGAGCTTGAGACAGTGTGCTTACATTTATGTAACATGTGTTCAGAAAAGAACTACCTGAACTATTCCTTTTATGATCTCTAGCACAGGGGTAATTGAGAATAATAGAGGAAAACTTTGGATATGAAGTAAATTTTTAGAAAGTGGGATTGCACAGTTTAGAAATCTTTCAGTTTGCTGTTAAACTATACAAATGCAGCCTTGATGTATGCATTTTGAAACTGTTTTGTTGCATAGTCCACAGTGAAATCTAGCATTTGAAACAATTTGACATTGTTAAGGGCCAATTTTAGTGTATTTTGATATAGGTCAAATTCTACTACCTCTTTTCACTTCCAAAAATTACTTCTGTTAAAAACCAAACGAACCTAAGATTGTGAATTTACAGCAGAATAAGTTATATGTGCATACAGGTAGCACAAGAGAGAATGTACCACAAAATTCTGTCTCTTCACCAACCCCTCTGTTCACCCTTGCTTGTTGCCTCTGCCTGTTCTTTGTTTCCAGACCACTCTCAGCTTCCAGCCCTCAATCCTGCCTTCCCTGCCCACCTGGGGGTTGGTTCTTTTAAGGATTTTTTTTTTCAGGTTTTTCTTTTCAGGCACAAATACTTTTCAACGGGGTGTGGATTACACACATTCTGGTGGCAGATTCTGGACCTCTAAAAACAAAGTTCTCAGCATATATGTTATACTCTGCTGGACTTACAGCCCAGACAGTGTTAGTATATGCTTGCAAGATAAACAGAATTTCTTCTCTAAGAATGACTTGCACTATATACTGCCAAACACTTTAAGCTCATCTGCTAAGCAATAAAGAATTTAGGACTTGCTTATGATCTGACACTAGAATTGTCTAATGCTCACAATTAGGGAGTTATACCTGACTCATCGCTTTGAAGTCAGGGCATGTCTGGCCATTTATATAAAGTTAACATCAGAGAGCTTCCAAATTGAACTTTGTTTTTTTTAAAAAAGGTGAATCCCCATCCAGACAGACGTTTTCATGTGGTACCACCACACAAACATGATTACTGCTTTAAAGCTCCTGTGGTCTTAAAGAGAAAGTGGTCTTAAAGAGAAATGTAAGAGAAAGTATTAAAGCACATAAACTAACTGGGGTACTGATAGGCAGGAATTTTGCTATCATCTTTTTTTTTGCAGTGTGTATAGATTAAACTTCCTCTCCTGCTCTTATGCTACTCTGAGTCACTGTTAAATTTTCCTTTGCTATTTTAACTGTTTGTTTTTCCCTCTCTTCATTGAACTCACCCTCTCAGGAAGAGTCCTGAATACATAAGAAGCTTTTGCAGCGTGCCCTGGAGCATGCATGCTGATGAAGCACATGCAATGTAATTGTGGGGAGCACAATGCAGCATCATGAAGTGCCTTTGTTTACAACTTCTCTGTCATGAGAGGATAATGAACGGATTCGCTGAGGAAATGCAAAAGCAGATGCCTTTGGCTGGCTCCTGTTCTCTTTTTGGCAAAGACACAGGGACGAATCTACTCTGGGACTGCCCCACTGAAGCCCGATGAGTTACACCAGGCAGGAACCAGGAACTGCAACCTTTTTCTTTTCTTCTTTTTTTTTTAACTTTTTCTTTTAAAGAACACGGTTTCCAGATCTCTTATCCCTGACTGTCACAATTTCTCTTTCCACAGAAAGCCTATGAGAAAAGACTCTCTGCTTCTAAAAAGGTAGGATATCCTTTTAGGCATTAATAGCTAATTCCCTCAGCAGTCTGTGTGTATCTACCAATGGCTGTAATAATAAAATCACAATCTAACTCTTTCTGTTTAAAAAATACTAAAAAACTAAAATCCTACTTTACTTACTGGCTGGGACAGTGAGATGAGCGCTGACACTGCCGTGTGTGACCGCCCGGAGTGGCCCAGGCCAGCAGTGGCACCAGCGGGCAGCGCGTGCGGTACCTGCGGGCACTGAGGTGGGCACAGCTCCTGAGGGCACCTGGCTGGGGAAGCGCCCGCTGCACACGTCTGTGAAATCTTTAGGGAAGAAGAACCTGCGGCGACTCGGAGTGTCTGCATATTTGCACGTGATAATCTTTAAAACCAGTTAGTTGGGGTAAACCCCGGGTTGCACCTCATAGCACGGAGTAGTAACAAAAGTTAGCGGCGCTGCTGCTGCTTTGTGCCTGCTCGTGCAGCGGCCATGCTTGGGGGGTTCTCCTCTGCTGAGGGCCTGAATGCAGCCTCTCATCTAAAACCTGCCATTTACAATTTGCCTTTTGCTGAGGCCTCCTTTGTGCTCGCACAAGGCAGCTGGCAGGAGAGCTGACCTCCCCGGAGCAGAGCTTGCCAGCACTGCCTAATCAATATTCAGTGAGTCGGCTGCTCGTTAGGAAGCCATTGATTAGCTCGGGGAGGTCACTCCCCCTGTGGGTGTCACTTTTCGCTGTCCCCTTTCCCGCCCCTCCGCCCCCAGCCCAGGCTCCCAAGGGGAGGAGTGCTGGGATGGAAATGAGGTTCCCTTTCAGCAGCTCAATGGTTTGTCGTCAGATGTCAAAACAGTCTTTGGAAAGAAAGTTATTTCCTCACTGCCAGATTTTTGTTTATACCAGGTTTGTACTTTTAATTTCTGGGATACTTTTAATGATGGCAAGCTGTGGCCCTTGAAGGGTTTGTTGTATTTGACTCAGGCAGGTCGCTTTGCTAAGCCTTGGTCTCCTGTGACCAAAGGAAAAACCCCACATCTTTTGCACAGCTGTAGCTGACCTTTCTGACCTCTTGCACGGAAGGGGATAACCATGATTTCATATTCCATGCTACTCACAAGCAAATTAATAGGGAGGCTCATGGAGAAGTAAAAACATGGCAGAAACCCCAGTTTGCTGGTGTGCTCTGCTCAGAGCATACCCAACTCCTCTAACAAAAGAGAGGAGGCCAGTGAGGTTTGTGTGGCACAATACCTGCCCACTAACCTGAAATTAATTTGGCAAAAATCATAATAGGGTCTTTCCTTTTAAATGTGAATTGTCTGCTTAAGGGTGTATTCAGTCATCAATACAGCAGTAGAGAACTGTGAGATAAATATGCAAGTCTAAACACTTGAATTTATTAGGAATAAGAGTAGATGCCAGATATATAGACTGATACAGAAATGCTTCTGAAGCAATTATTTGGCTAGTTTGATTTGGTTCCTTTAATTGTAAATATGACATTAACAATCACAGCAGAGATTACAGGTCAAAAAGGCCAGGTCAGAGGTCTCAGAGGAGAGGGGAGCACAGGCAGAGCTAAGAGACAGATGCAGAAAAGAAAGGCATTTGGCACAGAATAATTGTATTCCTATCTCCATGACACTACTCAGTTCGAGTCAGTGCCCCCCCAAAGAGCAGAAACTGCACTGTGTTGTGACCATCTACATTAGCAGAAGAATTGAGCTTGCAGTTGATGGGCAGTAATTCAGTGTCCAACTTCCTGTTTTCAATAAGGAGATTGAAAGTCAATAGCTCTCAAGCTTTATCCTGCTTGTCTCTTTTCAGCTTGGATTTAAGGCACCACTAAACCCAAGCTAGAGGCTTCTGTCTGAATGGGAGTAGAATCAACAATGCAAGTCAAAGCACAGCAGGAGAGAAGGTGAGCGTCCCTTCTCCTGCCCTCAGCAGTGAGGGAGGAGCTGTTGATGCATGGAGAGCAGACCTGCCGTCTGCTTCTGGTTTTATACAAAGTGCTACCAGGGAACAGAAAGACAGGGAAAGCACTAATGCTTCTGTAGTGGAAGGCAGTATTCACTGTTGCTGGAACAATACCTAGACCGTACCTGGTTAGCATTTTGCATTGCTGCATCTTGGTTGATTTCCCAATGGTTGTGGTTTGTCAGGTGCTGATGATTGAGCCCATGTCTCCAAGGGCTATTCCAGCAGCCAGCTCTGTGACCATTGCCAGCAATTTGATCCTGTCCAGTTACTAATACATACCAGAGAGACAATGACAGGGATGTCAGAAATGGCCAGCTGCCATTAATTGGGCTTTGTTTAGCCAAGAGGGCGTCCTGTCAGCTCCCTGTCTTCCTGATCAAGGCATATGACACAATGGATCTGTCTGGCTGCCAGAGAAAGTTTGTTTAAAGTGTAAATCAGGAGTTAAAGTGAAAGTGGACAATGGAGAGACAGTTCCTCAGCTGACAGAGAGGAGCTGTCCCTAGCATAGCAGCAGAATGACTCCATATGCCATCCTCTGTCAAGAAGTACTTCCTTTTGGTGTCAGTTCTCAGCCCATGGGCACTACTTAGTGTTTTTGGTATTGTCTGCAAGAAGGCTGTGTTGCTACTAAAGGAGAGGATCCCCAGATCTGGTATTGTAATGAGTTTGGACACCATGTCATTTACAACCAGTTTATCTTTCAGCTGCCTTTAACACACCTGGAATGTACTTAAAGGTGAAGGACTAATGTTATGCCTTGGTCAGAGAATATTATCAGTGTATTCCAAAGGAAATCTTAACAGAGAGCCTACTGTTCCTATTCCCCTCTTAGGCAGAACCTTCCTGTCTTGTATTTACATTACCCTGTAGCAATCACTGCAGTCCTAGAGGGAAATACTGAATTGAAGGTGTTTCTAGCTATAGCTGCTGATGGAGCAAAGTCACTCAGCATGTTGGGACCAAACTGCTCACACCAATCACCAACAAATCTATCTGATGTAGCACAAATATTTGTCCTCTGTATCTCCTTTCCACTTGTGCTTTGGGATGTAGTGAGTTCTGAGGGAAGCAGAGTCCTCTTGGGGCTGCAGTGACAGCTAGTGGGTTAAAGAGCAGTGACATCTTTGTGAAACATTCCAAAGAGATGTGAAATGCCCCTGAAGCCATCTTATGTATTTGGCAAGTAAAATTTAATCACAGAGTACACTCATGTTTTTCCTTCTGGATTATTCATTATGCTGGTGATGCCTACTAGCTGCCCAGTGACAGTTATAGTGATAGAAAAGAAAGACCCCATAATGGTATCCAAGTATGTATTATGTTGAACATGAGAACCCTGCATTTGTTTCGAGCATGATTTTTAGTGGAGAAAAAGTATGTGTTTCTGGCTTGGCAGCAAATATGGAGGGAGAACACAGAGATTAACTGTGTAAAGACTCTTTGTAAAATCCCATGTCAGTGTGGTCATGTAGACAAAGTAAGAGTAGGACTGACCTCTGCAAGTGGCACATGCAGAACACGAGTTCATATTGGCAGTGTAGCAAAAGAAGTACCCTCTGGAATTTATGAGTGTAGAATACAATTCTGAAAGACCAAGAAAACTTTTGGTGACAATTTTATTCTTGAATTTTTTAAAATTCCATAAAGGAACATAGATGTGAAGTCATGGCTGATATTTTGGGCTATGCAGATTCTCAGAGCAGCTGTAGGTCAGTGGCTATCTGCAGACTTCTCAGACTGTTGTTGTGTGGGGCTGAACCAGTGACTCCATTCATACTGGAGATGCCTACAGCCACTGAACCTATATGGACCTCATTTTATTACAGGACTCCATAAAAAAACTTAATATATTACAGTCTGAAAGTAATAAAACTCCAGCATACGGAATTGAATGGAAGGCCAGGCAGACTTCTGTAGCAGGTATAATGTATACATATATTGCATACATATATTGCATACAGTTACACTGTACATACTCTTACACTGCTGTGTACTTATGTTTAAAAGGGGTGGTCAGAAAGTATTTTCAGTAGTCCTTGCCCAAAGGCAGCAGGCTGTGGGAACTGTTTGTGCAAATGTCAGCATTTCCCTTTATAATGAAATATATCTCTACTGGGTAGAGGTGAGCTCTTGCCCTGCATTATCAGACAGTGTCTTTGATTAAATACCAGTAAAAAGGCCCACTGAGTAATCTGCTTTGTGTGTTTGTAGCCTGAATTATGATTACAAAGGTGCTACAGATCTCCGTTGCCTTCCATGTTGGAGTTGTGCCAAGTATTTTCTTCTGAGTCGATGAAGCGCAATGTTGGTTATTCTCTGTTTGCTGTCAGTGCAAGCTCTGAAAGCAAAGATAGACTCTGGATTCATTTGTCTGCAGTTAGAACTTGTTTTCATTCTGGTACTTCAAAGGCTGTTGTAGAAAGAGTATGCTGATGGTGTGTGTTTCTTAGTATATGACAGGTGGAATTGTTGCATGCAGTGATTATACTGCTCAGATACTTGATCTGCAGTCAAGAGAATGAGTTTGTGTCAGTGATCAAACTGAATTTTAACATTACAGTGGTCTGAAATAAATTCACCATTAGCTTTCTGCTAACTTGTTTTAACTTTCAGTGTAAAGCAGCACGTAGAAGATGACTGTCCTTGGCAAAGATGGAAAAGGGAATGATAAAAACCCCAATTGTTACTTTGAGATTTTTTTAGGTGAAGAACAAAAACCAAAAGGGGTTGGAGGAGGTGACCTTTCAGGAGAGCACATAGTTTATAGCAAGTCAGGACAGCATTATCTTTTCCTTTAAATATGCCTGTACTTTTTTGTATAGAACTTTTTTTTTATAGAACTTATCACCATGGTGTCTGAGTGCCTTTTCCATGCATTCAGTCTTCCAGTGTCTTTTTGTGATGTAGCAAAAGGAAGGCGAGGGGTGGATACAGTGAATTATTTGCTCAAGGTCATTCAGAAGTCTGAGACAGCGCAAAGAACTGAATGCAGATAACCTCACACTCATATATTGTCTATCCTTTATTTTAGGAATGAGTGAATCCCAAAGATTGAAAGCAGTCCGCAATATTATTTCCTATAGCTGTTTTCAGTTTAGATTGACTCAGACCCAGGCTTTCCCTTGGCATCCATTTGTAGTAGTAGATAAAAAGCAGATGTGTTCAACAGTAAGCCCCTGTTTACAGCAGGATTTGAGCTTGCATCACTGCAGCCTTTTTTGTGTTGTAACTTTCTGTGCAGTGTCCTCTTTGCCTGCCTGGTGCAGAGAATCACTTTCTATAGAAAGTGGCTTGTAAACCCTGGGCTCATGGCCAGTGAGGACAAGAGATTTGCCAGAGCAGGGCATAGAGCTACTTCCTTCACACATTGCTGCTCTGGCTTCCTTCAGGCACTTGTGACCTGTTCCCCCTTGCTGCAGGTTCTATAAACAGGAGCTGTTCAGGGCGACCCTGGCCCAGGAGCTCCTCCTGGTTCAGCATGGAAGGAAAGTGCATTTCAGTATCCCCATTTTACATTAGAGTGGACATCTCTGTGGCTCTGCCTAGCAGTGAAAAGCACTGGGGTGCTCAGAAAGATCCTTCCTTCCCGGTAGGTGCCTGCTTCTGGTGGTGGTCTTCTCCCTCTCCAAAGTTTGTAGCAAGACTGAGTGCAGAGTGCAACTTGTTCTTTTTTCCATCTCAGTGTCCCTCAGTGAGGACAAGATGCATGGCTTAAAGATCCCTTATCCCCTCAATGCTCTGCTAGCCTGGGAGCCAAAAGTCTTTTATTTCTTGTTGCTTGAATTCAGTTCCTGTCTTTGTTCAGGTGACAAAGAGAAAAGTCCCTGGGGAAGTTGTGGTCCCATCAGGTGTTACACCTGATCCACTACGATTTCAAACCAGGATTTGTCCACTAGCTTTGGAATTTGGTGTCAGAGTCCATTGCAAGTCAGGATGCTGAGGAGTATGACTGCACTGTGTGTGGATCCTACAATTTCCACCTGTTGCCTCAGTGATTCAAGATTATTAGCTTCAGTTACCCTTTAGGATAAGATTAAAATTGATCTGTGGTTTGCATTCAGGAAAGTGGAAACAGTGAGGGATGAAATCCTGGAAATTTCTCAGTTAGGTGAAATTGATGACTAATTTCATACCTACTCTCAGTTCCCACTGGGGTGTCTCAATGCAGATTCAGGATCATAATTAAGATGCTTATTCTGCAGGATGTATTGCCTTTAAATTCAAATATATGGAGCTATTAAACTATTATTTTCACTAGGTTTTCCTGGAGAAACATTTTTCTGGGACTTTGTACTGTACACAGCATGTAAAAATATATGAGATACTTCAAATTATAAGAAGGAAAACCTGGGCTCAACCCTTGGAGGATGAATTGCTAAGCCATACATTTCATATGATACTGGCTTGTTTGCTTGTTTGTAGCAAGAGTGTTGCAGCTACGATCTGGGTAATTGTTCATCCTATCTTATATTGCAGAGGGAATGGGGAATCTGCTTTCAAACAGATTTACAGGCCACTAAACACTTCTGGTGTAGTGTATAGCATGAGATATATCAGGAAACCAGGCTTAATACCACCATCCAGATGAAAACGTTTTGAAGAATAGAAAGTAAATTCTATTTCATTGCTGAGACATTTCATTACAGCAATTGATGCCCCCACTTTGCAGCACTGACCTGGAAGGTTCTGCTGCAATAACCCTGTACCTGGTGAGCATGCTTGTACTTTTTATACCTTGTCAGTGTTTATTCATCCCACATTTGGTCTGTGCAGCGTATCTGTGTAACAAATAAATTCAGAATGAGGTATTGCAGTAGACACTGCAGAAAATATATGCAAGTGTATAAAAGTTAACTCCTTCAATTGTTTGACAGAGAGAATCCCTAAGAACCCAATGCTTAGTTTAAGGTATTACATATTTAAAATGGCCACTGCCCAGCCTTTCTAACTCCCATACTTAGCACAACACACACGTTACAGATGGCCATAGACCACTTTCTGCTCTGTCAAACTTCCCAATCATTTCTTGACACTCATAGAAAGTGTTTGAGTCTGCAGAGTTTAGAAGGATATTTTTTACCATGTGGGGTTGGAATATTTTTTATCAAAACCTGCATCCCTAGAGGGTTTCTATCCTTAAATGCCTACCAATCCATGGAAACTTCTGCTGCCATCACATCTGTGATGCAATGGGGCACTGCATCTGTGAGGCAGTGGGGGAATGCAGTTGTACTGAGTATCAGAGTTAACAGTGACCTCTGAAATGGCAAAGGACCATCTTTTGCAGTCCTGAAGAACTCCCAGAATCACATTTTAGTAAGTATTTACTTTAATTCCTAGGGAAATGTGGCAGTTGAGAGGTCTGTGTCTGTCTCCCTGCATGTACCTTTTGAAACAGTTTTTAACCAAATTTAAATGAGAGGTAGAAGTATCAAAGCTTCCTGCAAGTTTCATAAAAACTGGAGTTCAGTAAACAAGGGAACAAGCCCCAACCGGCCAGTCAGCATTTATGGGTGGGAATAGAGTGAATGCAGTGAAAAAGGGTATATTAGGGGACAAAAGTCCATAGGAAACCATGGCTCATCAGTTCTGCCTCTTGGGGAACAAACTATTGTCTAGCAGAGCACAGAGATGGTACATAGATGTGAAACCTCAGTTACAGTTTAGCTTTTGTCTTTTAGTAACAGAGTGTGATGTGTAAAGACTCTTTCAATATTTGGACAGTGGAGCTGAACAAAAACAAGACCATTATATGCAATATCTGTCAAAACTGGTGAATGGTCTTTGTTAGCTTGCCAAATGCAAATGAGGATAGTCTATTCATTTAGTCCAAGAGAGAAAATGATATAACTTCTTTGGTTCAATTAGTTTACTGTGACAAATAAACAAGGAGGAGAGGACCCCAATATGGCAAATGTACAACTTTGGATTGCTTTAAGGGCTGTGGAAATCACACTGCTCTGATGGTAAGCCTTATTTTACATTCTTTGCTCTAACACAGTTCTTACCCCTTCAAAGTGATTTATATGCTCCTCCCCACCCCAACCAATAGACAAGAATTGAGACCCAAGAATTAAGACCCAAGTTTCACTTATTTGCCTTGGACTTTTAAGGCAAAGATATATTCATCTTTGTTGGAACTTGGGTTGCTCTCAACCAGGCTGAGCTGTCCAATTTATTCTCTGCTGTATTAAGTTCAGTCAAAGCACTAATGCAGTTTTGTGCATCTCTGTCATGGCGACATTCCAGCTCTTTGTTTGCAAATGCTGGTCTGCACCCGTGGGTGGGAATGAAGGGATGTGGGGTTGGAAAATGATGGTTGGTTTCCAGCAAACCTCCCAAGCACTTTGCAGAAAGAGGCCACAAAGAAAGGGTTCAGCTGCTCCTCTGTGTTTGAGCTGAGTTTGTGAGACTCAGGTGAGTCAATAAGGCTCTGGGGAAAAGATGGATAGGCTTAGAAGGGAAGCAGACATGGTTTGTGGTTGCTGATAGGATTGACCCTCTCACTGATGGACATAGCACGGGACAGTTGGAGTGCTCAGGTTGGGCACCTCCAGAGCAGCAGGTTGAATGCCATTCTGGTGTACTCTCCTGGCCATTCTCTGTTGCCCAGAAAGGGCAGTCCCATCTTGCTGTGGGGAGTGAGCACCAAGCTCACAGACTGCGCCTGTGCCAGGCCAGCTAGGAAATGTCCAGCAAGGTGATGGGTCCTGTTCAGCCCAGAGGTCAACAAACTGCTACAAAAACAGACTGTCACATGAGAGCCCTGCCCCACAAACTGGAGCTTTCCTGACATAGTAGCTGTGCTTCCTGGCAAAGCCTCACATCCCCATCAGCACCAGGTTATGTTTGGTTGCTCAGTGCAAACCTTGTGCATCCTACAGAGACTGCAGACCTTCAGTGCCTATACCTTCAAGTAGATCTCATTGGTAACCATTCACTGCAAAACTTGGTGACTTAGTTTAGGAAATAAAAACTGAGAAGGTTTGTGGCCTTTGTTTCACAAGAATATTTCTAAAGGAAAGCAAGAGACCATGTGGTTTGAAATAGGGTCATTCCAGGAGCCTGATTTGGAGGGACACTTGAGGTGTGGTTCATCTTTCTTTTCCAACACTGGCTGTTTGTTGCCTTCCCCCCAGCTCCAGCCTAGTCCAAAAATGTATTTGCTCAGCTGTTTTGAAGGAAATGGAGTGGGGGCAGCTTGCCCTCTGCTGGCTGCCGGCACCCATGTGGAGGGACCCCCTTGTGCAGCATGAACTCATGAGCTGGCAAATGCTGGTGTATAAACTGATCAGAACCAGATGGGTGTTGGCACAAAAGCTCCTTCTCCAAAGTGGCTGCCGTAGGAAGTGGAGCAGTCTGTCAGCAAACCAGCATGAGCAGCAGCATAACCATCCCCATACTTGAACCATCAGGTGTCAGCCTAGTGCTGTCTCAAGGGTTTTCAGTGCTGGGTTATACTGGTTATCTTCTTCCCTACAAGCTCTCTATCTTTTCCCCACCATGCACACGAGACTGAGGAACAGGTGCTCCCAGTGAAGTCCACAGTTCATATTCCCTTGGAGAGAAAAGTTAAAGGGATAGATGGATAAGTGAGGAATGGCCAGGACTGCTTTCTGTGTGCTGTAGGTGTGTTGCTGTCTTTTACAAGAAGGTACAACACACACCAGGTGTGCTCTCCTGCTCCCCTCAGCAGCTGCAGGGAAGGTGAACAAGGGTGGCACATCCCTCCCAGAGCTCCACAGTGCACTCAGGGTTATATACACCTTGTGCTTCCAGACTCAAAGCTGCCCACCCTACAGCTGTCCTTGTGAACTGGTTCTTCAGTGACCCTGAATTTGTTTGGCCATGTCTTTCTGTCAAAAAGAAAAGCTGTTTCCATAACCTTACATTTCATGTTTTTATGTTAATCCTGACATTCTTTATCTAAATCCAAATAATCTGTATCACTTTTACTATTCTAAAGGAAAAATACTTATCTTGGATCTTAAATGCCTAGTTACATTTGATTAAACAAAGCCTTCTTAAAATAGACCTCAGAAGGAAAAGATCCAATTGTTGGTTTGTTAAATATCAAACTAAAACAAAACCCTGAGGAAATGAAGGGGTGGCTGTAGATGGTGTTACAGTTGCATAGGGACTGATGGTAAGAAAAGTGGCATATGTCCAGAAGAGGCCCACAGCAAAGAGAGGAAACCTGGGTCATATGGAGAGGGGGATAAGGTACTGCAGAGAGTGATTCCTCTTTTTCAAGTGAAATTTAAGAGACAAATGTGTAGATATTCTATATTTTGAAGACTATTAATTAAATAATATGAAATAAAGTGAAAAAGAAAGTAATTATGATGACAAGGAACAACTCAAAACACTACTGGATTCTTTCTTTAGCTCTCTGAAGACTGCAGGTCTTTGTGTTTCAATGCATGACCTACTGTTTGGCACATTTCCTGAACCACTTTGTCTATTCACTTCTTGCTAATGTGAAAGTGCCCAGACTCCCTGGAAAGGCAGCTTTGTTGGAAACCTTTCATTATCAAGGATTAGCTGTTTGGTAAACCTGTGTCCCCTTTAACAGTCTGATGGGAAGTGCCAGCTAATGAAGGGCTCATTGTGGTGGTGCTGTGAGTGTGGGACTTGAGTCCATTTTATTGCTCAGCTCACAAACCAGGGTCTTTTGTGTTCCAAAGGATTGAAGGGAAACTGAGTCATGCCCTTTGGTTCTGCTGAAAATGCATGGTGGAAAATATGCTTTCCTTTCTCAGTACTCTTGCCATGTTTGTGGTCTGAAGGCTTCATGAGTCTGAGAATTTTGTTGATATGCTACAGAATTACATGTGTACATTTGAACAGTGTTGTGCCAATGCTTAGGCACAGCTTACATGGAGCATTTCCATATAATACCAACACGGAAAACTGAAATAATACAAACTAATAAACAACTCCTGACCTTTTCTCTGCTGGCGTCAGGACTTCAGTTGCAGAGAAACTGGACTTCAACATACAATTGCGCTCCTTGTGTTGCTTCTCCAGGCCTTATTTACAAGAAAGGATGAACACCTAAGGAGTTCTCAGAGGCCATGAACTGCACACAGGTACTTACTTCTCACAGTTGTACAGATCACAGCAATAGCATGTGTTACTCTTTACTTTCAGCTGGCACTTGCTGTTTAAGGTATGACATGTCACCTGCCAAAAAAAGAAGAGATTGACCTTTATTCTCAGTGTTACCATGTTATGTGAATCATCCTATTGACCACAAAAAAGCGCAGCTTCTGCAGTGTCAGGTTTTATTACCTGTTATGCAGAAGAATCCTGAGATTCCAAAATCTACAACCACAGGCCAAAGAGACATCCCTGAACTCCTGGGAGTTTCAACCAGGATGTCGGCCCCTAAGTCTGAGGGCATTTGCACTGTGAAGCCCAGAGCACACAGCAGCCAGGGCTGCCAGGGTTTTGAAGCACTTTGCTGCAATGCCTGGTGCTATGCTGTTGTGACCCAGAGTCTGCCACCATGAGACTCGGATCTCTACAGCTGTGATGCAGAGACCATGCCTCCATGTTCTGAGAGATACACTACAGCAAGCCACTGAAGTGGATAAGAATACCAGTCCATTGAAGTGGGGAAATGGGCAAAGGAGCCAATTTATATGAACAGTTGCCAATAAATGTGAGCTCTCTCCTTTCAGTAAAACCCTCCTGAAGAAGGAAATAATTAGGAATACTAGCAAGAACAATCTCCAAACTCACAAACAAAACCGTTCAGAAAAGCACGAAGCACTCCAGTAAATAGGTACCATTTACTGCAGACTCTTGAATAGAAAACTGAAAAGGCTTATTTGTGTGAGCAGGAATTTCAGGGATGGACAGATGTTAGAACAATGAAGGCAGGCACATGTACACCACTCTCCATCCAGACAAGAAATCATTTTAATGACTCCTTAAGTGTGGTTAGCATTAATCACTTCTATTTGGCACTACAGACCAAATGAGATATTTTATATGTAAGGCTTTTTTTCCCCTAAGATTTTTAGCTTAATGACTTTGAAATCCTGGAGAGCTATCAGGTTTTAAAAGCTAGCAAGCCAGAAAATATGTTCTTTCTATAGCTTTTAGTTTGATGGAAAAAATGTACTGTAACCACTGAGAAATATTTTGTTCGCAAAATGCAAATAAAATATATTGTTGGCTGGAAAATTCCTCATAATGAAAAAGCACAAGGAACATGCTTAGGAATACATGACTGCTTTTGAAAAGTTTCTGTCAGACAGTTCTGCTTAGCCATGAATGTGCTACTCAGTGGGATGGTTGTCCATAAGAGATATTAAACAAGACGTTTCTCAGCTCCTGTGTTCTGGATCTGTGCATCATTTTTAGTGTGAAAACTGCCACTGTTGATGAGTCTGTACTTCTCACATGTTTGTTCTTGGGAAAAAGGAAAGTCTTAAACACACACACACTCAGCACCAGAGAATCTTGCAGATGGTCTCAACTTGCCGCACTTGTCCTTAGCAGGAATTACTTCAGCAGTGGAAGATGGGTGACAAAACTAATGTTAAAAGGAGGTCAAAATGATGCCTTGGGATTGCTTTGCTGCCCAGGACAAGGCTGTACCTATGGTTAGTGTCTCATAGAAACCAGCTCTTCTATCCCAAAATGGAAGTTAGGTTTTAAAAGGATAGACTCAGTCTAGGTTGCAACCTGGAAACACACATACAGACACATCCTGCTTGTTACAAGAACATCTCACCCTGCGATGGGACCTTGTTTCATCAGCCTTGCTCTATTGTGTCTGAACTTTCTGGGATTTCACATAAGGGCTTTGTTGGCCTGAAGTCACATTCAGCTGCAGCTGTCCTCAACCTGAGCTGCAATTTACTGCAGAAGAGGAGCATGCTACCATCAGTGATTGCATCAGCTGAGTCAAGGAAGTGACTGGAACATCACACCTGGCTATTTCTCAAAGCAGTTTGAAAAGTGAACCCAGAGCAGCGCATTAATGCATCCACTAACACTGACATTTTGTGGGAGGCTTTGCACTTAAGACTTTGCTTCTGAGCTCCTGTATGCAGTGAAAATGGCCTAGGACCTGCATAATTAAAATACCCTTTTCTTAATATACAGCATGACTGGGATAGTGGGGCATTTTGAGACAAAATGGGGTGCTAAAAGGTGGTTTGTTCTGATGCATGGTTTGAGGACCACTTCTGATAGGGAAAAAATGAGTTTTCCCTTTCTGAGCAAGAATAAGGCCAGCCTGCCCCTTTTAATGTGGAAAGCTAGAAGTACAGAAGGGGGAGATCAGCAAGATCTTAAACTTACTTTTTTAGCTGCTTCTAGACGACAAGACACATAGTATTGGCCATGGAAGTTACAATAGTTGTCTATTTTTATCACAGCATTTTACATGCAAAGAACAAGACACTGCTTTATAGGAGAACTGTGAATAAACCAAAATAAACAAATTACTGTGTGGTGTGAGCAAGGGTGGGTATTGTGCATGTCAAGACCTATTGTTTAATTTCTGTGACCAGACATTTAGGTTTTTCATGTGATGGATGTTTGTGATAGTCTGTCTTCTCAGCACCAATTGAAGAAATGTTCTTATCTCACAGTAATTGCAAGACAACCAAATTATTTCTCCTTTGAGCAAAGAGAACTGAAACAGGCAAACCAAGTGAGCTGTAGACCCCTTATAGGTGAGAGATGGCAATTAACAGGAAACTTGTGCTCAGTAAACAATCTGCCTTCCTATTTAAGTGTTTGCTTGGCATGCAGAGCATGTCTCCCGCTCACTAGCTGGCTAACTTTGAAAAGTAAAAGCCAAGTAGAAATGCCATGGATTCTTAACTCTGAATTAGGACACGCTAACTATAGATCAGTGGACAGTCAGACAAGAGTATTATTACAAACTACCTACACTTTCAAAAGATAGGTTTGGTTTTGTTTTTGGTTTTTTTCCCAGAATGGAGGAAGGAGTTCTGGGTGGCCCAACTTTAGACATTCCCAGAAGCAGCAGAGCTGTGGAAAACTGTCTGGCTAGAAGCTTAAGCCTGGGGTCACCTGCAAGGGGTTGTGGTCAGTGTGAGACCAACCACATGCTTATTACAGGAATCAGAAGCATTTCTCAGGCTATGTGTCTGAATGTGCACGCACACTTTAGAAGAGGATGAAGTAAAACTTACAGGAAAGAGTGTTGTCACACTTTATAAGTTTGTCTATGCAGGTCTTCAGTCAAGGAGATCATTGAAATGTTTTTGTCATACATTTTCTGGAATCAGCAACGGGGTGGCCTAGCAGCAAGATTTAAGGAGCTGCTTAACCTGGTAATATACTTTGCTCAACTTTCTAGAATTATTGGTGGTAACCATTCCTTCCATTTCTTAGCCATGGAAGGAATGGTGATGAAGGACATCTGGCTTCTTGAAAGTTATCCTCCTGTTTAGCTGTTCTCAATCCTACTCTGCCTTTCTTTTCACTCCCACCAAGTTATCACAACAGTAAAATAGGAAAAGAAACTAAATCTGGACTTCTCAGGAGGCTAGACATTTGGATATGGACACTCTTCCAACCATGTTGATGTCATTGAGATAATAAAAAAGCTGCATTCAAACCATTGATGTTTTTGGCCTGTGCTGGATAAATATAGAGATGTGAAGTCTTCTGGACAATACAAATGGATTAATTTAGGTATTTCCTATTCCACTTGGAGTCTACAAAAACCTCCTTAGAGAAAGATGCCAATGTGACAAACACATTCCAGACAGCTATTATACAGCATAGATGGACTAGGAATCATTCCAGTCCCAGAGTAATGTACTGGACAGAAACACCAATGATGACTCAAAACCTCAGTGGTTGTAGTGATTTGCAATCATCAGAGGCTTGGACAAACAGAGAGTCACTTGTGGGAGAAAGAACAGTGGGGTATCTCTCTACCCATGACTTACATGCATAGACATGCTCTCCAGCATCTACCTCCCTCCTTCCCAGCCCCTCAAAGCACAGCAGAATTGAACACATAATGAGGTGACTTTGTTTACCTCTGTCTGGTAGGCATCATATAGGAATCCTATTCCACTTGAATAAAACTGGCACCTTTTGTTATACAAAGGTCTGGGTTCCTGTAAAGACAAGAGCAGTCAAGATAGTAATTGGTTTGGAGGAAATGTGAAGGCACCATGTCCCATGCCCCCAGGCCAGATGCTTACAGCTCTGAGGAGCCAAAGCCAATGCAGTCACTTAGGTAAGCAGCTCACAGACTCATTTTGGCTTTCTTTCCAGAATGGCTCTCCTCAGGGTTACATTTTCCCTCCTCACTCCTTTACTAAGCTATGTGAGTATCATTTATTTTTCTCTGTGCTGTCCTCTTTATTATGAAGACATCACCCCTGGCATTTGACCACTTCCTTGCTTGATGTCAAGTAGTATTGCTCTATGAGAATGGTCCAGTCACTCTTTTTTCTGATACACTGTCTTACCTGGCACCAAGATTTACTTTACTGTTTGTTTTCAGGATATGGGACTTCCTTTTTAAAGGATTTTACCACTGTCCATAAAGAAAACAAAGTAAAATAGGTAATAGTTGGAGCATTCCATTGATAACACACACTTCAGACCCCAAAGGCAACACAAAGAATAATGAAGAAATTAGGGTGTAAGGAGAAAGCAATTTGCACTGTTTGTTTTTGCCTTATTTTCCAGTTATGCTTATTGCAAAATATGCATTTGCTGCTCATATTTCATATTTTGCTTGTAACAGTTCCCACTAACTGATATAAAGGAAGAGCACAATGAAATATCCTTGGCCGGATGAACAGTGTGTGTTTCCAGCCTTGGCGAATGGCCACTTTGAGGGCTAGAGGGTGCATATCTCAGCCAGTTTCAGGACTAGACCATATTTGCCTTGGGAGGATTTGATGACTTGAGTCCTCTGTGATCCAATGTCTACCCCAAAGCAGTGTGGGAATGACTTATGCTTGCAAAAAGAAAAAGAAAAAAAAAGACTTTTTCAGCTTTCTGTCACTTATCTAGTCCTGATCTGTGCTGTCAAAAGCATTCAAGTGCTCCCCAGTATGCACAATCAGACCACTTCCAAGAGGAAAGATGGAACCCCACTGTCTGCCATCCCCTCTTTCCATGCTAACTTAAAAGCAAAGGACTAGGTTGTTGGCAGAAATCTGCACCAATTACCTTTGACTACATTTTAAAGCATTAAAATCCGTCCAGGAATAACCCAGAAACTACAGAAAGATCTGCACTTCTTCAGATCACTTTTGAGTATTCTATGCTTGTTGGATTATGAAGTGTGAACTGTATAAATCTGCTGACCCCAAACACATAATTAGTTAAAATGCAGAGCTAGGCAGGAATGCAGACAGATCAATGAATAAAGCTCCTCCATCAGCTTGTTTGCCTTTTTGATTACTCTGGCAAACCCAAGGAAGTTTGGACAACAACTCCCAAGGGTTAGGGAAAGGTTAGCTTCCTACATCTAAAAATATTTATTTATATTACACAAGTGTAAGAAAAAAGTGCTTCAGTAATTTTTTCTCTAGAGGAAAAGCAAATACCACTCCAACAGCATTCCGTGTTTTGAACTTGGTCAACATTCTTCCATAGTCCTGGGAAAGCAGTAGCCTTTAGCCATGACTTCCAGAGACAGATCTGGTTGGGAGGTCTAACAGGGATGCAGTTTCCCTGCCAGAACAAGGAGCTGGTAAGGAAAGGAGCTCTGCTGGATGTCACACTTGCAAAAAAGGAAAGATTGGTCAGGGATTTGAGGGTCAGAGGTAGCCTTGCCCCTAACAATGAAGTGGTGGGGTTCAGAATCTGGAGAGGAGGGAGAAGGAAAAAGAAGGATCCCAATCCTGGACTTCAGAAAAGGAGACTTCGGCCTATTCAGTAACCTGCTTGAAAGAATCCCATGGGATACAGTCCTGGAAAGCAGTGAGGGAGATTCAACATTCACCTCTTCCAAACTTAGGAATAGTTCATCCCAAATAACAGAAAACCAAGCAAAGGCAGCATGAGGCCTGCATGGATGAACAAGGAGTTCCAGATGTAACTCAAACACAAGAAGGAAGTCTACAAGAAGTACAATCAGGGGAAAGTCACCTGGAAGGGAAATAAAGAAATTACATGAGCTTGCAGGGATGAGGTTAGAAAAGCCCAATCCCACCTGGAATTCAATCCAGTGAAGGCTGGAAAGGACAAAAAGTTCTTCTATGGGTGTATTGGCAGCAAAAGAGAGATCAAAAATAATATGTACACATTACTGAATAAGGCTGGAAACCTGGTGACAAAAGGCATGGTAAAGGCCAAGGTGTTCCATGGCTTCTTTGTCTTGGTCTTCAGTTGAGACCAGTGGAAAAATATGGGGCAAGAAAGAATTACCCTTGTTGGAAGAGGATCGGATTAGGGAGCATTTAAGCAGACTGAAGATATATCCCATCTTCAAGAATGGCAAGAAAGAGAATCAAGGGAACTACATGCTGGTGGGAAGGTGATTGAGCAAATAATCTTGGAAACCATTTCCAAATATCTCAAGGACAGGAAGGCATTTGGGAGTGTTCAACATGGATTTACAAAGGGGGAATCATGTCTGACCAACGTGTTAACCTTCTGCAATGATGTGACTGGCTTGGTGGATGACTGGAGCTTCTCACTCTTCTGCTTCTGGATGTTGTTTACCTTCATTTCAGTAATGCTTCCGGCAGTCTCTCATTCTCACAGACAAGCTGGTGAAGTATGAGCTAAATAAATGGACAGTGAGGGGGACTGAATGTTGGCAGAAATGCTGAGGTCATGGTGCTGTGATCAGTGACATGAAGTCCAGCTGGACGGACTCATTAATTGTCTACTCCAGGAGTCAGTACTAGGGACAATAGTGTGTAACATCTTCATTACCAAACTGCATGATGGGTACAGTGCACCCTCCACTAGCTAGTAGATGATACAAAACTGTGATGAGTGGCTGAAACACCATGTTACTGTTCAGAAGGACCTGGGCTAGAGAAATGGCCCAGAGGAACCTGTAGAAGTTAAGCACTGCACCTACACCATGAACCAGAAAAGACTGGGGCCTGACTAGCTGGAAAACAGCTTTACAGAGAAGGACCTGGGAGTCCAGATGAGTAACGGGTCAAACATGAGCCAGCAGTGTGTCCTTGTGACAAGAAAAGCCAGCAGTATCCTTGACTGCATTGCAAAGCCATCACCAGCATGTCCAGGGAAGTGATCCTTCCTTTCTACTCAGCACTGGTGAGACCTATCTGGAGTGCTGGGCTCCCCAGTACAAGAGAGACCATGAACATGGTCTGTTAATAAACACACTGGAGCATGTGTCATAAGAGAGGGAGCTGAGAGCTGGGACTGGTCAGCCTAGACAAGAGAAGTCTCCCATGTACCTTATCAGTATGTACCATTACTGATGTGGAAAGTAAAGAAGATGGAGCCAGATTTTTCTCAGCAATGCCCAGAAAAATGACAAGAGGCAATGGGCACAAACTGAAACACATCAAATTTCATTTAAACATAAGAAGAAACTTTTCCTAATTAATTTAGGTAATTAAACACGGGAACAGGTTTCCCAGAGTGGTTGTGGAGTCTCCATCCTTGGAGATACTCAAACTGGACACAGTTCTGAGCAACCTGTGCTAGCTGACACTGCTCTGAGCAGAGGTGGTTGGATTAGAAATCTCAAGAGGTTCTTCCCAGTCTCAGCAACTCTGTGATTCTATGAAGATAGTCAGAGTCTACATCAGCGTATGAGCACACTAACAAGCTCTCTTAAACTATCCCAGGTTGTGAATTTGCCAGATATACTTTAGCACCTGGAGACAGATTCTCCCCAACCTTACCTTCTTGGCACTCATGCCCTTATTACAGGTTGCTGGTGAGCAACACCACCACATCACACTACAAGGCTTTGTTTGATGCTGAATACTAAGATACTCTCCACAGACACCTCTATATCTTGTTATAGGCAGTGAGAGAGCTGCCTAATCTACCTCCATCAAGTACAGAAAGACCCTTACTTGGCTTGCAGTTTTTCTACCCTTTACATCTCCTTGCTCTTAGAAAGGAAATTGGTCCTTTTATGGGAGAAGACAAACATGCTTTTCATCTTGGTGTGCTCATGACTGGAAGCAGCACTCTTTCCTGGGGAGAGAGGTATTGATTAATCCATACCAGCTATTATCGTTTCATACTGCTGTGCAGCAAAAAGGTCAGAGCAGTGACATGGGAGTGACCACTGTGAATACTGTTAATACATTTGCATGCACAACCATGGCGAACAAGTACCTTTCTTCATGCACCTAATTTTGAACAGCAAGCCTGCTCCACTAGTACAAGCCAGCCTTTTGCATTCAGTCTGTTCCTCTAAACACATCCGTATGTGCAATCAGAATAAATGAGTGATGAGTGTACAAAAATACCAGATTAGACAACACTGACTTTGTCCAGACACCCACAGAATTTAACACCTAAAGCACAAAGCTTTTAAGTAAAGGTACACTGGGGATACCTAAAAGTTGCAATGGTGAAAGCTTCCAAATTCATGCCACAGAGGTGCTGTGATCTGTCCCTCTACTAAGGTGTTTATATGAAAAAGGCACCACACAGATATTAAATAGTGTTTAAAAATTATCCAACAGTATGTCACAGCACATTAACACCTGCTCAAGCCTCTATTATCTCTCATAATACCAAAGGCAAATAAGACGTACTTTAAAGCTATAAAAGTAGTCCTGACAGATTGCTCTTAAAATATACTTCAGATTGCTTAAAATGGAGTGTGTATGAATATAGGATACCTACCAGTCCTTGATTCTTCTTGATTCTACTGCTTATAGCAACACTGGTAGAGACAGTATATAAAAGCTCTGGTCTCTACCAGTGTGTCTGTGTGTGTGCATATTTATCTATAAAATCTAATAACTAGTTTAATATCCTTTGGTACCAGGAACTGTCTCAACTACTATTATCGAAACATACCTCCATCTAATGTCTAATATTAATATATGATAAATAATGCATTCCCTTTCTCTGCTTCTTTGAGTAACTTTCTTTAACTGGAAACAGGCAAGTGGGAAAGTTCTGTTGGTTAGAGCTCTGCTGATATATGCAGAGGGCAAAATATGTAGGCTGGCAAAGTGAGGAGGAATTCTGTATAAAAACGCAGTTGTATGCTTGGTTTTATTTATTGATGTAAAGGAAAACCACACAGGTTTTATTCAATCCTTATGAGCACTGGAAAAAGATGATTTCTTGGCTAATTATGTATGAGTGTGTTTGTGCATACTGGGCAGATACAGCCAAATTGCCATCAGTGTACGTTTAGAACATTTTCAGACATGTTGAAAAAAAATAAGGACACGCAGTAACTCCCCTTAATTCCAGACAAACCCAAATTGCGCAGCCTTGAACCTTACAGGGCAAAATGCAGCTGTCTCCTTGCAGTTTTTACTTCAGTAGTTTTCTGGTATGTGTATTAAAACCTGAGAGTGATAAACAGATGGACAGGAGGGAAGGCTTTATGTTAAGGAAGAGAAGACTTGGTCCAAATATATATAGTTTTGATTTGGTTAATTTCTTCATTTTAAGAGCATACAGTAGAAAACCCACATTCTGCTTGATGGAGGAAGTATTGCAATACATTTTTTTGTGTAAGGAAAGTATTCTTTGGACAGTATCTTTGGTGGATTTGATACAGTGTCTGTGGGGAGTTTGAAGGGTTATTAACTGAGGTACGGAAAGTAGATTTTTCTGTGCCAGTTTTTGTTTCCTTGGAGAACAGAGATATTTTGGATAAGATAGGGAAAATTCCATCTCCCTTATGTGTAAGATGACTTTTAGAAAACTGAGGTATAGCTTAAACTGCATTGATTGAAATGTGTGCTATATTTTACAAAACATGGCTAGTAATTTTTAAAAATAATTATATAGTGAGGGCTATTTTTTTCCAATTACAGTATTTATTTAGTCTTAACTTCCATGGCTTCTAGAGGTGTAGATTAATCAGTGCCAGGGAATGTTCCCAGGCCTGAAACTCGACCATCTAGCCCATTAAATTGTTAGAACTGTGCCAGTGATGGTTTTGGCCTGGGCAAACTATCACTAGCCCAGAATAATTTCTGGGCATGGTTTGTAAATTAGTATGGGCCAAGAACCATTCCCAGTAAGGAATTTGGACATTGCCATTTACACTCCAAGAGACTTTGAGAGTAAGAACGTGGGCTTCACCATGCCAATTGGCCTGGGGAGCACAGAACTGTCCTAGGCACATGTAAAAGACAAATATAAATAAAACTGAGGAGTCCAAAACCAGACTGATGTTTTTAGTGCTTCATTAGTTTGAAGTTTTTAATTTTCTGTTTTCTTCCTACAACATTTTTGTATGTCCTTTTCATCTATACCATAGCAAGCAATGAATAGGAGAGGTATAGCTGCCAAGATTTTTCAAGTTTAATCCTAAAAGCAAACCGAAACACCACCCTTCAGTGCCAACTCAGCCTTGTGCCAACAGTTGGGTGTTCTGGAGATTATAATTCCTTTCAAGATCAGGCTCTCTGCTAACTTTCTAAAAGCAGGCATGCAAATATGAACAAATAGAAGTTATTAGCAACTAGATTTTGTGGTTTTCTGGAGGGCAAGATGGAGCATAGTGGGTCTGCCCCACACTGAGTATCTGAGAGCAGATGGCATATGGGAGCCCACAAACCTGAGAGCTTTCAAACCAAAGGTAAAAGAATCTCATAAAAGAAGGTGCCAACATATCAGGAGCCTGGGAAACCAGGCAGAATGGATCACTGTCTGGAGACAGCTGGTTGGATCCTACCCTGTACAAATAATGAGAGGAAATGCTACAAATCTTTTGTAATTCCTGTCTCTCTCTGACCAAAGGCTCTTTCTCATTCTTTTTTAACAACACTCTCGGTGAGATGGATGTCTCCTGAGGAAGACTGCTAGGAGATCCCAGAGATTTATAGGAATGATTAATTCAAACATCTTTGTGCTTTCACTCATAAACAAATTAAAAATGTCCATTTTTAAAAAATGTTATGAATAGTTTCCATATTGGCTGTGACAAGATTGGTATTAAGGAACTTCTGAGTCTAAGGACATCAATACTGCAGTGAGAGGGGATCAGCTTTAAAGAAAAAACCATTTTATATTTCTGTTTGCTCCCCAGGCTTGCAACTTCCACATAAAGCACATGATCATACCTTCTGGAATCAGAAACTTGGGTGGGTTTTTTGACAACTGTTTTGGGCTTTTATTCATTGGCAGCTAAAACCTGCAATTCAGTTTTCAGTTTGCAATTTCTGGAGCAGAAGTGGCTTTCAGAAAACAATTTTTCTTGCAGAATTCCATGATTATAAGAAAAGAGCAGAAATAATACTCTCTGAACTCTCCAAGTCCGTATTTCCAAATACTGAACCCACATCAACTGTTGGAAAACAAACTAATTAAAATAACCATTTGAAACTGTCTAGCTTTCTACAGACCTGTATCTCCCCTTGTATTATTAAAGAATCTTTAACCTCCTGGCAGACCAACAGAATGCCTTAACCATAATTCTTACAAGGTTAAATTTTTGTACACAGTTTACATATAATTATTAAAATACTACTTCTCATGTGCCTCATTGACATTTATTTCAGTAAGTAACGGCATTATTTTCATAAGCTCTGAATTTCAGACAGCAGCAGGGAAGAGATAGGGCATTGCTCAGGATTCTCTGGGCAGGACAGGGCATGTGCTCCCACAGGAAAATGTGCCTCCTTGGACAGGCCAGGGCCTTGGGGCTGCCCTCCACCACCATGGGGTGCAGTGGGCTTCTCTCCCTTCAATGTCTGGGACTGCTCTTAAGGGAGCAAGATGATAACTTGATCATCTTAGAGGTCTTTTCCAACCTAAATGATTTTTATCATTCCATGATAATTCCTACCTGCTTCACATTTTGACCACGCACCAAGACAGTCTTTTCTAGAAATATTAACAACTTTTATCTCACAGTCACCAAGCTCATAATCAGCTTTTGAATCCAAATGTGCCAGTTCAGTTTTACTTCATTGAGGGGCCTCCAAGTCTTTCTATTTATGAATTTCAGCAGTTTTCCTCCACTGTGATACTAGTGCTTGTTTTCTACTTTTTCTTCCGTGTTTTGTCCTCTTGATAGCGTCACCCTGACTAACAACATAGAAAGTCCTGTGCTGTCAGAGTGTGCATAGTGCATGCTAGCTGGGATTTGGAAGGGTGAGTGCTAAAAACAGAGCAATCCATTTCTGGAATCCCACAGTTCTATGTCTGTGCAGCAGCCTAGACCTGAGGTTATGCTACTGCCAAGGGCTGCAATGGACTGGAACAGATGTTTTCAGTTTTATTTGCTATTTTTTTTTCCAAATTCAGCCAATAATTAGCAAACTATATTAAGAAACTATAGGCCCTCAAATTAGGTTTTTATATGTCCGTTTGACATAAGCTGCAAACACAACTAGTGTGTGTTGATTCAATTTCTACATGTATTCCCCCTGCCTTAAGAGTCAAGGGTTCCCAAATGTACAGTTGAACAAACTCTTGAAAGCCATGTGGAGTGAGAGAGACAGGACAATTCTGTCCATGCCATACTTCTGCTGTAACTACTACACATTAGTGATCCCCTGGTGCAAACAATACATTCTCAGTGTTGTTTAAACACTTAAGAGGCAGTCGTGACAATATCGTGTTACATGCTTTGGGTGAGGTCATGCCATGAGAGCAATGCTGAGAGTTTCATTCCAGACTGCAGTCAGCACTTGCTCTTTTTTGTGCTTCTACATCCGCCTTGCATGAATTCAAGATCTAATCTTCCAGAAACGCTGTGCTCCAGCCTAGAGACCCTGTCTGTCTTGTGTGATATTCTGAAATAACCAACTTCAATGCCAAAAATAAGAAAAGCATCTGGTGGGGCTTAAAAACTTTACTCTCACAAACCAAATTTATTTCACATTGTGCTTTCTGGGAGCTCTTTTTAGGATTTCTATGTAATTTGAAAGACTAAATCCTACAGAATCCTCTTCTCTTAATGCTTGTGAGTATTAAGCATTCATTTCAGGTCTTTCAAACCAGTGAATAGTCAGGATATCTGTATACTGTCATGGCTGAAACCCACGCATACATGGATGTGTCTCACTTTGTATTTCCTCACCGATTTTTTATTTTATGTAAATATTTTGAAGTGATAGCCTTAGTCTCACTCTTCTCTGTTTTAGTGAGGTCTGTGGTCTGGTAGCACTGCTACAGTCAGATGAAAAGCCTCCAGATGCTGGAGCTGCCTTATTGCTAGATGATGTGCACAAACAAGTCACTTCTTCATGTCAACTGACAGGTCTGTTCTCAGATGGATACAGATCTATTTGGAGAGGTTAAGTCCTTTTCCTTCAATGACTTTTGGCCACACTCTCCATGGCATGAAGGTGGGAGGCAAGGCCCATCAGCCTTCACAAGCAGATGGAGTGCAGTGAAACAGGCAGAAGAAACAGGAGCTGACTCCCTTGCACATCCCCCAAGGAGGTTCAGCATCTCCAGTGCCTTTAACTGATGCAGCCACAGGTGGTGTCCTGAAGAAAAGATGTGGTGCAGAGCTGCTGAGTGACACTGTGCCTGGGGTGCTGCAGACCTGTACTGCATCACAGGCAGCTGCTCTGGCTGTACTGGGGATGAGGGGCCACACAAGGTTCCAGTGAGGAAGCCTACTCCTGCCTTAACGGCCCAGACCTCTGGCAAATCCCAGCCTGGCACTGCAATAAGTCTGCTTTTCTTCAGTCATGTCTCTCAGGATGAGGCTGTAAAACCTTCCCAGGATACCTGCAACAGCTATTTTGCGTAGTTAAAAACTTAGATTTACCACTGACTTTTATGCAAGTTTCTAATGATGCAATTAGCTGATATTATTCAAGGCTGTAATTTTAGTTATTGCTTGATGCAGTTAGATATTTAATTGCTTATTATAGTTGATTACTTATATTGATTACATTACTTTGATTATAGGGTTTGTTATATGAACTGATTGCTGTGTCTTGATTATAATGATGTTGTGCCATGTGAGTAATTAACGTTTCCACAAGAATGCAAGAAATGTTTATTCTGTTTCTGGTAATGCAACTCAAAAACATGAAAAACTCCTCCATCTCCTCCCTTTTTCCTTAACACTATCATAATATGTAAGAAATATATAAATCTCTAAGTGTATTACTGCAACAGACATCATTTTGCAAGACACTAGCCTTTAGACATCTGAAATACTGAGTATCTTGCTGATTGAAATATAGGAGGGTTTCCTTTATAATGTTCTTTTGGATTTGTTTTACATTAAAGAGAAGGAAAAGAGGTTGCACTAAATGCACCTAGTTGAGCAGTATCTATATATTGAATATCTACAACTACAAATAAAATGCTGGATGGTTAATTAATATTGCAGTGTTGATTTAAATTTTCAGGGAATGGCACAAAAAATTCCTATTATAATTTAAGTGATGTAATAACATCTTTATGTATGAAATTTTGATGTTAGGTATTGAGCAGAAAACAGACAGAAATCAGGTGTTTATGCCCAGAAATTTGCCATCAAAGCTCCCTATGATCTCTATAAAGGAAGACTCCCACCAACACACATAACATCACACTAGAGGCCAGGCTGACAGAGCTCATCCAAATGGAAAGGACTGTAGGACTAGGTCCCAAAATGTAAAAGAGTGAAAAAGTCCATGAGAGAGGCCTCAGGAGGAATGGAAAGACATGAGTTATAAAACTAAGATAACCTAAACAATTACTGAACTGGTTCCTGCATAGCCTGACCGCTCTGGTACAACCAGCTTTTCCCCAACTCCACTGGCTTGTCATTTTGAAGCTCACATGCATTTCAGAAGATTACAGATGTTCAAACACATGGTCTTCAGTGCTCCAGAGGCACAAATGCCACTGGGCATACTGGTGGCTGGGAATGTGGACAGAACTACACTGAGGCATATACACAAGAAAATTCTAGGCAGATTCGGTTAAAAAAAAATATCAACCATGTTACCTTCTTGGAATTTATCATAGAAGACTAAAATATATTACAAGTGTGAACCTCCATAATCTATCAATGGTGTTGCAACACATTTCAATAAGCTCTTAATAGAGCCATAAATAATCATCAATAGAAACTGTTGAATCCTGGGACCATACTTTCCATGGACATCATATGCAACTGAATAATCATACACACACACACAGACAAATTCCTGCTACATGATATTATTATTCATACTAATCATGGTTTCTTCTTAAAGATGAAGCAAATAAAAATTTTGCTAGGTAAAATGGCAGCATACTTAAACACTTGATTTTTACTCTAATAGGATTTAAGGACTTTTATGTACTTTGCTAATTTAGAACATGTGAAAGAACAACAGCTTTTCCTATTTCTCTTATTACTCCACTAGTTTCTGCACTGGGCAACTCAAAACATTGTTTTTCCTTTGACAAATGATGAAAAAATTGCCAAGGATTTTTGCTGTAGTCTCAAATCTGCAGGTGGTTACCTCCTCTCCCTCTGTGTATCTGTGTGGAAGTTTTGATTTTGTTTCATAGAACAGAAACATCTGTGGTTAGTCTAGAAACATTTCTGAGAATAGGAAACAATAAAGGAAATCATCTGCTGGCAGCACATCAGAGGGAAGTAGATTATGCTTTTCAGAGCAGACTGCAAGCCCCTTGCCCCAGTCACCCACCTTACTCAGGACTAGAGAGTAATTAACTTGCTTTGTACGCTTTGCATAAATTGCATCATCCTTTGTAAAGTAACAAAATAAAGACAGAAGTAAAGATGGAAGTGGACAGTAAATCTCCCCTGATCCAAGCTGCTATTCTTCATTGCTAAACAAATTCCGGCATACCTGCCCCCCACCTGATTTTTGGATGTATAGAAGCCACACAGATGCAGAAGACTATAATCTATGTAATGTACAAATGCAGAAGACTATAATTAGTAAAACTAGAATACAAGTGTAGTTTTAAATTTGGATCAAATCTTTCTCACATTTTGTATTATTTCTTGCAACAATAACATGATTGTTAATATCGGTAAAATGTGTAGAATTTCCCCCATATCTCTGGAGCTGATTTACAGTATACTCAGTGGAGTACATACCTAAATACTCTGGGAGCAAAGCTAAAAGACAATAATATAATGTTCAGAGACAAAGAAATTGGAAGTGCCAGATTTGCTATTACCCCAATGCACTAAAAATTCTGCCCTGTTGTACATTGACATTGTGCCCTCTATGCAACAGGATCATGCAATTAAATGGCAGTGGCATTTAACCATTAGGCTTTCCTATACTCAAATGTGTCGGTCATTCTCTTAACATCTTCTCACAGCGGCAAACTCCCAATTTAAAACAAAAGAGTACTCTTCCTCCCTCCCTATTGCATGAAATTGTAGTAAGATATCTCTTACTCCATCTTCACATAATTCTTCCCTCAAAGCTGCATTGCTGAAATTTGAAAGACCAAAGTAATGACATTAATGAGGGTCCTCACTGTGGGCTGTTACATCTCAAAGAGGGAAGCCAGTAGACCAATGTTTATGTCAGGGGACTAAGGGATGCTGGACCAATCCTTGTTTTTGCCAGCAGTGAAGGCATTTGTCCCACACAGTGGTGCAGATATGAAAGGAACTGTGAATCTCTCTTTTTTCTTCTCATTGACAAGTGGATTGTTCTTCAGCATCCAAATACAGTGTTTGTGCTGCCTAATGGTTTAGACATTTCTGTTTGGTTGGCACAATACCAGACCTTTTCCTTCATAAGAACAAGTCACAGCAGGGAAGAAAAAAGGGATTTTAAAGAATTTGCAAGTTGGCTAAACCTGAAAGGAATTTCAGAAGGAAAATAAGAGTTGTACAACCACAGGGCTTTGTCCCTGCCAGTGTGAGAGTCTCTGAAAACTACAGGGGGAATCTTAAGAGGTTCACAAAAAAACCCAGTTAACCAAACTAATGCATACTAACAGCTCCTCTGTTATGTAAAAATGTTCAGGCTGTATGCATCATACCTACCTGTGTATCAGATTGCAGATTTGTAGGTACAAAAACTCTGAAGCCCTTCCCTGTCTCTATATCCTAGACCAGAAAACAATAATGAGAGGACAGCTTTGCGGACCAGTCCTTGGATGCATCAAATAGACTCATCACTGGGTTGTCTTGTCTGTCATCCAGTATGTGAGGAATAATGGTTTTAGTAAAGGTACTGTTTCAGATTTGGTTTCAAAATAGCCCTAACCCTAACCCTAACCCTAACCCAACTGCATTTGGATGTATGGCCATAACTGCTATGTGGATGTGGTTATCTTGCAGTACAAAAGAGAAATCTTGGCAGATTGGCTTAAGCTGGTTGCAAAAGTCCTCCTTTGCTCTAACCTTTAAATTAGGTTCATAAAGAAGAATTAATCTCCCCTTGTAAATAATTGGTACTCTAAGAATGCAGCCTGTGCTTCCCACCTCAGTGTCAGATGCAAGATCTAATACTGTCATTAATACTGTAGGATAGTTGGCCACTGGAATGTCAGAATGCACTGCTCACAAACTTGAGCACTTTATATTTAGGAAGAATAAAACATTTTCACCTCACTGGACCATCAATATAAAAATCACTACTGAACTAGTGCTAGTTTTCAGTTATAAATATTTAGTGGTCACTCTGCTTAAAGAAAAATCTAACTGCAAAACCTCTCATAGAATCATAGAATAGTTTGGGTTGGAAGAGCTCATCTAATAGCAATGAACAGGGACATCTTCAACTACACCAGCTTCCCCAGATCCTCATCCAACCTGACCTTGAATGTTTCCAGGCATGGGGCATCCACTACCTCTCTGGGCAACCTGTTTCAGTGTTTCACCACCCTCACAGTAAAAAACTTCTTCCTTGTATCTAATCTGAATTGACCTTTCTTCAGTTTAAAACCATTTCCCCTTTCCTGGCTAAAAGGTTTGTCTCCATCTTTCATATATGCCCCCTTTAGGTATTGAAAGGCCACAGTCAGGCTTCCCTGAAGCCTTCTCTTCTCCAGGCTGAACAACCCCAGCTCTCGCAGCCTGTCTTCATAGGAGAGGTGTTCCAGCCCTCTGATCATCTTTGTGGCCCTGCTCTGGACCTGCTCCAACAGGTCCATGTCCATCCTGTGCTGAGGACTTCAAAGCTGGATGCAGTACTCCAGGCCGGGTCTCAAAAGGGCAGAGCAGAGGGGCACAGTCATCTTCCCTGACCTGCAGGCCACACTTCTTTTGATGCTTTTTAAGGTATATTCTATGCCATACTATTATATTAATGAGTCATACAGGATGGATATGGAATTAAAAGTAACTAGCTGTAATTTTTGTCTCATGTGGCAGCATGGAGAAAGTCAAATGCATTTAGTGCTGTTCTCCAGAGAATCTACCCAACTCTGTTCCAATGAGAAATTACTTATTCTCTGAGTTGTGTTTTCTACCACCAGTTGTCAAGGTAACAACTTTGTTAGTCACGGAATATAACTATTTGGTTTTTTCTTCAACGGGAAGGCCAATAGGCCAATATGCTCAGAGCATCTTCAAATGGCTTTTTAGGACATCCGGCCTGTAGTGTGCAAGACTGTGGTCTGTGTTACATGCCATGGCTTTGTGAAATCATCCTGTAGTAAAATGCAGCTGTGGTCAGCAAAGCTGCAGGTCACTCCTGTTGCAGTTCTTGCCCAAGTGTCTGTAATCTGTGTGAGAAGCTCCAAAGATGGGAAGAGGACTGACATCCTTGGTCACTGCACGTGCAACTACCATTGGTGCCACCAGTTCTGGATGGCACACAACTTCTGCCCCAGACGTCAGGAAGCAGCTGGGAACCTTCAGTTCACTGCTGGGTGGGTGTCTCTGTCTGGGCTCCTGTTTTACCACAGAAATCATCAGATCTTCATCACACAGAATGTATTGATAATGTAATTACATGTTCACTGGATAGGGGCTGCCAACTTGATATTACTTAATACAGAAGCTTTGGAGCTCTACTGACCAGAGCTCAATTTCCATCAGCATCCTCCAGATCACAGGCTCCATTTTGCCATTGCCTTGTCTTTAGGCTTCCCAGAAAGTGAGTTTACATAATGCCTGTCTTATTAAACAGGATTTTGAGATAACATAGATAAAGAGAAGGCAAATATCTCAAGTTTACTTTCTAAACTCACAAATCTGTAGGTAATTACACAGAATATATACTTCAGCAGTCTACAAGCTGCTCTTAAACCATGTGGATGAATGTCTCAGGTTAGTAGTGTTTCAGTGTTCTCCAGTTAAGCCACAGGTTCATTTCAGGGCTTAGAACCTGATGAGCCCTTGGTTTCTCCTAGAGCTTTCAGGCACATCTGAGTCCCTTTATATTCCATACTTCAGGAAAATGTGACTGGCCATGTGTCAGTACCAATGATCCATTATTCCTAGCTGAGCATTTGAAACAAAGCATTTGTCTCCACAGCTTAAAATATCTGCCCATGCTTGTGCTACCTGTCATTTTTCTAACCTTCTCAGAAAGTTCTTGCAGGCAATTTCCTCACTTCATAACTGGATTTCCTGATGCTGGCCAGCTATTTTAGGTTTTTCCTGAAGGATAACTGCAAAGCTGAGGATCATGTGGCCATGGCCAAGGATTGCAGTCATAAAGCAGGAGGTTAGTAAGGTAGTGCAGAGAGTGGGACAGGGGATCTCCCTGTGTGGTGAGAGGAGGTTATTGAGTGATCTCCATCAGCACAACTGGGCTATTCTCATCTGCTAAATAACAGAATGTCTCAAGCAAACACAAATGCACAGAGTGGATTCCTGTGATCACCATATTTTTCTGAAATAACCTCACTGCACATTAATTTCAGCTTTGATTTGTTTCACTTGATTCTGGCCTTTTTTTTTTTTAAGGTGAATTACAACTGCATTATTTTTTAAATAAGCTACTGCTATTTTATATGAAGCTCCTTTTATTTCAGTGTTCTTAATTTTTAAGTGGTGTGCTCCAGAGCTTTCTTTAAAGCAAAGTGAGTCTTAAATCATTTAAGTATCTCTTTTCTGAAATATATCCCTTTCCTGAAAGAATTTTTGTCAATTTTATGCCTTCTTGGGAAGAAAACAAAACAGTGAAAATATTTTATTATTCTATTCACTGTTTTACAAGTGCAGGAGAAAATGTGTAACAATAATAGTCTCCATTCCACAGCAGACACACACTAAGAAATATCTATAATTATGTGATTTGTCCTCTTCACATCCTTCCCAGCTCAAATGAAGATAAAAATAAAATTAAAACCAGGATACATTTGTTACCGAATTAATGTGAAGCATGTGTTATTTGTTGTTGGTCTGAGAACTGCTTGGCTTCAGCCAGGGGAGAAAAGGGACCTGGAGCTTTGGTATCAGCAGCCTGATTCTGGAAACAGAACAGTCAATGCTGCCCTATTTCTCCTCACAAAAGGTTTATGGCTTTAGTGTAGACTTAGGCGCTGCTCTGACATGCAAAGAGTTTGTCATTTCCCTAACTGGAGGACAGTTTAGTCCAGCTGTCCAGTAGTTATCACCCAAAGGCAGTGGCCAAAGTGGCAACAGCACAATACAGGTCTGAAAATGGCTCATACCACCCTGTATGAAACAGACTGAATGTGGTGGAATTGATTTTCCTGTAGGAAATGAGCTGTGGTACAAAGAGGTTGTAACCCAGTGGCAATAACACCATAGTCTCCAATGCACACCTTCTTTTCATAAGGTAAGGCCTCACCATTACTGTAAGTTAATTTGGGAGTGTACTCACTCTACCACTTCTACAGATTTTCCCAGATGTATTAGAGAAACTAGATGATGTACACCTTTATTTCACCTGATCCTATAAAGTTCCTTATTAAACAGAGGAAGACACTGAGGTTGGCTGTGATTATGTTGAGATGCATATTAGTTTTTCAACAAAAGGTACTGCTAAGTATTTCTTAGTTCTGCAATATGTGAAGGAAACCAGAAGAGACAATCAAAACAGCCCAAACATAAACAATTGGAAATGGATTTCCATGAAGCCTGTCCTTATATGACTGAAGCAGGTTCATGTCATTGGGTTGTAAATCTCCAGCACACTGGGAATGGCTGGACAGTGACCAACCCGTTGCTGCCTCCATCTCTGCACAGATGATGCAGTCACACTCAGTCACTGACACTGAACTGCACCCCAGAGTGGAAGATGCTTTTTTCCTTGGGTGATTGCAATGTCTTTGTGCCTTGGTGTTCTCCTGCAACTTGCTGACCCTCTTTCTTCCCAGAGAGCACTGTAATGAACCGAATCACTTTTAATTTATAAACTCACACCAAGGGCATGCCATGACAGCAAGCAATGTCATGCAGCTAATGACACTTTAATACACAGAAGGCAAATATAAACTCTAGGTATTGTGTATGAAATGCTGTTACATCAGATATAAGGGTGTATAAATATAAGAGTATATAATATATAAGGGTGTATAATATTTATAATGTATATATAAGGGTATATATATATGGGTATATAATACTCTATGATGATACTGTTGTTTGATTTAGATAGGAAGCAGTGTCATTTCTAGAATAGCTAGGTAAGATATGTGAAAGGAACTTAGAGCCAAGATAGGCAAACTGACAAAGAAACACCTAGAAAGGTGACAGGGGTGATGAGTGTCTCTCTGAGATGGAGCACACAGTCCTCTGACACAGTAACTTGCCTCAGAGAAGGTGACACAGTGCCTGACCTCAGCAGTGGGGGGCTGTGGCTGCACAGCTGCACTGCAGTTATAAGCTGTAAGACTGCACAAGTGCCATCTGAACACTTCCTAATGTTCACATCAAAACAGGACAAATATAAGGCTTGTTCCTGGGAAATTACTGTCACAGAATCACCAAGGTTGGAAGAGACCTAAAAGATGATCTAGTCCAACTGTCAACCCAGCACCACCATAATCACCCCTTAACCATATTCCCAAGTGCCACATCCAGATGACTCTTGAACACTTAGAGGAATGGTGACTCCACCACCTCCCTGGGCAACTTACTCCAATGCTTAACCACTCTTTCAGTGAAAATAATTTTTCTAATATTCAATCTGAACGTTCCCTGCCACAACTTAAAGCCATTTCCTCCTGAATTTTCACTTGGGACATGGCTGAAGACACCGACCATGAACTCACTACAACCTGCTTTCAGGTTGTAAAGAGCTATGAGCTTCCTTCTTCTCCAGACTACAAAATCCCAGTTTCCTCAGCCACTCTGGAACAGATCCAATATTTGAATAAGTGGCAGTGGTTTACCAGGGCACAACTGCTGAATGTTCAGGATCAGGAAATCTAAATAGGAATCTGCTCTCCTGCTCTTTTAAGCTGCTCTCATGGAAAGGCTCCCTGAGCTTACACTAACCGGAGACCAAGTTATACCAGGTGTCATACAGAGCAATCCCAGGGCAAATCCAAGTAAAAGCAGGTCACTTCAACATCATGGAGGCTCTGTATAGTATGAACATTACAACCCAGAACATTTAACCATGCTCACATTGCACCTCATTTGTTTATACCAATGGATGTCTCCTTCCTTGTGCAATGCACATGAGGTTCTGAAACTCACACTTGATTTAAAATTCTCTTCAGTAACAGTAAAAAAGAAATCAGTTTATAATTTTATGCTCCAAGTGTTGCAAAGACTAATTATTCTGATGCATTTGCTAAGAGAAATTCAAGTGGGGTTCTACCAATGTCAGTAGAGTTACGCTGCCCCTCAAGGAACATAAGCAGAAAGATGAACAGGCCCATGGTATTTCACAGCAGTGAGTGGGTCAAATATCATCATACTTGCTGTATTATATAGCACGCTACATCTGACCTCTAATGTCTATTAACACATATGACTATGTATTTCCCAATGATTTTGGAAATCAAAGGTCAATTAAAAGCTTGGATTCAGATGGATTTTAGGGATTCTATCACTAAAGACAGAAAAGCATGCAACATATTTCTAACAGGTAAACTGACATCTTCAAATCCCATGGGGTGTTCTGGTGCTCATCACTATTGGGTGCATTCCCAATCCCTACCATGCCCACAAAGGCTTTGTGCAATAGGAAACAAATGCTGATGGTTGTTGAAGTGTCCTCCTTTTCCAAAGCAGATATATCTTCTGGCATGCCTTTCGTTACATTATTTAATATCACCCTTGTATCTGGAATCTCCAACAAAAACTATCAAAACCCCTAATATACTGCTAGACATACACCATAAGAAAATGCTTTTCTGCTAGAAATTACGTAAGTAATCAAAACCAAAAGATGACAAAATCACTGTACTTACTATGTGCCGTGCCGCAAACACTCCATCAACTATTGCACAACAGAATGCTGCTACCACACCAAAGCTGATAAACACGATGGAGGCTACCAGCTGAGAAGAGAAAAACAGATAGAATGTAATTCTCAAAGTAAAACAATTACACTAGTTTTTCTAGTATTGTTAAGTGACAGTTGCCCCTGTTGTAATTCACTTTAGGTCAGTGTGTCAAGATGACAGTCGTGCATTAGTGAAAAGGCAGAAATTCTCGATGCTGGTTTGACAGACTATCAGGTCTACTAGAAAAGCACAAATCTTTCAAGAGAAAACTAGGTCAGCTGTAGGAGTTATAAAATTCAATGGTGATTTCCAAATCAGCTTATTTAATGAAATAGCTGTGGTTCCATAGGAAGCAGGGCAAGAAGTCATGTTCCTTTTGGCTCACATAAATCTTTAGAGCTTTACTACAGTGGTAGTATTTCACACCAACAGATACAGACGTTGTAGCAATAAAAAAACCCAAACCAAACCAAACTAAAATATAAAATAAAATAAGCCTGAGAACTATCAGAAATCTTCTATCATCTCAAATAGTTTATGATCACTTATGCCACAACGAAATCAGAGACTAATAGGACTGATACCTCTGGAAGGGCTGGGGTGCACTGCTTTGGCTCTTGCCCTTGTCAGGGCTTCCAGCCTGCTCTGTAGTCACAGAGTAGGCAAAGCAGAACACAGCAGAGCTCAGTGCATGTCCCAGATAGCACACCATCTTTATTAGCCCACCAGACTTAGCTTCAAACATCATTCTGCCTCCCAAGCTGCTTCATTCATTAAGTGTTATCAATTCTTTATCAACAGGACTGCGAATGGTGCAACGCTAGAGCACAGCTCTAGCACAAGCAGTGGTGGTACAGAGGGCTTGGTGGGAAAGGCTGTGCATATTGGGCATGCTAAGCCCCCTGCTAGCTGTGCTGCAGCCTAACAGCAACTTCAGGGTTGGCACAACCCCAGACATGGGAAGCTTACTGCCCGATTCACTCCGAAGAGAGCAGCAGGACTTGAAAAGGATGTGGTATACATCTCCATTAGAGACCAGTCAGTGTGCTGTTAAGCACATGCTTCTGAGATGACATTGGCTTGTTTTGAGGTCATGTCTGAAGGGTGGAGTGCTGGGAGGAGGGTGAGATGGTATCCTGAGAGACAAACTCTGCACACTTAGCAAGGTGCTCCCCTTTGGCTTTGTTAGCCCCAATGCCATCAGGTGAAGAAGAGATGCTGTCACTCCTTCCTCTCTCAGAGTGTTTTGTGACTTGGAGGACTCTGCACCCTGAGTCTGGATGAGTGGGTACCTGCAGGGTACAAGGTGAACCTAACGTGCACTCTCTGGCTGTTTTTAATGTAAGGTAATGTACTTCTCTCACACCTCTGGCATTTCTCATGCAAAGTCACAAGAGGAACCCTTTGAAACATCCTGTATGATAAGTTAATTTTAATTTACAACACTATTAAGTTATAGTTAATAATTGCAACAGGTTAAAAAATTTCCTTGAAAACTGACAAAACAGCATCCTTAATTGATAGATCACATGGACAGGGGATTCAGTTAAGAATGTGGACCTTTTTTGTTATTTACTAATCACTAATTATTCCTTCACAACACGTATTCCTGAAATGCCCATGTACAGATTACCAAAATTACATCCACACTGTTCATATATCCCTTTTGCCTATACAAAATCCATATCTGTATTACCTAAATACTGTTTTCACTAGTGTAAAACTTGTAAGGCACCACAAAGCTCCTTGAAAATAGACCCTTTAGCTTATGTTAGGTTAAGAATAGTACCATATCAGTAGTGTTAACAGGGGACACAGCATTGGTGACTTCCTCAAAAAAGTTACTTAGGGCAAGGAAGAAATCACAGCCATATAAGCCCACAGCACTGGACACATGGGTCAAAGCAATATCACCCACTTGGAGATAAGAGCTCTTGGTGAACTGGAAGACAGTATAACTTAAAAGCAGAAGATCCCAATTCTTTCTGATACACTCTTTTGATCTCTCATTAGCTCATGTGTTATGCAGTCAGAGGTGAGTCGACACTGCCACAGGGATTGCTGTGAAATTGGAATCCTCAGCACGGAGGGAAAAAAGGCACACAAAAGTGGCTGAGGCAGATGGTACTGGCTTATCTTGGGAACCTGCTGCATTTCCCCTGCTCTGTCATGCTGCAACCCTAGGAAAGCACTGTTGGCTGCATCACCCTTAAACCTTCGCTCTCCCTTGCTCTCTGGTGTGGCAGGTCATGTCTCATGAATTTGGTTGTCTAAAAATCTTGGCATGCAATTCATCAAACCAAGAAGGCTGTGGGCTCCTATCACTGCAGACCAGTGGGCTGTGCTGCCCTGTGGCAGCTGCATTTGCTACAGATCCTGATCTCTTTATTTGAAAAAGCAGCAGTGTTTAAAAATTCTGATTAAGTCATTATTGTCTGATACCTCTATCTTAGTTTTCAAGTCATAGCGGTCAATCAAACAATTAATGGGCTTAGCCAGGTGTTTCCAAATTGTCTGAGCTCAAGATGAATTTACTGGAAGCTGACCTCAAGGTGGCTTTTCATTTCACACATGAGCAACTTATTGATGATCTACAACCCCCAAACTAATGTTTTCCACTCATGGAGATAGCTTGAATCACCTAATGAGTATGCTGGCCTTTTAGTTTCACCATATAGCTATAGGAGACCACACATGAAGATGCACAGTAAATCGCAGTATAGACAGGAGCTACGGAATTGGCTTTGCACCCCTCAGTCATGTTGGGGTTCATCTACCCATTCAAGGGGTTGTGTGCAAGTCAAAGGTTGTTAGCCAGAGTCTGCTGTTCTTATCCATGCCTACAGTGAGCAGTCCCTTTGAAATCAAGAACATTTCTTGACTGAAGTAATCTTTATTACAATGCCAAAGTCGCACAATGTGACACTGCAAGGTTATTATGACTTAATTTGCTTTACATATGTATTTGCATGATAAAAGAAGTAATAATACAAGAGTATCATCATAAAAATTCTTAAAATGAAATTACAGATTAATAGTCTCAAATCTCTCACTGCTTATTAAGAATGTGGTAACCACATAAACAAATTACAAAATTAATTACTTCTAAAAATTGCAGTCAAGACAGCCAAATGAAGAGCTGTTGCAAATTTAGAAGATACTTTTCCTGAGTAGTGGGTGACTGCTGAAGTTTTGAGTTCACTGTCTAGGCAGTTCATTTAAACATAGAGATGCTTGTTGACAGGTAAAAGAAAGAGCACTTTAACAAAAATAAATACTGATCCATCACATCATCTCATCTCCATTTTTAATAGCAGTTCTATTGCAATGCCAGGCCTCTCTACAGCTGTTGCCATCAGAAAACATTTACTCCTGGTTCTGGTACAGAATACAATAGTTTAATTATTTACAGAGGAGCAATAAAACGAGTTATTAAACACTGAAAGCTGTACCATGGGGGCCTAACAATCAAACCCAAAAGACAGCTGTTTAACAGAGGTGTTTAAGCAAAAGGGAGAGCAAAATAGCACATGGACTTTTGTACACAGTATTAACTGAGCAGCTGTTATCTATTTCAGACATGTCACAGAAATATGAAAACACTCAAAAATGCAAAACTAGTGAAAGGCTGGACTGCTAAATTCTTGCATGCTGCCTTCTTTCAGAAAAGGCATGCATTTTATTGCAGAATTCACCTTTCTTGGACATCATCCTGTCCTTCAGCAGGCACATAACACCACTGCCTGCACTGTCACCCTCCTGTCCAAGTGAGACTAGTGAAAGCAACAGAGGACACACAGTGGCCACGGACACTGGCTGCAGACTCCGTTCAGCTGCCAGAAATGCACCTGGGACAGGCAGTTGGCAACTAAGTCTCCCACAAGGATTCCCACGCATGGTTTTGGAGTTGAGTTGACCACAGACCAGACCCAACAGGTAGTTTGATGAGACCACCACAGCTGCAGCCAGTCTCACGTAAACACTGCATTTCAGGTCCCAGGCACTTCACGTGCTGAATCACATGCTGCTGGTGCCATGTCCTCCTGTCCCTTCCTGTCCCTGCTGTGTGACATGCAGAGATGTGCCACCAGCGCTTGCGAGCAATGGAGAAAATTCCATTGTTCCCCAGCATAAGCACATGCTGGCTACAGACTGGTACTTCAATGAATGTTTACAGATTTCCTGTGAAATACTTCTGAGAGGCAAGCTAGACTCCAGTTCTCCACTCTGGCATATCCCTGTTTTCCTCATGGCTCTAATTTAGCCCTTACCTGTCCTCAATCTAAAGGCACAACTTTTCAGATAATGACAGTCATTTCTAGCACCAGATGCTGTGTGAGATGCCTCATTCACTCAGTTTAGACTAAGTAGATCTGGTACTTTGAAAAAATATATGGATTTTTGTTTTCGAAATCACCTCAGTACCAGAAGCAAATTCTGTGATATCAAACACTTTGCTCATGCTAAATGGCTACTTCTGCATTGCATGGCCTCTAGTATCTCCAGGTATTGTGAGTTCATCAAGTTCCTCTGGGATTTTTTCCAGGCAGAGAAAGAATCAGAATTACATTCATCATTGTAAATTGAGAAGAACTGTCATCCAATACTTCTTGCTCTAGAAAGTGAAGTCTTTGCAAAAGGTTTTGTAAATGTTATGCCACAGGTTTGTAAACTCCTTTTTATCCTCACACAGGTTCAAGCAAAAGTATTTGGAAAAGAAATGCATGGGACAGTTGGTTTTAGGCTACCCCTAACATTACATTCCCCAAATTACAGTTTAATTCTGTGGGCCTTGTTACTGGTTTGATTTCTCTATGTCTCCAAGATCAGAATTTCATACATGCTTAAATAAATCTGCTGCACTTTTTCAGTACTATAGGGATGATAATGTAAGGGCAGTAGTTTACAAAAACTTATCTCAAATCCAATACAGAGAATGATTTTCCACCCTGGTGCAACCAGGGAGCTGGAACAGCCAATCTCAACCAGGAGCTGCATCTGTTACCATGGCACCTCAGCAGGTCTGTAAATTAACAGCACGCAAAACTACAACAATTAAACTCATTGCATTGCATTTCAGATGCTGCTGTCAACTACACACTGCCTTTCTTGTGAGATGGGACTGTATATTAGTGCTTTTAATTGTGAGTTAATTTTCTCTGGTTTGGAAAATCTCTCTCCTGTGTGGCTCCTTCTCCTCACATAACAGCCACTTCTTTTCTTTGCCCTTGGGACAGAAGTTTTGCTGCTATAATGAAAATTAAGCTTGGGCAAGGCTCCTACTATGTAAGTTTTCACAACTGAGCTAATAAGGAGGTTTCTCACTACATCAGCTAATGTCATTCACAATTTATGGCCTGACAAGGTATTTTTTCCAAAGGTTGGTTCCTAGGTAATGGCACTACTGTAACTGAGGCTCCTGCTGAAGGGTTGTCACACCTCAAGAGATAGGATTGTGTCATGTTTGTTACTGACTGATGTCAATTCCAGTCAGCACCAGCCACAGTGACACAATTTCATAATGATAAAAGACTTTCACGACTGCACAAACTATTGCCTTCCAATTCATAAAGGAGCCCTACAAAAAAAGCTGGAGAGGGACTTTTCATAAGAGTATCTAGTGAGAGGACAAGGCATCTGCCTGAAAGAAGGAACCTTTAGGTTAGATATTGGGAAAAAATATCTTTACAGCGAGGGTGGTGAGGTAGTGGAAGAGGTTGCCCAGAGAAGCTGTGGATGCCCCATCCCTGAAGTGTTCAAACCCAGGCTGGGTGGGGCTTTGGTCCCTGTCCATGGTAGTGGGATTGGAACTAGACAAACTTCTCTTTAAGGCCCCTCCCCACCCAAACCGTTCTGTGATTCTATGATTCTGTGTTGTTAGATATTTAGATCAAGCCTTGTGCACAGATCAAGTGACCAAGTTAAAAAACTACAGCCTTTCCAAAGCATAATCCCTGCTGAATCCAGCAAGTTCAGTCATACGCTGTTCAGTATTATCAGGAACAACCCAGATGTTTGGTTTGGGATTTCTTGCCTCTCTGTGCTGCAATAGCACCTCAGGGTATAGACCTGACCCTAGACAGTTGCTCACTGTCATCTGAAATGGTGTCTTGCTTTACAACCCTTAGTTTGATTCCCTGTTGTCCAGTCCTTTCTCCTGCTCTCTCTCCCAAAGGGCTGCATCCCTGCATCCCAAATCCTGTGCTTACCCAAATACAAAGCAGGCCAGTGCAATTCACTCAATATGCAGAAAACTACTGTTGCCTCAAAGGAATTAAATGAGATCAACTGCAAGGAGAGATGACCACCAGACCCTGTGCAAATAAGAATGTGAGACAATGTAGCCATGACAGAAGGGAAGGAGGTAGAACTGTTGACAGTAACTCATAAATTGTTCCCCTTGATCCATGTAATTTGCAGTCCCAGGGATTATTGAAATAAAAGCTAGGGTTTAGCCATAATTAATAAATCATAAGGACTGGTGTTATTTTGTTGTTTGTGGTTGACGAGGCTTGTTTTACTGCCTGTGAAGAAGTGTGCTGTTTTCCAGAATCGTGTCAGGGATAATAAGGAAAAATAGCAACATGAAAAGGCCAGTTGGCGTAACACAGGCAGCGGAGAGGTCCCATGAGAAATTTAAGCAACCTCACATGCATAAAAAGTTTGAATTAATTAGATAAACAAACAGGAAAGTCTACAGAAACCACATGAGAGGTTTAAATTATTATGCCAAAGAGAAAAAACAAGATCAAAATCTACTCTCAAAATCCACTTTCGAAATCAAGGTGCCATTTTCAGTTGGAAAATTTATCTTTTTTTCTTGCCCCACATTGTGAAGTGCAAAATTGTGAAAGGCAGAATTTGCAGTACCTTTTGTTACACCTTAGGTACTCACAGTGAATTTTTATCCTATATAGGCATCAGTAATGCACATTGTTTTCTCTTTTTCACTTCCAGTAGTATTGATGCTCACCTTTTGCAGATAAGTCATCAATTAGGCTACATACAAGGGCAAGGCACCACAGACGTTTCTGTGGATGGGAAATGTGCAACAGGGTAACTTAGTGGTCCCAGCTCTCATCCAGCCCAAGAGGGCTTATGCAGAACAGCCCAGTAAGACAAGAAAAGGAGCACAAGTTCAGAGTCTGCTTAGTCTAGCTCTTCCAGGCCCACACAGAGATCTTTGGCACAGGGACTACCTCTTTATTGGTCAGATAAAGAGAGTACCTGAGCTGCTGGGAACTTCACTTAGTTACGGAGATGGTGGAATTCAGCATCTGACCACACTGACACATACCCAGGGTTGTGTGATGGGTGTGCTCAGTCCCACAACAGGAGGTGGCTCACACAGCCCTCTCTGCTTGACATTTCTCTTTAGGGCATGAAAGCCCATGGTTTAAAACTGTCCCTAAGTGCCCTGGTTGTTAAGCTGCTCACAGGGCCTCCCCAGCTCTGCTCAGTAGAAATACAGGGTGTGAAGCCTCACTGTATTTCCGCCACTGAGCATCACTCCCTCCTCCTTCCCTGCTCTCTGTCAGCTGGCAGCAGCAGTGTCATTCTCACGGGTGATGAGTACAACAGCAGTTTAAGTCTTCTGCAACTCCACTTACCTCAAAAAGTAGCAGGAAAACATTTTGCCTTTACATTGTATTGTCCAAATAATACCTTGTATGCTAACTCTGGCATTTCCCTAGTCTAGGTATCTCCATTGATTTCACCCTTTAGAAATGTTTTCTTAATCCTTAATTTATACCAATCTATGTACACTACTCTTCCTGTAATTCATCTTGCCTTTTCTTCTAACCTGATAAAGCATTCAAAGATACAGTTTCTGTGAAAAATGCTATATGAAATAAAGACAAATTTTCCTATATTATCTTCCGACAATGAAAGAACAGTGGGAATTAAATCAACAGGCATTATGAAACAAAATTACTGGAAAGGATTACCTGATTAATACATTCTTTCTTCCCTCATAATCTAATATCAGCTACAAAAACAGACCTAGAATAGCTAGGAAATTATTTCCATTTGTTTTACATGAAAATCTTTACTAGAATGACCAATCTACTGAATAAAATAACCTATATCAAGCATTTTCTGTGCACTTAGACTTTGAAACTGGAGTCACCATTACACTGAAAACAGAGAATTAATTCAATATATGTGTAAATGAACCCATATTAAATTCAAGATAATCCATTCACTAATGAGTAAAATGCCACCGTTGATGATGCAATATCAAGTCTCCTGAGAATTTTGTAGTCTTAGAGTTTCAGCCACTGAAGTCCAGGAGCTATTACTAAAATGATTCAAGAAAAATAACGATAATAACAATAAAAAAAGACTGAACGGTACTTGCTTCACATTTTCCAGGACAAGAAACAGAAGGCAACCTAAAAAAAGTATTTTTTCCCTGAGCCAGGGCTAGTGTTATTATCACTGCTGTTTTAAGCCCCACAGCATGTGAGGACTGGAGTTCATATCCCACTAACCATTACTGCAGTTATGCCCTTTTAGCAGCACCACACTCAGCTCATTCAAACAGCACTGCTCTATTTGCTCCCTAGTTTGAGCTGATACAACCACCCTCCTAATGACTGACCCTCTCTAGATCAAGCAGGTGCAATACATATTCTCTGTTCCACCCATAGTTTCACTACTTTTAGAAATATTATTTTAACAGCTGCTCCACTTTTCTTCCTGCCCATTAGGGTGCTGACTGTATGCTCAAACCCTTTCTCTCTGTTTCGCATTCTTACAGCCATGTAGAGGAACACTGAGGCTTCTCAGGGCAGATCAGTGTGGTGTGCTGTTACAGGCATCTTCTCCTGGTCTTGCACGTCCTAGTGAATCAGAGTTGGCACCCCCAAACTATTACTTTGTTTCAAGAGCTGTCTCTTGGAATGTACTTTTTTATTTATTTTCATGTTTTTACATCTGGATTTTAGCGCTTTTTTTTCATAGAGATCTGTTCCCATATTCTATGGCAAACCACACGCACTGATTCCAGACTACTTTTGAGACCAAAATTAATGGTGCAATTGGTACTTCATACATTTGTGCAGTTATAAGTACAGGCTGAGGCACATCAAAAATGCACCCAGCAGGCCTTCACACAGCAGATGGGCCCATACTGGCAATCAGCTGGGCTCTGCTCAGTAGAAATACAGGGTGTGAAGCCTCACTATGTATTTCTGAAACAGGAATGTTGCAGTACTCCATCCAAAGCGAAGCAGTAGTTCTTATCCAGGCTGCTGAGTGGCACCAATTGTAGTGTTTTGTATGTGGCAAAGCTGCTAAAAAAATCCTCTTCAGGGTTAGACTTCATCATATGCACCTTCAGTTACTTAAAATATAAGTATTTGTGTCAGGTGGTTATCTGTGCTCCTCCATAGTCAATGGAGAGCCAGACACTTCCAGGTACTTTCTACACTTACTGTGAAAGGGGATGAATTACCTTCTAATGGTATCTGTCTTTTTGCCACTGGCTACAGAGGCAGCCTAGATGAGGAAGTATCTGTGCATCCAAAATTGACATCTTGACAATAATTCTTTCATTCCCTTGATGATGGCAACTCTGATTTGAGCTTTTTCTCCTCCGCTTCAGTACTTCCCTTCAGTCATTTGCCTGGGACTTGAAAGGGAGGGAGAGGAGTAATGTGGAAGGAGAGAAAGATGCCTAGAAGAAGACAAATTGGTGTTATACAGAAAAGGGAAATAAAATCATCTGGATTTCACAGCTGGAGAAATGCTAATGGGTTTGGAACCAGCCTAAGCAAGCCTCAGTCCAGTAGGCACTTCAAACTGATAAGAATTCTCCTTTGCAAAAATCAACAAAAGAATTTATCTAAAAATGGTTAAAAATGATTACACATTTTAAGGACATAAAATTCAGTCTAGAATCAAAAAATAAACTCAGCATTAAAAGGAAAGGGAACAAACGTGAGAGAAATTTAGATGCGCTGATCAGATTCATTATAGGAATTCATCACATACTTCCTTTCATGGATGCTCTTTTCTTGACTACATTGGAACAAGCTCATTTCATCACTTAAACACGGGTAGCTGTTCAGAGCAGTAGAATAATAAACGAAAAATACACAGCATACCACATGTCATAACAATTAATGCTTCCTCATAGAAAACTGTGACATTGGCATAGATCAAGACTGTTACAGGTGACTGTTTTATCAGCAAGAAATGTTTTTACACCAAAGTCTGTGTTTTTATAAATCTTCTTATACTATACAGTGATTGCTTTGGTTTCTCAAGACATACACACTCTATACCAGAAATGCATTACAATACAAGCTTTCACGTAGTGAAGTTCTACCTGCAGAGTCTGGAATATTGTATCTGGCCATCAGAGATGCTAAGCTATTTAATTTGAACTCATTCTTCAACAAGAGGCTCAGAAACTGCCTGTCCTTCTCACAGGGCACACTTCACCTCACCTTCTCCACGATGCACACATGAGCACTTATCCCAGATTCCTTACCAAGACTTTCTATTCATCTTGTGCCCCTACTTGCTAGAGAGAGTAAGCGACTTCTTTATTGTTCCACAAACACATTTCATGGGTCATAAAGTTTACTTTTGCTTTCAACAGTGTGACAGTAATGCTTTCATTACATAAACAGCCTAAGAAAACCAACTGGCAGTTAGGAAGTGTCCTATTACGCACTTAATTCTGTGTGCTGTTTGCAAGCACACATCTTAAAGGAATCATATCCCAAAATACTTCCACTTAGTAAGACAGAGGACTTAAACTGAATTGGTTGCTTGAGTCTCTGACTCAAAAGAATGGTGCCAGTCTTCAAAGATTGGAGTGTCAAAAATAAGCTGTGCTGGTGTATATGCATTTTCATACATATATATGCATATATCTGTATGTATGTAACTCCCTTCTGTTTCTACAGAATTTAAGCTTTCAGAAGCAAACTGAAGTAACTCTGGGTGCCTCTGAACAGAAACTAAAGTATATCTTTCCAAAACTTCCCCCTTTGGAATCAATTTTCCATTTCTTTCTACCAATGATAACAGCAAAAACATGGTAGTTTCTTATCTGAGACAGAGCTAATGCTCTGTTGTGTCGCAAGCTGAGGAATCTGGGAAGGGCACAACATGGGACTGGCACAACCAATAGACCAGCATAGGGTTATGTGAGAGGGAAAGAACTACAGTGCTAGGCTGCAGGTGGATGTACTTGGTGGCATCTCTAGGTATGTCAGACAGACACAGCCCTGATGATGGAACATAAAGATTACTACAGACCCGACTCTACGTCCCATTACAACTTTACAGTTGTAAACACCCTGGCAGACACATCTGTGAAGAGTGCAAAAAGCATTTTGTGCAATAAAGACAGTGTCAGTGGCACAGCGGCATAGACATTTTTGTCGTTATGACAGGCATTTGCCAGCACATGTTGGTTGTAAATACATTCTTGTACATATATTACAGGTTATATATTATATGGTTATAATATCATAGTAAATGTCTGTATTATAATTTTACATATAAATAAATATTTGCATGACAAGCTGATGAATCTGCACTGGTAAAATCTGAAAGCACAGACCTGTAGATACATGACATGAAACACTCATCCATCAGGAACTAGACCAGAGAAGACCTGAAACATCTCCCACACTTCCTTCGGCAATTCACACAGTGAGACCACCTATTTTGGTCTCTGAGTCCGTGAACTTTAAAATTCTCAAAAACTGTGGGAAAATTCATGCTAACTTCACGCATTTAACTCACTGACAGCACTTAGATTAGGTTTGACAGCATAGTGAGTTGATGGAATGCTTTATTTCTAGCAAAAGGGACAAGTCTTGTTCCATCCTTCCACATATTCCTCTCTACTCTGAGTCACACAGCCCCACCACTTACCTTTGCTATGTCTGATGCTCCCTTGGCTATGAACCTTTTTACTCACTTAACCAGTGGAAACTATTTTTGGCTGGGACAAGGAAGACGAGAAGAAGGAATCAGCAAAATAGAGGAAGGAAGAAAGGAAGAAAGAGGAGAAAGAAAGATCTCTTTGTGCCAGGTGATATTTACATTTATTACGAATTGGAAATCCTCATATTAAATGCACAAGGTCAAAGAACTGCATAAAAAAAATCCAAAATACTTTACTTAGTCCTTTATTCATGGAATATATAACACTAATAACAGAAAAATGTCACTCCTAACATTATCCTAACTAAAATAAATCAGAAACCAGGTTTCAACTATTTACATTTTCATAGCCCATAAAATTTTCTTCCTCTAATTTTACTTGTCTTCACCTTAAATGGTGTTTTCATATCCATAGACATATCACCTGTCCTCCTCCTCTTCAGCTGATATAACTGAGCCTTCAAAACATCTCCAGTCTCATTTCACTTCTACTGACTTTGCTGAATATTCTCCTGCACTACAAGGAATAACACAGATTTCCCAAACCTACCATGGATAGGCTACATTCCAAATCCTTCCCAAAAAGAATTAAAAAGGAGTTTCAAAGCTGATTCCTGAAAAATAAGGCAGCTAATACCCAGGACTGCACCATGTTTATGCACTAAAGGAGACTGGACAACTCTGTATATAGGAAGCTCTGCTCTAAACTCAAAACTGGGCAGAGTTAGAGTATGGCATCTTTTGTAATCTCCTCAATATTAGAGAAGAGAAATATAATTGTTACTTTATACAGGACTTTTCTTACCACATTTTAGCTACCTAAAACTAGAGTCTAGTCTAAATCACCCTTACAGGTTCCTTCCAGAATCTAAGGAGAGAATGAGATGCCTCCAAAGGGCACCTAATTACAGAGGTTTGAAGAGTCAGGTAGGAGACAGCACCAAAATACTCTCAAAGAACAAGCTGCTTTAACTTCACAGGTAGTAAGATTCTTTCATATTTTGAAAAGAACAAAGATACCTAAAGAAGAACCACTCAAGCTTATGGAATTGTCAGCATCAACCTATACTGATTATCATTATATAAATCTCCTTGTCTACTTCTGAAATACGCAGTTAGATCACACCACAAAACCTGGAACACATTTATGACTGAAAAGGGATTAGTACATCTTTTCAGTTTCAATAATTTAAAAGGTGTTAAACAATACAAGGGTGATTGATAACTTCTTCCATTATTATCATTTCTACATCAGCAGGAATTGTTTTTCCCTGAACCATTGTGAAATATGGCCACAAAAACCATTAACAGAAAGAAGTACTGTTGAGTTTGTCAGAACAGAGTTCATGACAGAAATTACACATTGGTAACGACAAAGGTTGCCTTTATATTATCTGCATTTCCCCTGCACCACAGTAAAAACTTCTTCCATTTATTTGCACAGGAACATCAAGGAGAGCCTCAGAAGATCAGTTATCTTTCTTTATATAAACAAACTGCTTTAATTAGCTGACTGTGTGATACAAAATCAATCAGAAATTAACACCTTTGACCAAAATCTACAGCTAATCTCTTCCAGAATGTTTGATTTGCATGAAATAGTAGATGAAACAGAATAGGTTTGAACAGAGCAGATTAGGTACTCCTAGCAGTATGTTGGGGTTTTTTTTAGTGTACATGGTAATAACCACCACCTTTACACAAAATGCCCAGTGGGCATTTTATGACGAACATAATCTATTTACAAGATATATTGGTTTTGAAAAGTGAAAGAAGTTGGGCTCTTCTGAAAACTGGCTCACACATTGTCCTAGTTACAGTGGCAGGGACAAGTTTATCACGGTGTGGGTGTAACCAAAACTATGTATTCTACACCCTCTACTCATTTCTTATGAACTGTTAATAATGGCTCATTTGCAGCAGCTGCCCAGGGCACACCTGGCACCTCAGGCTCCAAGCTGGGTGTTAGAGAACGCTGGGAGACAGGGAAGTGTTTCCTTGTTTTCACACCAATGTGTGATAACTTCCTTCTGGGGAGGCATAAGCACCTTCACACCCAGCCTGAGGGGTCATGTCTGCTAATGGGCCATTAGGGACTGGTACAATAGGCAGTTGCAACAACCTAGATCATCAAAGATTCCAAAAACATCCCATGACTCACAGACTAAATCACCCACTGTGAAACTCCCCACCCTTCAGGGAGGTACTGGGCATTCCCACCTGAACCTGTTTGGGAACTTCTGGTACCATTCGTTGGATCCAGAGGATGACCAGAACCTCCACAGGACTGTGACTGCCACTTTTGACCAGACTGTGACCATCATCCTCACCAATAGATTTTCCTTTCCTTTTACTTTGTATTCAGGAGGACCACATGGGGCTCAGCACAGGGCTTAAAGGACACCATTCTGTTTATGCCCCAGGATGCTGGGATATACATCTGGAGTTTGTGGGTTAAAACCAATTTTTCCTCTGTATCATTGCATTTTTGTAATATTTTTATTAAATTGTAACTCTGACTTATAATCTCTCTTGAATCAAGTTCATTTCTCCTGCCAGTTTACCTTTAAACCAGCACACACATGTAACTGCTTCAAAAAAAGCTTTTATTCTGAAACAGATGCAAAGGCTAGTGGCAACAGATGATATTGAAATACTACCTCACATACATGTCAATGCAGGGTAGGAATGATGCATTGTCAGGGAAGTCTATCAACTGAAAACAAAAAAGAAAATTATTAGTTTCTTTCTCCAACTTTTCCTATAGTTGCTTTTCAATACTTCATTTGAAATCTCACTCTTGTTCACAGAAATCAAGAAGCAAGCATATTAGGACACATAAACTTAGCATCCATTGAGAGGCATGAATTAATAGCTTTGTCTTTCCTGTCTGCGTGCAGAGTTCCATGTTTTAACCTTCCTCATATTTTTGAATTCTGCTTTTGTCAGAAGTGGTCTCCATCTCCCTGAACAAGTCACAGGCCCGGCTGAGCCAGCTGAGCATTAGGTTTATATCTGAGTAGGACCTAGACATGTCAGCAAGAAAATTAAATGTTTGTTAGCATGAAGAAAACATCAGGAAGACTCAGCAGTGGATGAATTTGGGTCTCAGATCTGCTGCAGGCAACTGCCTCCAAGTTGTACCTAAGGACCAAACTTCATGCTAGCTCAGATCTCATGAGACATCAATCCTGCAAGTTGGGAGAGGTGTAGGTTGAATAGCAGGGAAAGGTTTTAGACCTAGAGAGTGGCTCTCAGGTATATAGTGTGACTCTTGGGGTGCACAGTGCAGGGCCAAGAGTCAGACTCAATAATTCTGATGGGTGCCCTCCAAACTCAGCATATTCTATGATTCTATCAGCCCTCCCTAGCCTCTCTGTGTCTTTTATGCTCCTGTACCTCCTCCCATTCCTTTCCTGCCTGTGCTGCTCTCTGCCATAGCTGCACTCCTGTCAGTGTGGCTCTCAAGACCCTAGGGAGGGCTCTTGCAGGCAGCATTGTGATATTGCAAACATTCAAAACCCTGACAGCTATTATGGTGCCCTCACATCTCCCAACCACTTTGGCAGGCACCACAGCTTCAGTATGCTCATTTTCAGCCTGGTAAACAGTACAGCTTGGTGAGGCTGGCATTGGAAAGACATGTGAGTGAAACTGTGAGCCAGAGCTTGGTTTATCCATCGGGTTAGCTAAAACTACATGCATGGTGTCATATCGACATTGCACATTCAGAGAGTGCTTCATTTCTAGGTGCTTGCTCATGCCACCTCCACATATTTTCTGAAGAGAAACCTGTTACAGCACTCTCTCAGCATGAATTTCTGCTCTCAGCTCAACTGCTGCCATGAACTCCACACACACTCAGCCTTCTCCATCTCTGTATGTAATTTCAGCATCTCATTTCCTAATTGAAAATACTTTGTACTGTAACGTGAGGAGATGGCAAACAAGCAAGGACACTTCATGTCTTACAATCAAATCCATTTGATTTGAGCAGTATCATATTTTCCACTCATGCATCTAGAGTAAGTGTGCCTTTGGAATGAAACAACATACAGCTATATGCTGCTCTTCAATCCATAACCTGCTTTGCAGGGTACAAGAGAGGCAAAAAGGAACTGCAACACATTAGTCTTCAATGCCTTCTGTTTGCCAGTTAGAAACATCCCAAGTCAGTGCAAATCTTTAGTCAAAGGGAAATTTTGTTCTGCAGGCGCCAAGCTTTGCATAGCAGAGCCAAGCACAAATGCTAAGAGTTGAAGTGAAGTCATGCTAGTCAATGAGGCAGAGCCTGCTTCTGCAAGCAGCAGTTCCTTTGAATTAAGGGTTATACTTTGGTCAGCACATTGAACTCCCACTGTGGGCCCTGGGATGCCAAGAGTAAGGTCAAAGAGGTGCAACATTATTAATGTCATGTTTTAAGAACAAACCATTGTCCCTTCTGCTTAACTGTGCTTTCATTCCTTCTCAAACTCTATGCTCATCAGTTACTGAGTGCTGGGGTTTTGCTGTACTAGTTTTGCTAATCATTATGTATTTCGTATTTTATTTAGCATTTCATCAACCATGAAAAAACCTGGAATTGCAGAGGTTAGGTCACAAAGAAACACAACTTCAAGAGAAACAGATTTAAGTAGAAAGGTCAGTTTAAAACAGGGTTTTTTTTCCTAGCTCAATTGAATCTGCATTAATTTTCAATTTAAATAACAAATAAAAATTAAGTATAGAGTCATTAAAAGGGCCAGACAACTGTCAGAGCTGCACTAGGTTAAACTCAAATTATACTGCAGCAACTGCTCTAAGGAAGTCTAGTTAAAATAGAACCAACTGAGTAAACAATTTCTTTTCCTTTCCACTCCCTTTTGTCCTTCTGCAATGCACAGACTTTTTTGTTACAGGAGTATGACATTTATGCTACATTTCTGTGCTTACAAACTTACTGATGGTTGCAAATTTGTTAAAGCTGCCCTAAACCATTTCAACTAAATATACTCAGTTATGTGTCAGGTAATAATTGCCACTCTCTGTTGTAGTATGACATAAACCCTTTCCATCTTGTTTCCAACATTTCCAACAAACAGCTCAGCCTCAGCAAAGACAGTGTTAAAAGACCCACAGTGGATGGTGCTCAAGGCAAGAAGCGTAATTAAACTTTCCAGTTATTCTCTTAGTCTTTCCTCAGAAATTAAATCTTTCAACAGCCAAAACATCACAATGTGTTCGTACAAGAAAGCAGTTTTCCTTGTTCCATGCTGGGAAATGCAAACAGGCACTAATACCAAACATACAGGACACTTATTTTTCCACTATCCTTGTGTGAATGACACAACACACTGAGGAACACATGGTTTAACCACTGCTTAACCACCTTATGACTTTTGCAGACATTTTACTTTCTGCTAAGGACAGAAGCAATAGAAAACTACGAGGCAGATTAGAAGAAAACTGAAAAGCGAAACCACCCTAAAAAGTTATGTCTGTCAGTAAGGTAGCTTGAATGCTCTGCAAGATAAAGCTATTTTCATCTGCCCACCACTGAGTCTGCAACCTGGAACCTGCTGTTCATCCTGGTCTCTAATGCACAAGTCAGGGGCAATAGTTCTTAAATAAACTGTTGTATTAGTAGAAAAACTAATGAGGCCTGACCTGCTGCAGATTTTTGTCTTATAGGTCATGTCCCATTTGGATTCTCTGCTGTTTGGTGGTGAGCTGACATTGCAGCCTTTCCCACCATGAGCCTACTCTACCCACTTGTGAATTTTCATGAAACTTGAGGAAATTGTACACCTTTGAAGTCTCTACACCCCTCCTGAATTTGCCTGTAATTGGTCAACATGTTAAAAAATTGGAATAGGGAACAGAGAAAGACACAGACAAACATTATGACTTTATAAATCTTATTCCTTTGGAAAATCCAGCTAGGAACAAAAGTTAAAAGCAAAAGAATACTTGTAAATACATCACTGAGATTTAAAGGCAATGCAAAAAAAATAGTGATATTATGAAAGAAATTTACCTGCAAATAGTGAGAACATGACTGTATTCTATGGACAAGACAGGAAATCACCACAAACTACTTTTAAGTAAAGTAGTTACTTGCTAGTAAAACACAAATCCATCAGTTCCTCCTCTGACCTTAAGACCACTCTTGATTTATAGCAATGAAGCTTCTGCATTATGAAATTAATCATATTTCACGATTCTTGTCTTTAACCAGTCTACTGTAAAGTGCACATTGGACACGCCATTATTCAACCAAGACTGCGATTTTTTGCAAAGAGCAAGGAAAGTGTTAAGAATTTCCACAAATTCCTTCATTCCTCTTATTATACCTTTCTTTACCCAGATGCCCCAGAGATTTTCTATGACTTCTTCATATAAATAAAAGCAAAGGACTTGGAAAGTCAAGCTAAATCTACAAACAAATCCCACAGTCTCTCAGATCCTATCTGACAGCCCAGGAATCTTGACAGCAAGAACTCTGGGGTTTTTCCTTCTATTTAACACATGCAGCTTCAGGAAAGTGTTCCTGACAAACTCCTTGTGCAGGATGAGATCAAATGTTAGGGTAGAGCTGATCATGTAGCTTGTTGGTGCTCAAACTGGTATTCTGCTCTCTCCCTGTCCTTTCCCCAGCTAAACGGTCCTGGCCAAGCTCTGGAGTTTATCTAATCCTGCCCTTGGTCAATTCAACTCACTAAACCAGCAGAAAAGTAAATTCAGTAAAACAAAGCAAGCTGCTTTGGTCTTGTCTTGTAAAATGAAGTCATTAGCCAATTTATACTTCTCTAAAACTTCTCAGAAGTGGTGAAACAAATGACTAACATTTTGAGGCAGACACAGCAGTTTTAAGTCAGATGGAAATCTGTGCTTTTCATGTTTAATACATTCTGCTACAAAAAAAAAAAAAAGAAAAATGAAAAGGGCTGTTACTTACTATTTGTCTTCTGTTTTCTACCAGGTAGATGCCAACAATCCCTAGGAAAGATCCAAAGCCAAGCTAAGGCAAAGAACAAAACCAACAGAAATGCATGAGGTCAGCTTATTTGGTCAATATACCAACACATACAGTGATATCTGAGCTGATGCATCACAGAGATGGGCTAACTGAGGTGGGTCAGGGAAAGGGGTGGAAGTTACTGTTAGACATAAATCATATAATGTTATGGGGAATGGCCAGAACTGCAGCTCTTCAATATTTCAGTGCAAAATTTTTCACATAGTAAACAGAAGCCTGTGGAGACATACTTCTATAACCTGACAACTATTACCATTTTCACATATGGTTTTACACACTGTAAAGCACAAATTAAGTGAAGTGGGAGAAAAACCATTTACATTTAGTCCACACATCATTATTTTGGAAAATTGCAAAGTTTTAGGCAACTGCAAACACTTTTCCTCAAAAAAAATTGCCATGCACATAACGCCAAGTTCAAACCCTTAGAGTTAGGTTTGTTTGAGTAAACACTATCACACATCTCAGAAAAACTCATTGCTAAAATGCTAAAAAAAAAAAAATCAGTACAATCAGCTGCATCAGCACCAGTCACAGGAGAGAGTAGGAAGGAATGCCAGAGTAAGCTGACCCTTATGCTCCTACCAGTGTTGCTTTAACACTGGGATGGCATGTAAAGCCCCCTCCTTAAGGTGGGTCAATGAAGGTTTGAAGCAGGAGAAACACCTTGCTTTCATGGTTAACATGAAGTAAAGTGGCAACAGGTGAGACAAGCCTTTCATCAGACCTTCCTGGAGTCAGGACTCCCACTGGGACTCATGTTGACTTGGAGAATTGGGGTCTCCTTGGTGCCAGGCACCTGCAACATAGCTGGCCACAGACCCAGAAGAAGCCACAGCAGGACTGCAGGTGTCAACAGTCACTGTCCATAGGGCTCCCTCCTTGCCTGAAGGCCTGGCTGCATGTTGCCCTGTGGTCAGCTCAGACTCAATTCCACATCACTTCCATGCTCTTTGCTCTCCCTTTTCACATGGGCTGACATTCCTCCCTGTCCAGACAAAGCCTCAAGTCACCCTTTCAACTTCCACCCAACCCATTCCATGGACAAGGCAAGATATTTCTGCTCAGGAATCTAAGCCACTTTCTGGAACAAGGTCTCTGAGCTGAGCTCAGAGCCTCTCCTTCAAGAGCAAATTAAGTTTTTAAGGACTATATGTCCCAGCCAAGGGCTTGAGCAATGCCCATAAATTCCTTGCTGTTATGCACAACTGCTCACAGCAGAAAGCAAATCCCCCACAAGCACTTTACTTGTTCAGTATCACAAGAGGAATCCGTCACTCACTTTCAAGAAAGCAAATGTAGGGAAAGAAGATTTACTCTTGAGTGCTTTGGGAAGATTTATGTGAAAAAGAGGCACAAGGACTAAAAGCAGAGACTTTGAAGGCACGCCCAAGTGCACCCATGCTGACAGCTAAATAGTAGGGAGACTTGGAACCACAAGCAAGGACACCCTGTTCAGGAGACAGCAACTTTGTAAATTGAGATAGCTACATCAAAATGACAACTGGTTCCAAGCCCCATATTTCATTTCAACAGGAACAACTCATAAAGCCCTGTTTATGGCTGAGGAAGGGGACACAAAATGGAGTAATATTATCCATAGGAAGAAAAAAATCATCAAATACAGAACAGCAATTAAATCAGAAGAAACAGGACCATAGGGATCATGATGTAAGCCACAGGACTCCTCAGATTGATTTAGGGTCATATGAGCTGCTTTTTCTGTCTGTTTAGACAACAAGCTATTTGACTTGGGAACTCTGGTAGTCCAGGTCAGTATGGTGACTGGGGCAACTGCACCTAGTTTAAAGATTACAAAAATAGCAAACAAAAATAATACAGCAGTAGTCATAGAGAAGTGATACTAAATATTTAAGTATAAACAATATTTATAAAGGAAGTGAGGCTGAAGAAGTTCCAACTCTGTCTTCACAGACCATTCCAAGACAGCCTAAACTGATGATCAAGCAGTAATCTACTAAATACAGACATCTTCCAAAGTATAACATTATATTAACTCATCTACACACAGAAAGACTTTATGTTCAATTATTCTGCATGCATAAAGGCAGATAATACCTAACTCTACAAAGATGTATTTAAAAAAAAGATCTCAAAACAAATGACAAGGACAAATGACAAATGCAAGGAAATTAGGCACTTAACTCTCCTTGAAGCCAGTGGGAACTAGGCAGAAATCAAATTATACCATGGATCTAACCCTGAAGCCCTGTTCTGCAAATTCTTCTAGATGTAAGTAAATCTATGTCAATGGACAGTGTTATTCATCTTCACAGGTGTTTTCAAGGTAGGGTTCATTCTGCACGATTTTTAAGACCAAAATCCCTTACCTAAGGTCAGTGGAGACTTTCATCTCATCTACCAGCTGTAAAATTAAAATTTTACTGCTGAATTCTATGAGAATTAGACTTTATTTTTAATTAACACTGTTCTCATATTCTTTCTTTCCTCTGAGCACAGCAGTTAAGTATGTAGTGCTGAATTCACTCCTCTGCCTTTAAGCATCTAGAAGTTTGGGATCAGTGCTGTGCTGGTTTTCCAAGCTCCCTCTACTGACGGCAAAGAAGAGAAGCACCTTTTCAGGGCTATTCAGCTCATCCTGAAGTGATGGGGGAAGGTGATTTCTGCCCCTCTACTGTGTTGAGACTCCTCCTGCAGTACTGTGGTCAGTGGGGCCCTCAGCACGGGAAAGACATGGACCTGCTGGAGGGAGTATAGAGGAGGGGCACAAAGAGGAGCACCTCTCCCTTGAGACAGACAGGTTGAGATAGTTGTGGTTGTTCAGCCTGGAGAAGAGAAGGCTCCAGGGAGACCTTATTTCTGCCTTCCAGTTCCTAGAGATGCCATACAAGAAAGCATGAGAGGACAAGGGAGAATGGCTTCAAAGGGAAACAAGGTAGGTTTAGATAAGATAATCAGGAAGAAATTCTTTACTGTGAGGGTGGTGAGGCACTGAAACAGATTGCCCAGAGAGGCTGTGGATGCCCCATCCCTGGAAATGTTCAAGGCCAGTTTGGATGGGGTTTTGAGCAACTTGGTTGAGTGGAAGGTGTCCCTGCCCGTGGCAGGGGAGTTGAGATGATCTTTAAAGTCTCTTCCATCCCAAACCATTCTATGATTATGTGATAGTCCATCTGCCAGTGCTGCACTGGAGTCAATCACCTCTGGCAGTAAGGCAGGAACACAGCACTGTTGTCGCACACCTCTGACTAGGCTTTTGGCAACATACCATGTAAGATTTGCTTAGCAGCTTTAACTCTTGCTAAATGTTTGTGATATTTAGTATCTTGATGACATTTCCACTAACAATTATGCATCACTCTTTCTCAGCTACTTCAAAAATCCATCACAAAAAGAATAATGAATTTTATGAAAATTATATAGCTCAAATAATCTTTTGAGAGGGAAAATTATTAATAAAAGGTTTTATTTTCAAAAGGTTCTAATACACTCTTACTATTTTATCTGGTTATTAATGACTCTGAGATTTAGAAAAAAATATTCAGTAGATGATGTTTTTCAGATGACTGAATAGGCATTGTGTTATTCCTAAAGGAAATTAAATACTGAAATATCCTGTTTTGTGCACATGGGTTTATTACTTATTACACTTGTTAAAGACAACAGTTTAAAAATGAAACTTCTTTTTAGAGAATGAATGCAGGTAATGTGGTCTTTTAAAAGATTTTAATTAAAATTATAGAAGAAGAAGTGACCTTTATTAGTAGCAATCTATCTATTTTAGGTTAATGAAAGGGAAATTCATTCTTTTAAGGTCTTATTCTTGGAACTGCTTTTTTGTTCTATTTTTAAAACACCACTCCTTATAGATCATTATTCCAAAATTATCTTTCTGAAAGTCCTGTTCTTAGTATGACACTAAGATGTAAGAGGATCTGTTTAGGAGGAACAATTCTAACTCACAAATTATTAACGGCAATGCAAAATGTATGCACAGTATTAAAAGACACATATTCTTCTTCTTTGGTCATTTAATTCCACAGAGAATAAGAAATAAGGGTACTTTACAACATATTTTGGCAGTGGTAGAGCTACATACCTAAGCAGGTGTCTAAGTCTAAGCCCATGAGTTTCTTTCTTCACCTTGCAGCCTTGACCTCCACTTGGCTGACTCAGGGAGACCAAATGAGTAGATGGGCCCTTCTCTATTTGCTACCTGTACTCATTTAAACCTCAGCCCAGTATTTAACTTTTTTTCTTTATTCCGAGGATTTCCATGCTTTTGGATATGACTGATCCCTTCTCCTGAGTTCAGAAAGGGTAGAACCAGCAAGGGGCTGTCAGGGCTACTCCTCGCCAGAAGTCACAGAGGCACCACAGGGCAAAGCAGGTGGAGCTCAAACCTTGTGCCCGCTGCAGGAACATGTTTAAGCATTCTGTTCCCAAGGCAAAAACAAGGGTAAGGATTTTGGGAACGGGATCTTGTACGAGAGGACTGGCAGCAAGACTGCACAACAGGATGTTAGGCAGGCTCCAGGGAGAAGCTTCCACATGCCCATTCATGGGGCTTTCCCTGCAACAGACCCAGTAGAATTCCTGGCACATGGACACAAGAGTTGGAGTGGCTCTTTCTGCCATCAAAGTAGCAAAGTTCTAAACGGTCCCTTAAATCTATGCTGTGCCTACTGTTCAGTCACTTACACACCCACATTTAATGGAGACCAGTGGTAAGTCTAGCACAGGTTTTCATAGGTCTCTGAGCCCAGCACACTGCTGTGCAGTGCAACCTTGGCCTCCTTCTGCCCCCTAACAGCCCTTAGGGACACTTCAGAACAGTTTTCACTGCTACCTTATCACACACTAGAGCTAGATCAAAACAAAGGAGCATCTTTCTCCTGTGAAATGCAACGGAACCAATTTTCTTTTTTTTCCCAACCAACCTGAGCTTCCTGTTTACAGCTGATAATAATTTATCTGGATGTCTCTAATAATCTAAAATTGTTTTTTTACTTACAACAATGCCTGGGTAGTAGCCTCCCACAGTAACATTTTCTGTTCTTGTGGTAGCTGCCAGCCCTATGGTCAGTATGAAAACAGACACCACCAGCAGTGCAACTGTGAACCAAAGCGAAGTCTTCTTCCTTTTGGCAAATTGCTCTGTAGGGAGTAGGAAGGGAAAAAAGAAGGGAAAAAAAGATAATTAAAAAGCTTTTCATTATAATCACGGCAGAAAAAATACAAAATAATACAAGATTTTCTTTTGTTTATCTTTCCTGTTGTTAACCCACTGTTGTTCTCCCACTAAGGAAAATTGCTGGCAGACAACAGCAGGAATTAGAAGCCACAGTGTTAGTTACAATTCAGCATAGCTTAATGCACACGCATTGGGTACAGGCATGAGATGAGTTTTTTATTAAGCTGAACAGTAAGTCAGTGACAATGATAATTATGCCTTGTCTTCAGTAATGTTTATAATTAAGTGTTGCTCACAGTGGTTAGTCAGATCCTGCAGGCCTTGAATGCTTACTATATAAAGTGCCAATTTGACTTTACCTGGCCAGAATATAAAAAATTTATATTTAAACAAGATTATCAGAAGCTCTGCATGCTATCATGAAAATGAATGTGCTCTTCATATTTACTGGTGTAAGCAATCTGTATCCCTGAAGCGAAGCTGTAATAGAGTTGATCAGGTAATGATATATGAGACTTTTCCAACAGTAGCTGCTCAGTGAAATACATTCAGTCGCACTGAGATTTGGACTCAGATACCCCAAAGTGAAAAACAGAACACTCACCTACAGCTCTCAGCCTGCTTCAAGGCACTTAGCCTTGTTATTGTGGTTATATATCTGAGCCACAGGTTACTAACACCAGGGTCCCATCCCATAGTAAAGACGTACGTAAGGCTGATTTTAAAAAAGCCATTGATACATGACCCTAACTAACAAAAGACACCCAAGTGAAATCAGACTGTGGCTTCCATTTCTGGTGTTCTTGCTTTGAAAGGCAAGGCAAGAGTGTACAGGATCACCCCTGGAGCACTGGGCCATGGGATGCCATGCTACTGTAGACTGCACGTGGGCAAGGCAGAGCTCCTGAGAGAGCACAACTTGACCACAGCATAGGGCTCACGTCCCTCCCTCCATGACCCCACAAAGCTGCCTGTATGCCCAGTCTTGGGAGAAGGCAGAAGCTGTGATATTTACTGAATACAGGAGGCAGCAGGGAGGAGCAGGTGAGAAGGGAGGGCAAGCTTGCATGGGTCAGGCTCTGGGGTGCTGCTGTAAGCAAAAGCAGAGAAAATGCAGTAAAGTCAAAAAGCAAGCAGAAGGCATTTGCAATGAGTCACTTCAGTTCTGTGACCAATTTAAAATCAGGTAACTCATCAGATGTTTAGAGTTTGAAAGCCAGACTAGATTAGCAATGTCTGCAAACCAGCTCAGTGAATTTTAATTAATAAAAAAAATGCATCTATAACAAAAAGCTGTGTTTGCTGACATTTCTCCAGTAGAGGAACCAGCCAAAGTGAGTCCAGTCTTTCAGTATGAAATACAAGCAAATTTCTGAATACAAATATCATCTATTGAGCTTATGCAAGTCTCTTTCACCTGCATGTACAAAGTCTTCCAGCTAAAGATCAAGAAATAATCCGTAAGACTCTCCGAACACCTCTTCTCCAGCCTGTGTCCTTGCTGTCTGCCTCTGGCAACCTCCTTTTAACCCATGGATGGTCACTGAGGACATGGAAGTGGAGAGGTTCTTCATTAGCAATCAGTTCTTCCCCAAGGGTATGGGGTTGAAGACGGTTCTTTCAATGAAGCTAGTTCACAGGGCCAAGAGGGAAAAGCCGACCAGATGTGCAGCTTCAAAAATCAGCTGTGCTTCCCATCAACTGAATCATTCGATATATTTACCAGATCATAAATAGTAGCTGAATGGCCTTGCTATACTCTATCATATTTGAAAAGTCCTAGAGATTGAGGAATCCCCAATAACTGATGAAAGGCAAATACTCCTCCTGTTTTTAAAAATACCAACATGACAATTCAGGACAATCCCAGGAACCAACTTCGCTTTGGCTCCTGCGATGCTGGGACCAAAAATATGGAGTAAATCCTCTTGTTGTGGCAGATATCAGGCCACTTAAGGAAAAGGCGACTAGCAACAGTCAGCATGGATTTACCAGAGCCAAGTTACATCTGACCAGCCCAGCTTCCTGCTATGGCAAAAAGAGTGGACTTGTGGAGCAGTGTATGTCTTTTACCTTAACTCTAGCAAGGTTTTTAACATAGTATCCCCCAACATCCACATAACCCAGTTGGGATGTCATGGCTTGGATGGGTGCATAAGCAGATGACTAAAAAGGTTAGCTGTAGTGCTGTGTTCAGAGTGAGTGGTTAAGGGATTGTACCCTACCTGGAGGCCAGTGACAAGCGCTTGGGGGTCTGTCTTGGGATCTGTCCTGTTTAATGTAATCATTGAATGTCCTACTCATCAAGCTGGCAGATGACACAAAACTGGGGGCCAGTCAACACCCTGGAGAGCAGCAATCCCATTCAAAGGGATCTGGGCAGAATGGAAAAATGGTCCAGCTTGCAGAAAATTTGTAAGCAGAAAACTTAGAGATCCAACAGAAGATGCAAAGTCCTGAGCAAAGGAAGGAGCAGCACATTGCAGTGTTACATGTACGGGATTGCCAGGCCAGGAAGCTGCTCTGCTGAAAAGGACCTGGGGGCATTGGCAGATTATGAGCTGAACATGAATTAGTAGTGTGCCCTACCAACAGGATCCTGGACTGTATTAACAAGAGCATCATTAGTAGATCAGAGGAGCAACTACACCTATCCATTCAGCACTTTTAAGACCACATAACATTACACCCATTTTTGGGCACTCAGTACCGGAAATACATAAATTAACTGTGTTGAGTTCAACAGATGACTGTAAAGAAGGGCTGGTGCACTTGCTGTATGAGAAGAGGATGAGGGAACAGGGCTGGCTCAGCCTGAAGATGAGATGATTTTTGGCAGGGCTAGTAGCCATTTTCCAGTGCCTACGAGCTGTTGTCAAGAGAACAGACTCATGCTTTTCATAATGGTGCACAGCAGGAGGAGAAAAGATAGCAGACAAACTGAAATATAAAAAAGTGTTTTGGACTGGGTATAAGGAGAAAAAAGTTCAACGTTAGGACAGTCAAACACTGGAATGGGAAAAGGTTGTGCTGTCTCCATCTTTGGAAGTTTTCAAGATTCAATCAGAAAAAGCACTGAGCAACCCAGCCTGACTTCATAGTTAACTCTGCTCTGAGCAGGAGTTTGGAATAGAAACTTTCTGAGGTACCTTCCCATCTGTACTTTTCTATGATTCTGGTTTTATGATAGTCAAGACAGCTAGACTGAAAGTGGGTTGGGTATATGTGCTCATAGCATGGTAACAAAACTGCAGCTCAATGTAGACATACTCTAAAGGGACACAGGAGCACAAACCTTCTGAAAGTGAGTGACAGATGCTTCTCGGCCAAATGTTTTTGAAACGACTGAACCTTTATGAAAAGTCCTGAGGAGCCAAACCTCCACATTTACCTCAGAGTAACACCAGTACTGGCAAAGGTTGATCAGATTGCAGGGAGATAAACTACAGGTCCAACCTGCCCTCCTAAGTTCTGGTTATCAATAATGAAGACATGAGTTTGATTGCTCAGGCTGAGTTTGCTGAAAAACGTCTTAGAAAAAGCATGCTCTTATTTGTTATTGGAGTAAGCTGGACATAGAACCAGTGAGACAGAACAGAAAAGGATGTCATAATTTATAGAGACACTTCTTGGACTGAACTACACTTCAACTTTGAAATTTTTACATGCCAGAAGGCAGTTATGTACGTAATACCCTTCCATCCTCACAGTCACTGATCTTTTACCACCTGCGCCTCAAAACTGAGGCAAATACCCAGTCAGATATTCTCTTTTTCATAGTCTGGTTTGGAAACTCTGGTGACTACCTGTTGTTAGCGATAAGCTCCATCATTAGGAGAGATCACTTACAGGCAAGGAGCACAGAAAGGCTCCTTCTGGAGCAGAGGCAGCACATGCAAGGACTTGGCCTCAAACACTTCCATATGCTCAGAGAAGATGCGTAGAACTCAGGTTTAAATTGGTTTCTATCCTAGTTTCCTTAGTCAGCTTTCCTAGTTCAGCTTTCCTTAGTCACAACAATAAAAATCCTTGCTCTAGCTATCAAAAAGCGTATGGTTACATGCATATAAGCCACCAGCATATTAAAAGCCCTATGTAATATTTGCAAAGCAGTAAAATATCTCTGGATGAAAAATGCTGCAAAGGGTTCCTACTATAGCTCCCTTCCACAATTTCAGTCATGTTGGCTCCCAAGATTTTCTGAGACTTTGTTTACTGCTGTTTGTAGCAGTTGACATGCAATTTAGTTGGATCTGTTTTTAATGTACCTGCCAGCCAAAACCCAATGCCCGAGTCTTCCATCAGAAACCCTGTCCACAGCTCAGTGTGTCTGGCCCAGCCTTCTTCCCTGACACTCTGTGGCAAGGCTTGAACCAAAGGCTGGCCATATACAAGAACAGCAGTTAAATTAAGAGCAGAGGAAATATTGCTGTCATAGGCTGAACTTTCTTCCAAACCCAACGTTCCTGGAGTGCAGGAAACAGTTAATGCAGGCTATTCACTTTCCAATTTTTTAATACTGAAGTGACTCCAAGAATAATTTGGACATTTATTACCTTTAACTTCTTTAACAATGATTTAGTATGAATATTATAAACTCTTAGTCTGGACCTTAATGCAATTTAGTTGTAACTTAGAATTCTTATATTTAGCATACCAAAGATCAAGCTTGTAGAAAAAATAATCTTGTCATATCTTTATTAGCATTAGCTTGAGGCTGGGGTCACTAGAGGGTGTGAACTTGTTACTACCATCTATTGGCAATATTCTTCAGCAATTTTGGCCAGAGAAGTATTAACTGAGTTTTGATACTGCAGCAATGGGCTGCAGATAAATTATAGAGGTAACGCTGCTTCCACATCACTGGCTTGTGCTCTGTCTGGCACAGACCTGGGTTGTGCACAAAAAGGAACAGTTCCAGAGGCACTCTCTGCTTTGCTAGATAAATGTCTGTCAGGCAAAGTACCTGCTTGAGCCATTCAGCACTGCTACCACAATGGAAGGAGAGAGAACACTGTCATGACAAGGAGGAGAGACACCAGACTGCTGCTTCCTTGGGACAGAGAAAAGCCCATGAGGAGAGAAATTGAGATCACCCTTCAAACACCAAAAAGTGCCTGCTAAAGAACATGCTCTGCTGCACTCAGAAAAAATCTTCCATCCATTCATTGGCTGCAGAAAACAAAATTATATTTACAACACTCTGTTTGCAATGGCTGGGGGGCTAAATTCAATTTGTAGGAAGACTATGGGCAAATGAATGGGTTTGCTGGGAGGGTATACATCAGATTGCAAAGTGGTGGATTTAATGATGAATGGTAGGGTATGGATTTGAATGAAACAAAAGAGTGAGTTTAAAAGTAGAATGAACTAATTAATGATGAAATATGTCCATGGTACAGAATGTGTCCAGTGATGAAGGGAAAGAAAGAGTGATACAGCATCCTTCTACCTTGGAAAACTTGCATATGATCTGCAACTGAACTAAAAAAATAGTCTACATTTAGACTAAGGCAACTAGACTTTGCCAACTTCACTACTTCTTTTAAATTTATCTACAGACATTATAAAGTCTGTCAAAAAGTTTGGAATGATTTTTGGCAAAGAAAGAATTGCTGTAGGAAGTAGCAATTTGCTGGGATCACAGTCACATTTGCTGAATATTAGCACTACATTAATTTCATACCTTCTTCTTTGATCTAGTTAAGGTGACCTAAACAGAAATGCTTATTTCAAATAATGCCCAACCCAATGTATATTAGCATCTTACTATGAGAAAAAGGAAGGAACTTTTGTAACAGAAAAAACAGTGTATTTTTATTATGTAATGAATACTACTAAAAACTGTGACATGTTTCGGAGAGTGGCATTACCCATATATAATAAGGTAGTTTAAGAGGAACTTTAGCATAGACAGACTATAATATTAAAAGCATCTGCTGCTTTGCTGCTATTGAGAAAATATTGAAGAGAAGATCTTTACAGCTAAATTAATAATTTTTAATTACTGCAGTGCCCCCTTCAGTGCCATCTCTCTCTCAGTTAAGGTTTTCAGTGTGTGTTTTCCAAACTGTTCCATGCTAATGAAACTGAATTAACCCTACACTGCCTCCCAAAATTAAATATGATGGATTGAGATGCTTAGAAGAGATACTCACACCTGCTGGTGGTGATTACTTTCCCTTTTCTGATTAAATGCTTGACTCGTCCAGAGTGCTGAACTAATTAAACAAGATGAAACAGCATTCGTTTCAAGCCACAAGACAGTAGCTTTTATCAGACCCATCTCTTACCTTTATTATTAGTTTCTTGAGTGAGGTTCCATGAGTGTGTTATATACTCAAGACCAGGGGAAACAGTTTACAATTCTATTACAAAACCAAACCAAACCAATCAAGAAAGCAATCCCACAAATCCTGCTATACTATATAGAATGGCAATAGTAAATGATACCGTGCAGTCTCACTATGACTTCACTGCTTTGGCAGCAATTGTTTCACCAATAAATAATTTAATGAGCAGGTAATCACTAATTTAAAGCAAGCATACAGATACTTCTTTTTCTAATGACCACCTGAAAACATTTTTAAGTTACAGCACTTTTTGCAATGCCACCTTTTCAATGCCAATATAATTTTTCTTCTACGTTTAAGACAAAAATTATTATCTGATACATTTTTTAATCCATCTCTTGAGACCCTTGAGTGCACAGCAAAGTCTCTGCTTACCCTTTCAAACACTACACGGAACAATTCCTAGCAGTAAGTTCTGTATTTTCTCGACATCAGTGAATCCTGCTGAGATAATGAAATACTTAACCTTTCTTTTCCCTGCCTGTTTATATTTCAGGACGCACACTGTAAACACAAGCAGCACACCACTCAATAAGGAGAAAGCGGAGGAAGGAAATTAGCCCAACACCTGTGCCCAGCCCGCCCCACACCTGCGGGCACCTCCACCTGCTCCAGTACGGCCACCGGCCGCGGCCATCGAGCACAGCGGGATGCCTCTTACAGTAATTTCCTATCCGCGTCCCACACCGAGCTACTCCTTCGAAAGCTCCAGCAAAGCGATCCACCAAGAGCAGCGGAAAGCTCTGAAGAAGAACCGCTATTTTTGAACCTCTCAGCGGGCGAGAGGATGCGCGGCAGCCCCGGAGTGAAAACGCCGACCCGACCGTGCGGGGCACAGCCCGTGCCTAAAGCCCGCGGCAGCAGCGGCGCCGCCCCGGGGCAGCCCGGCCGTCCAGCCCCGCGCCGCGCCCCGCTACCGCACCCCGGCGCTCCCGCACTCGGCGGGGCAGGTGCGGGGCTCACCTGAGGCGTCCAGCACAGCCAGCGGACCCGACA
>JAOXXN010000001.1:26061285-26073831 GCA_026770055.1 Myrmophylax atrothorax | reverse complement strand
CCGCGGTGCGGTGCGGAGCCCGGCGGGGCCGGGGCGGGGCGAGCGGCGCTGTCCCCGCCGGGGATGCCTGGCCAGGAACCCGCCCTCGCCCCCCGCCTCCCGGTGCCGCTCCCTGCCGCTCTAGAGCGGGGAGCAGGTGTTTGAGTCCTTTTATGTTCGGCCTGTGCCCCAGCCTTGGCGTCACTTCTGGATTTGTTCTTGGCCAGTTTGTCACCTAATGGAGATCAGAATTACCAAACTTTCCTTTCAGCTTGCGGTTCCCCTTTTTAAAACAAACAAACAAACATACAAACAAACAATATAAATCAGGAATAAGATACCACAACAACCAGAAATCCTAATGAAATAACAAGAGCATGCACCTCCGAGACACAGGTTAAAGCAGGCAAAGGCTGACAGAAAACATCAATAGTTGAGAGATAATGCAGGGCTGGGGTTTTTTTTCACACATGGTGTCCATCAGTTTCTCAATCTCACTGTCTTGAATTTTATTCTCAGTACAGATCCGGACCCTTGCCCTGATGCTACCCAGGAACTGCTAGAGGTTGCTTAGAGTGCTACCGACTGCAAGGCTGTGTGACTTCTGTCTGAAAGAGCCTAGCAACAACTGAGAAGGACCAGCCAAAGGCACTATGCTGTTTTGGTGCCTGCTGCTCCTTTTGCGTGACTTTCCTATGGCAGAGAACATAATAACATTTTTTTGTGGAAGATGTTTTTGTTAGGCTGCCAAGTGCTTTGCTTACATTAAAGTGTGGGTTTACACTTGCAACAAATGCAACTCTACTTAAAATCCTTGCTTTTCTTCTGCTCCAACCTGCAAATGTATGTGTGTATGTAGATGTATTTAAGTTCTTCAGTCTTTGGCTGGTTCCTCCAGGAAATGGTTAGATGGAAAGAGACACCTTTCTCAGATACTACCCCCACAGTCTATGAAGCCAAGTAAACCAGCAGCTAATGCCAACCACAGGGCCACTTTTTTCTCTTTGCATCCTCTAATTTGGAGAGGTTGAAGAAAGGAGAAAAAATGGGATAGAGGTATTTTTACTATTAATTACTAATTTTAATAACATTTATGAAGTAATAGATTGAGAAGGCAGAGATGATGATGGTACAAATAAAAATTTTATTTCAAAGTGATGGTGTATAACAGTGATAAAAATGCCCCAAACTCTGATAAAGACCCTCACATTCAGGAAGAACTATGGATGGAGATTTTTATTAATATTAAATAACAGCAAGGATTGGGGAATACTTTAATTCCCTAGATAGTCCGGACAAGAAAGACCATATGCAGCATGTATTATTGGGTGTGAAGTGCAATAAAGGTTATTTGCCAGCAGCCCCTGAACAAACTATGCATAAAGGGAAGCTGTTCTATAATTCTTTTCAGTAAAATAAAAGGATAATATAAACCCTTTTTATAATAATTTGATTGTAGAAAATAACCTTTGATGAATGATTCACATTTTTTACAGCAGATTTCAGGAGAACTAAGAATAGATCTGGTCCTCCAGACCTGGATATCTAAGGACAAACATTAAGAAACTATAGAAAAATGATTGATGAGGCTGCATGGACCTAAAACCTCAAGCATTTGAGCATGGAAGAATCATGAACTTACTTTAAATCCAAAATAGAAAATCCTGTATTACACTTTCATCCCAATAATGAGATTGGAATAGGTCAGGAGCAACTGTAGATCTACTGAATAAGTAACTGCCTGAAAAAGGCTGTTAGCGAGTGAAGCTACAGGAAAGGAAATAGGAGAAGTACAGTTTGAAGGGTTTGAATCTGCAGGATCAGAATGAAAGAATGGATAATAATCTAGTTAAGCCAGATGTTGCAAAGAAAAAAACCCCAACAGATAACAAAGAATTCTTCAACTATATAAATAAAAGTTATTCAAAGAAGGAAGATATATGGTGGCTAAATGCCAGGGATGAGATGAATACATTGCTTTAATTTTCAATGAAAAAAATTATTAAGGTGAAGGTATTGGCAGAGAACCTAAAAGAAGTGAAGATAATGTAAAAGCTGACATCAGCAGACGTGAAGTTGAAGCATAAGTTAGGCTCTTCCTTGTATCAGGCCACAGAAAATTGCACCCCAAATGCTGAAAGAATTATTAGCTATCTTTTCAAGTCCTGAGCCACACTTCTGATGAATCAGCCAAGTTGGAGGTGAAGCACTGTTGTTGGAGAACAGGAAACCTGTCTTCTAAAAAGGCAGAGAGTGTGAGAGGAGCAGCAACTCTAAGCCCTGTTAATTTGACTGAGGAAAGTCTTGGAGCTAAGTGAAAAATAAGTTCAGCTACATTGTGGTTCATCAAAGTTAGATCACGTCAGACTACTGAGATATTTGATAAGGTAAGTGATTCTGTAGGCAAAAGCAATGCAGTGAAGCCAATCTGTCTGGATGCCTACACATTAATAGAGTCCTTCAGAGAAAAATACGTAACATGGAGCAGACAGCTGCAAGTATGGGTCAAGCTCAGGTATGGGAAATGCAAACAGGAAGCCAAGATACTGAAAGAGGAAGGCTGTCTAAGGTGTACCTCAGGGACCAGTCTGGAGATGAGATCCCAGGTGCTGGAGTTAAGGAGTGTATGTGTGGTTATGAAGTGTAAGGCCATCACAAAGCTGGTAGACACAAATCTATTACTGCTCTCACAATTGCTGTTATTGAGGACTGTGGGAGCAGAAGCATCCTAGCATGTTAGAAATGTGTTGAAGAGGAGCTTACACACTTAAAAACAAACTGTCATTTTGGAGTCTCTCCGGTTCACTGATATTGTGGAGGGATTTATGTGTCACTGGCAGTGCTTGAACGGTGTCAGTGAGAAGACAGGTGTGTTCTGGGATGCATTTTTTAATACTTGTTAATTAGTTCAATGCATTCAAAGTGTTGTAGAACTTCATTTTATAATTATATTGCTGGTTGTCTCCAAAACCAAAAGGGTTTTTTTTCACCGTTTTGATGTGTAACTTGGACCTGGATTTTCTTAATCAGTATTTTTAAGGTCTTTGTTTTGCAGATGCCTGGCTCATGTACCTTGTTCAAATGTCAAAATCAAGTAATTTGCCAGATTTATGCCCAGAAGGAAACCCTACGCTTCAAGGTTTGTCTGGCAAGGGCTGTTAAGTGTTCTTCTAATGTGTGTGTTTATGGCATATTGTCAGGATAATCTTTGCATTCTCACTTAAAATGTGCCCTGTCAGCACTGGGCCTGAAGGCCTCCATGATACCCTTAACTTCATCTTTTCCTTTTCTATGGCAGCTTTGAAGGGTTTTGTCTTTTGTCCTCACAGGTCATAATTACGTGGGTGAATGCTTTCAAGCTGAGGATGGTCACACATGAAATTTGTATCCTGTGTGCTCTGAAATTTTTCCTCCTTCATTTTAAACAAGACCAATATGTTTGGTCTTTCTTTGTAGGTCATGTTTTCTAAGCTAGTGGACATTTCCATTGCTTCCCTCTGCCTCTGTGTCATCCTACTCTGTGTGGGCTGCATGTTTTTTTAAGGGTGATGTGCAATGTCTGGGCAATATTTGCAGAATCACAGAATGGGTGAGGTTGGAAGGGGCCACGTCATCTGATCCAACCTCCCTGCTCAGGCAGGGTCATCCTAGAGCACATGGCACAGGATTGTGTCCAGACAGTTCTCAAATATTTCCAGTGAGGGAGACTCCACAACCAAAAAATATTATTCAAAATAATTTTGAATTATAAGTTTATCTGCCAGCATACCTCCTCCAAGATACTCAACAGTTTCTCCCAGCTTTATATCCTCTTCAGATTTGATATACCTTATATCCAAGACCACTGGTGACAATACTGAACAGTACCAGACACAGAAGCACCTCCGCACTTTCTGTCTTCCATGACCATTGGTAAGTATGACTCTCCAGCTCCATTTTTTATCCCTTCTGTACTATTGTCATTTACACTATTTCTCTGCAGGAGTGTCTAATACTTAGTTTTGTTTTATTGGGTTCATTATCTCGCAAGAATTGTTTTCTCAGTAGCCCCTTTTGGAAATCTGCTGTGGGCTTTTGGTGGAGGTGTTGTCTTAGAGGGGAAGTTTTTTTGTCTTTAGTAAAATTCAAACAAAAGACCATTCCTTCTAGACCTCCTCTATCATTTCCCAGGCTCAGAGATCCAGTCACAGAGACTACCAGTGTGAAGCAGCTTGAATGACCCCAATGCCACAGCATTCAAACCACAGCACTCAAACTATTATTTTATTCCTCAAAAAGTTTGAGACCTGTCTCCTCCTCCTTCCATTTTTTGAACCCCCAGCAGAAAGGTACGGCAGCCATTGCTGAGGCCAAACTCAGAATGCTTAATAAACCAGCTTACCTAGTCAGACAGGGTCATGGCAATGAGGTAAGTAAATCTCCTTTGTTCATAATTTATAAATAGTATTTATTGGCAGGGTTACTGGTGCAATCCCTAGAGGAATACATTGCCTTAGTTCAGCTGGGCAGTATAAGGGAATCATGCTGGAAGTGAAAGGAAAAAGAGGAGGAACCTTGAGGTTGAAATAAATAGCCACTGAGTATTTCACTAAAAAAGTCTATGGCTATCAAGAGAAAATTGCTGGGCAATTTGCTTCAGAAATTCTGCTTCCTGGTGCCAGCCACTTTCCGGAGTGTGGTGTAGTTTTATTAGCACAAGATTTTGAAGACTCTGTATGACACCTTTAAAAGAGATTTGAGAAGGTAAAGCTATTAATAGCATTGTTCAGAGACACTGGAGATGAAGAAATGAATAAACATTCATTCAATTAAAGAAGGATCACGGAATCTTCTGGGTGGGAAGGGGCCCACAAGGATCATCAAGTCCTCTTAAGTGAATGGCCCATACAGGGATTGAACCCACAACCTTGGCATTATTAGCATTATGCTCTAAGCAACTGAGCTAACGGTACATGTTTGTCAAAAGCAAGTTTGAAGTTTTTAATTGCCTTCAGTAGATTTTTCCCTCATTAATTTGTGCAGTCAGTTTTTGAACTCTATAAACTTCTACCATTCCCAATGTGTTGTGACACAGAGCTCTGTGGATATCCATGTGCTGTGTAAAAACGTGGGATATCCCAATGGGAGCAAGAAGCAAACTGAAAAGAGCAAGATAAAAGTCAAGTTAAATGTCAGACTTATTTAGAGTCATAGGAGAATGTACCTGAGGAAAGGTACATTGCCCTTAAAAAAAAAAACCAAAAAACAAAAAGACCCCAACAAAACAAACCATTGCTACATGATACCAAAATTCATTGTGTTACTTATTTCTTAATAAAGTTACATAGTGAGAAGTCACGTGGATAACGTACTGGAAACCATTCATGTGGAGTAGCTCATAACCATATCAAGTCAACAGTATCGTAGGAAATGGACTTGACTTTGCTGAAGTCTGAAAACTGCCTTTTAGGTGTGCTGGTGACAATGCTGCTTCTTTTGGGAAAATCTTATCACTCAGTGAAATAAGGGAATTGATCTCATTCAAAAGATTTAAGAAAGTAATACAAAACAAAATACAAGTAGTGTCCAAAAGGCAAAGATGAAACTCTTTTGCAGCACTTTGGAGACAGGCATAACAAAATGTGAAGATATCAAATATAATGTGTTCAAAGCCCTAATAATTATATATCCCCATTAACACAGACTATCAAGACATAAAATATCAGCAGACATACAACTGATGCTATGAAATGTGCTTCTACAGAAATGAAACATGCCTAGGATTTGTATAAATCTGTAAACACTAAGTGAAGTCACTGTAACCTCATCTTACTTCATGGAGCAGTCAACATGGTTTTGCTAGATTATGAGAATATTTTCTCTCTCAAGTGCTTTCTGAAGGACTGACTCAATACAGAAATAAAATCCTTGAAAATTGAACTAGTTCTTTGATAGATAAAAGTGACCTTCTTTGGATAGTTGTAGGTTAACAACCTACAGGAGCTGAACTATCTCAGTTGGAAGAGCATTGGACTGAAGATCTAAAGGTCTCTGGTTCATTCTTGGGTTTTGGCAGAGGTGTTTTGGGGGAATGAGGAGGGCAAGAAGCAAGCTGTGGGATTAGAGGCCTGGAGGGAAGAGGAGCCCAAGAGACTGCAATAATGAAAGACCTGATTAGCTCAGTTGCTTAGAGCATGGTGCTAATAACACCAAGGTTGTGGGTTTGATCCCTATGTGGGCTGTTCACTTAAGAGTTGGACTCAATGATTCCTCGTGGGTCCCTTCCAACTCAGAATTTTATGTGATTCTGTGATATTCAAGAATTGTCTTCTCCAGCCTCAAAAGCAATGCTTCCCTACAAAGAAGAAATCAGGGAACAATGGTAGGAGGTGGGCTTGGGTGAACAAACACCTGCTGGATAGACTTAAACAGGTAGTTTACAAATGTTGGAAGCAGGGAAAGGTTACATGGAAGTAATACAGAGAAATTGCCCAAACAGCCAGGGAGATGGTAAGGAAAGCAAAAGCACTGGCAGAAGTAAATCTAACCAAGGACATCAAGGGTAACAAAAAAAGCTCCTTTAGTGACATCAGCAATAAAAGACAGAGCAGGGAAATTGTGGGTCAAGACCACTTAAGGAACCTGAAAGTGCACACAAGTCCATAGGACCTGATGAGACAGATCAATGGGTCCTGGTAAGGAAGTGGCAATCCATGATATTTGAGAAGTCGTGGCAGTGCGTTGAACTTCACACTGACAGGAAAAGAGGAAACATAAAGCTCATTTTTACCAAGCGAAATAAGGAAGAACCAGAGAACTAGAGGCCAGTCAGTTGCACCTCAGTGCCTGTCAAGATCATAGAGCAAATCCTCCTGGAAACAATATTAACTCACATGTAAAATAATGAGGTAATTGGTGACAGTCCACATGGGCTTCACTAAAGGCAAATCATGCCTGGCAAATTTGCTGGCCTTCTACAATGGGTTTACATCAGTGGTGGATGAGGGAAGGGCAACAGACATCATCTACCTGGACTTGTTCAAACCAGTTGACACTGCCCTGCACAACATCTGGTGTCCCTCTACACCAGAGAGACAGGGATTTGATGGATGGACCACTTGGTGGATAAAATATTGGCTGGATGGTCACACTCAAAGAGTTCTAGTCAATGGCTCAATGTCCAAATGGAGACCAGTTACAAGTGGTGTTCCTCAGGGACCATCACTTCTTAACACCTTTGTTGGTGACATGTATAATGGGATGGAGTGCACCCCCCATAGGCTGCTGATGACACCAAGCTGTGTAGTGTCCAGAGGGACCCGGAGAGGCTTGAGAGGAGGGACCATGCGAACCTCATGAAGTTCATCAAGGCTAGCTGCAAGGTCCTGCACCTGGACTGGGGCAAGCCCAAGCACAAATATGAGCTACAACAGGATTAATAAAGTTATGTTTGAAAGGCACCAACAATAACACATCAGAAGTAAGACTGAGCAAGAAATAAACCAACTTAGTTTGTATTGTGAATTGTTACATTAAATTGTGTATTGGTAAAAATGTCTGTATTTATATGTATTTATACCAGTCCAAACAGGAAGAGATCATTGATTTTTGGAATGCATGAAGAAACTCCTCTGGAAAATGTATCCTAAATTTCAAAATTATGCCATCACCAAAGGAATAAATCAATCTAGGATTCAGATATAGTAATGAAATTTTTATAACAGGCAAAATTTCAATTACACTTCTAAATAGCTATCATAAAGTTTGATTAATTATTTTTTACCATCTCAAAGCATCTTAAAAAGTTCCTTTAGTAGCACAGTCAATTATACTATCCATTGAAATTATTAAGTTTTTTAAAGTCCAGAAGTAAGTGAGACGTCCTGTTCCTTTCTTCATATCAGCTGGTACCTAATTTAGTCAGGTGCCCTTCATTGCTGTCTGCTGTAGTGACACAAAGTCAAGGACAATGTATACAACAGTATTAGTGAGGGAAAAACACTCCTTGCACCTCTCTCATCCCATGCAACGTTGTTTCCTCCGTATATTCTGAGCCGCTTTGCTCGGTTGAGTTTTAAAGTCCAAGTTATGAATTTCTCCTTTCTTTTGACAGGCAGTTTTACAGTTTAATGGAAATTGGGGAGAGTCAAGAGCCAAGTCCTGCCCTGACAACCTCCCAAAAGTTGTTCCACAACAGTTGTCAAACTGATTTCCTAATTGTTTTACTGATGTATTCCTTTAACTTACAGAACTCACCATACTCTTCATAAACTCTGGACAATGAAATATGGAATTATAGCAATATCCTGACATGCACTGCAGTTTCCACTGTATCAAAAGTGCCTTGGTAAGAAGAACAGTGAAGTTTGGAGAATGCAGTAGTGTGACTCATTTGGGAAGGAGAGAGAATAGGGAGAGGGTGAGCAGAGATGGACATGTCAGCCTTTGAAGCTCATTCTACAAGGAAATCCACGAGCTATGGAGAGGTATCCCAGTAATGCAGATTGAGCCTCCTTCTCCCTTCCAAAGGGTTCTTAGGAGCAACCTGCCTTTTTAGAGCAGTATAAGATGGCAGGCTCTTACTGTAGTCCAGTGTTTCAGCATTTTCACAGCATTCACATCCGTTGTAAAGATCACAGCATTTATTTCACACATGAAGGAAGCAGCTTGCCAATTCTTAAAAGCTTGCATTTAGGATTTAATAAAGATGTGGATGTGTAGCAGAAGGAAGGCCACAAAACCTGACTTGGAAGCTGGGTCCTCCTGCAGAGCATAGTGTGATGTTGGAGAGGTGAGGATTCCTGGCTACTTGGCAGAATAAGGCTGTGAACAGGGTAAATCACATTTAGCTGGAGACAGTGCCGGATATGCAAACACCAAGTGGGTTCTGGGTGTTAGAGTCAAGATGGCTCAGCTAGCACAGTGACTTTCAGTGGCCACTGCTTTAGCACAGCTGCACCTCTCAGCCCCAGACAGGGTCACCTTTCCACCATTCCACTTGTGGCTGTAGCCATGATGACTTAAAAAAAGCTGAGGAACTTGGCCTTTAATTTTAAAGGGAAGATGGTGCCCCATTCACTGGTGATACCTCTGTGGGGAAGAAATTCTTCAATTAGAAGTTAAAATGTCAGCACTCTGTCTTCCCAATGCCTAGCTTGGTTCATTGTGGCAGCATAAAGGAAGGGCTACAGCCTACTTTATTTCTTCTGCTTGATTTGAAAGTACCAGAATTAATGGTGCATATGGTGACACAGGCTGCTTGTGGAGATGGAGGGGAGATGGAGGGTTTAAATTAAGAAAGATGACAGGTTTTAAAATGCGTTCTCTACCCTCAGGGGCAAGACACTTTCAGCAGCAGTTGAGAGTCTTTCAGGCATTTTGCTTGGTAAAATACTTAGTCGTCAATAAAGAAAAAGGAGTTAAAAGTAGCTGGTGGACCATGACTTGCCACCAGGGAAGTTTAGCTGTCCGGGAGATGGACTGTGGCTTGCTGCCATGGATGGTTAGGCATCCAAGTAGAGGACAAAAGATGCAGAGCCACTGAAGCCCAAAGTGTTTAACAAAGGAAAAAATGCCTAAAAGAAAACTGCATTTGGAGATTTTTAATAGTGTTTTCTTTCCCTTTTCTTCCCTCTTCTTCTTATCTTTGAGGCCCTCATATTCAGAGTGGTTAAGGGAAACATGTTATATGTCTTAGACCATTTCCTTTCAACCTCATTGTCCAAACAAAGTGTTCTGTGAAATCATCATATTCTGATGCTAATAATAGCAAAAAACCTCAGTCTAGGAAAAACATATCACTTCTAGGTTTCTTCTGTCCACAATTTTTGTTTTATTCAGGTGTCAATCATGGACATTTCTCCTGACCTCAGAGCTGTCACTTAAGCAGCAGAGTTCCTGTGCCTTATCTGGTTAGACCACAAGAACAGTATTTTCCACAGTGCAGGCCAGCATGCACGAGAACCCAAGAGAAGCCTCTGTAGGCTGAAAGGATTTAAGCCACAAATAAGTATTGAGACTGCATTAAACCAACTCTGAGTCAGACTAGTATTTACAAGACCTTCATGGCCAGTAGGAATTCCCCTTTTGTTTCTGAGGGCTGCCACAAACAGAGCCCACAAGTCACCAGATGCATTTTGTGCAGAGGTGAAGAGGGTGCTACTGAAGGAAAGGAGTAGGACAAAATCAGAGCCCTTCAGTCTTGCTCGCACTCCATGCGGAACTTCCTGCTACCCTGGAAGAAAGCCCTGCCATATTGGCAGTGGTGCAGGGTGGAGGGTGACAGGCCAGCTGAAAATGTGGCAAAATATGGTTGCTTAGGAGGAGATGGGGATTCTCTGAGTGCAGCCACTGAAGGCAGCCCCTTTTTAATGAGCTGCTATTCCTCCTCAGCAAACAAACTACAGCACTGGGTAGCAAAGCAACAGACATATATTCTTCGCCTATGGACAGACAAAAGCAGGTACATAAGAATACTAGAACAAGAGCAGGAAATCAGTGTCCCTATTTTACTTTTTTAGTGTGATTAAAAAAATGGTGACTGAAATACGGGTGGGGAGAAATAGAGAAAGATTAAATCCTTCAGCTTGTGTGGCCTGGCTGCAGTGGAACACCTGTGGAGGTAAACGTGCAAATGGAGCTGAGCATCATGCTTGATTTCATGGACTTTTAAAGGAAAAAATAGATTGTATTTGAAGATGACCTGACTGTTCATAGGAAACAGATACTATGATAAATGAGACCATCCCTCTGCCTCAGAGTATTTATGATAGTTTACATCCGATATTACATTGACTTTGTCCTCTCACATGACTGTTCATTTGAACAAGTGTAAACCGAAGGTGGTAAGCAGCCATTACAGTTTGCCTCCAAGGCCCCATATGGTTTCTTCCCAGATTTTGATCAAGACATAATTTTTCAGGTTGCTACCCTTAGCCACTGCATCTGCTTGGTTCCATCATAAATGCATCAGCAACAAATGATTCACAGATTTCTGGTCCTTTTCCCTGAGGATCTACAAGACTGTGATCATTTATACGCAATTTGAGCTTTTGTTTATGTTGATAAGGTAAACAATGCTGCAATAAACCTGTTCCTTTTTTTTTTTTCAAAAATCATCTTCAAACATCTTTTTTTTCTTTTTTTCCCCCCAGTAGATCTGTTGTGCAAAAAATGCAAGGAACTTCTCAGGAAAAGATTCTGGCCACTTTCAATAAGAATACAACATTGAACATTTATTTATGCTAATATTCACACCTTTTTCTTCCCAAGAACAGCCTTAATATTTTCCAGTTTTTATAAATAATTGTTATGCTATGTCAGTGGTATATCTTTATTATTATGTTTTCCTGTATCTTTCCATCTTCTGTGAAGCTTTGAGTTGACTAAACGGAGAATATCTCTTATCACAGAGTTCTGTAACACCTTGATTTCCCATCTGTATTTTTCAGGTCACATCTGAAGGTGTTTTTTTAAAATTATTTTTATACCAGTGAGGCCATTGAAATAAATACTGAAACCCCTTGATTCAGCAACTTAGTAACCATCTGCTTAACATCCTGCCCTCCAATTCATCCCGTTGACTTCCATGGACAACTCCCCCAGCAACTCTACCACGAAGTCAGATCCTGCAAAACCAGTGTCAAATTCTTCTGACTTCCAATGGGCTTCAGAGGGTGTTTAAAATATATTGAAGCTGTAGGGGTTTTTGATTTTTTCTTTTTTATAGATTCTAGAAGTACTTGTAACTGTAGTTAAAAGCAACTTCTCTTCAAGGTAGAAGGCTGAAGAATATCAGAAGGTTTGCAGAATGAGACATAAACATGAGCCAGCAGCCTTGGGTCTAAAGAACACTGGAAAACCTCCGAGAGCCCTGTACGTGCTAAGGAAGACAAAATGAAGAACAGAGGGTCCCACTGACGCCAGACTCAAATCCTGAGGAGGTGTGACCAGGGGCAGGACGGGGCTAGACCTAGAGATGTGTGAACTGGGGACTGGGTGGACTATATTATAAAAACAATGGAAATCAGTGTTCAGGGGGCACATCACCATGTATTCCTGCAAGCCCTAAGCCTAGACATTAAAAAATCTACCTTTTTATCTTATCCCACACTAACTTGGCTTGGAGTTTGTTTTTTGGGGTCCCTCATGACATCAATATAAATGCCCTCTGCACACAGCTCAGTGCAGGATTGGGTCCTCTACTCTTACAAGCCTTTCTTTTTGAAATATATACAGAACTAATCAAAGTGCAGTAAAAAAGTTTTATTATCATGACTGGGCAAATGCCTGAGCTACTTGTGGTATAAGGCCTGAAGGCATCCAGACAGGTCATCCAGAACATGTGCCATCTCCAAGTGATGCCTTAAGGTTCATAAGTATATAGATTTTAATGCAGCTTTTAGCACTTTTCTTTAGTAATTTTAGGATATAGCTTTTAACTAAATACTTTTGTACCAAATTCCAAAATGTTGCTTATGTTTCTTGTCAATGATTCAGGGTATAGAGATTTTTTAGCAAGCTAAGATACATCTAGTCTGCAGTAAGTGTACTGGAACAAGATATACCCCGCACATTCCTTGATGTAAC
>JAOXXN010000001.1:26022364-26056873 GCA_026770055.1 Myrmophylax atrothorax | reverse complement strand
GTGACAGTGAAGTCCTCGGGACTGTCACAGCACCCGGTACTAACCGGGGCTGACCCTGCTGAGCACCCGAGATCTGATGGGATGGGATGGCAGGGAGGCATTGAACTGCCAGGGGACGGTCCCACTGAGACTCAAACTCACAACCTTGGAATTCAGAGTCGGGAGTGCTCTCCATTATACCACAGGACCGCCCTCTCTGTTGTAGGACTATATAATACATCAACATCTACACATATGCAGAGTTCAAGGACTGGTGAGCTTGGGTTAGGGGAGGTAAATAAAGTACAGGGGTTTACATGTGCAGCTACATATGAAAATCCTCCGTGCAGCTGATCTGCCTGTGGAAACCTGGGAGAGATTTGGCCCCTTTGAAATTGAGGTCCCATTAAGTGAGGTGTCTACTATTCTTTCACACACCAAAAATCAACATCAGAGGAACCAAATTCGTGGTTTTTTAGAGTCTCTATGTAATGAATAATTTTGCACATTATTTTTAGCTGGTATGCATATAGCATATATCTGTTCTGTAGATCCAGCCTTGTGTGATAACTGTCTGTAATGCAAGGATCTTCTACTTCGTTAAGTAGAATTTGCCTGGGAAAGTTCTGCTCAAGCCATGTTTTTTAGGCCAATGAATGCATGGAGATTTCTTCAATGAGGATTTTTTTCTCAGTTTTGTTTTCTCTGACACATTTTTATCCTTGTTTCTCCTGAAGCTGGTACTTATGAAATTGTATTGTTCTGCCTATCAATCCCCTGTAATGGCATTTGAATGCAGTGGCCAAATGTAACCACACTTAGCAGAGGGCTGGACTTCTCAAGGACAACACACCTGGGGAAAGAGGCAACCAGATAATGAAGGAAGAGGGAGTAAATGCTTTCACTGCAGAAGAGTTTCAAGGAGAGATCAACCACATTGGGAGGCACCAGAGAAGTTAACCAGAAGAGATAAAAATGGGAAACAGTCTCTGCTGACTCTGCTCATCACAGGTCTGTGGAGTGTTAGCTTCAAAAACCCAGATGGACCATCAACACAGTCAACATCAAGTGCACATCTGCACGTAGATGAATTTTGTTTGTGTCCAGCTTTCATCTTCCCAATATATACATAAACAGATGGGTGTACTGGACTAGTTCAGTCCAGCTCAGTTTTCTTTTATCTACAGAATCAGATTTGTTCTTCTTCTGTGATCAACTTTAATAGTGTTCAGGAGGCATCCCTGACACTGTTCCCTACAAGAATCAATTGCTGAGGTTTCATAACCAAGCACTTACAGAAAAGGGACATCTAGTAAAACATAAGTCAACTTCCTTCCTTTGTTGTCATGAATTGTGCTTCTCAGTCTATCCCATTATACAGAAGAGGGTGGCTTTTCTTCTCTACGCAGTTCATATGGCATAGTCATGTGGAGCAAAAGTGGTGGCATAATCGGTGGTTTATGGAATAGAAAACAACTCTGCTGATTTGTGTCACAGTATCTCATCAATGTCCTGAAAAAATTGTGAAGCCATTGGAAGAAATTATGGTGGACTTGAGGTATAGGAAGGGAGAGGTAAAGTTCTTCATCAGAACCCAGCCAAGTGACCTGCAGCAGCTGGTAATACCTCCCCAGGCAGGTTAGTGCTGCTTGCAGAAGGACCCTCTCCCAGCAGGAAAGAAGGCTTTACATTCCCTTATTGTGAAAGGACATCTGATAGCCCAGGTTGTTCTACTAAACAATCTATCATTTATTTATTGGCCTTTAATGGGATTGAATAACTGCCTGTGCCTCCTGGATGCATCCTGCTTTCTGCTCTGTAAGTGACCAATAGGCACAGTTATTGTGGTGGACAGACATTGATTTTAGGGGGGGATGTTTCTGAAGTTGTGTGTTTCTCCCCACATCTAGAAAGCTACAGCAGAATCAGAAAAGATGCAAAGGTGCTCCTGATGCATCAGTGCATCATCAGTGAGGATAATCAAAGGTACCAAGAGATCTCTGCACCAGAAACAAATAAATCCAGGAGGGTCCTTCCATTTGAAGAGGAGTGGGGGTGGCATGAAGGAGATCGGTAAGACCACAGATGGCAGTAAGAAAGCCAGCAGGGGACAACTGCCAGCTATCTCTTCTAATCCAAGAAGTAGAGGGCAGCAAATGAGCCTGTCAGGCAGCAATTTCAATGGACAGAAAAATATCTGTGCACAAAATACACAGTTGATTGGTGGGCTGCCTCAGCTACCTGTGATCTACAAGGTTACCTGGGCTCAGAAAGCACCCAGACTTGCTGAGAAAAGAGTAATCACTTCTGGTTCAAATGCTAGAAGTGTCCTCTTTTCCCTTGAGGTCATTTGGGTCCACATCTTATGCCCAGTATGATCGCAGGTAGCTGGATGAAGGCTGCCAGGAGCCCCATGGCTGCCTCCCACCCCCAGCCCAGCCTGCAGTGGCAGCTTGCACATGGGGATGTTTCAGGGCTTCCAACCCTGTGGCACATAGTGGGGCCAGATCAGGCCAGAGGGGTCCCCTCTTTTTTCTTGCTGGGAGAGTGGTCTCAGGATGTGGAGCAGTTCCCTGTTTGGTGGGTGTTGGACAAAGAGCCCCCACAAGGCTCAGCCACTTGAACTGGGGAAAAAATCCATATTGTGGCTGTTCAGAGATTTCCTGCAAACCATTTGTACTAAAAAAAAAAAAAACCTCAAAAAGTAATTTGTATGCAAAATGTGTGTGCTGCAAAGACCGTCCCTTCATCCCAACCTTCAAGCCTCACTCCTGGGTCCTCAAACACTCATGATCATGTTCAGCTCATTCGTCACCCCACACGTGCACTGGTGACACCTTTTATGTCCTCCTCAAGTTGCTCCTCAAATAGTCAGACTGACATTATTTAATGACTATATTGGTTTGGTATGGCAACCAAAAAGTTTGTGCAAGATCAACCCTTAGAGCTGAAAGGGACGGATGCTGCAAAAGCTGTTTGCTGAGAGGCTGTTCTTTCCTCACTCTCTCCACACTGCTGCATACTGCTCTTAGGGGCTAGAGAAAGCCATCCTGGTTGGCCCTGCCCCTTGCTGTACAACACATGCTATGAACCTCTACCCAGTCTTTGCTATGGAGATCTCATAGCTTACAGTTGCAGAAGCTATTTACAATTGAATAGAAAACCTGTGGATAAAGTTCTCAAGGAGGGCATAAGCACATAAAATGTTGATACTCTCAGTACTTCACCCTTAGCTCCAGAGAAATTCAATTTCCCTAGATTTAAGACAGTAAGTAGCAGTAAAAGCAGCATCAATGGAAAAAGAACTTCACCATTTTAATTAGACATTTTTTTCTATTAGTCATGTCCTTTCTACGAGGTGACCAATAACTAAGGGTCAAACACACCAGTGCCAAGAGCTCTGTGTTTCTGCTCATTCTGTGCTGAGGACACATGTATGGACAGGTCCTCATCCCCAGAAGCAGATCTGAGTTTGTTGGTACAAAAAAATCAGCCAGCAGCTCCTAGAACAGTGTTGACTCACGTTGGGAAAAATTACCTAACGGGTTTTCCATCTGCTGTTCTTCACACTGAACCTTTGCATCCATGCCTGCTGTTCTGCAACACCATACCAGATAACACATGTGATCAGTAGATTACAACCCGCTATCTCATCCAGTCTCACTGTCTAGGAGAAAGGTATATATTCACCAAATTAGCCCTTAATCCTTCAGATCAGTGCAATTGCACATGTGCATCCTTAAAATGTATAGCTTGAAAGGCCAATTCCAACAGCTACCACACATGCTCAGCTTTTGCTCCCTGTTGTGCAGGTATGAGGAGCATCAGTGCTGTTTAGTATACTCAGCAATAGTGAATATTGATTCCCTTGACTGTCTGGTTGAAATGACATCAATTTAAAAATGTATTTGAAGAAATGCTTAGGAAGGATCTGCACATGCATTTCTCACAGGCATAAATAAAGAAATGCTGTCAGGCTACATCCACCCCCTCGTTCCATACCCCTGGCAACAGTGGATCCAAACAACTAGGCTTTTGGCATTTCAATGGAATGCCACCACATAGGAATCAGCAATAGGGGTATACTTACACACACAGCTACTCTGCCTCTGTCCAGTATGTCTGCAGGGTACGGGAACTCTGGTTGAGTGTTGGGGTCTGTCAGTGAGTCCTGCAATGCATTGCTGGAGATGTAAATACATATTCAACTAGGAACACTCTGGACACTTATAAAAATATTTTTATATTACTTTCTAAATAAGACAGAGTTTTAGCAAGCCCACACTTTTCAGGCATGTAGTAAACAGCAAATATTTTCAGTATATGCATCATCAGAAAGCATTTGCTCTCTTGCTGAGCACAAGCACATCCTCTTTGCAGGGCTTTTGATTGGCAGTTTATGGGGAATACTGCCTACTGTGCACTTTGCCCTGTGGTCTGGGCTCTGACGACCCCTCAAGCAGTTAATATTATTGAGACAGAAATCTCCCAAACCAGCAAATTTACTACAGCCTTAGATATGAAGACAGTGTCCAAGAACTGCTGTGTCCAAGAACAATGACAGATGTCCCTACCAGTAGCATCCCATAGGCAGCAGCACAAGACAAAGCTGAAGGGAGGCAAAGAGTAGTGGGATGTGCTGTGAGAGAAAACTGGATGAGCAGCAGGATCTCTGAGCAGCTGGAAAAGCAGGGGGGGAAAGGCAAATAAGTAGAAGGCAAAACACAGGAGAGAGAAAGAGAAACAGTCAGAGAAGGGAGAAGAAAATGTGTGCAACCTCAACAGGAGGAAAATTGTGTTCTTTGCTATCCACAAGGAACACCAAAGCTTTCTTTTCTTGCAAAGCTTGTCTGCTTCATTCAGGTTTCAGTAACAGAACTCTGAGTCCCAGATGATGTTTGCATATTTTGGTATTGGAACGTGGTGGAATCAGAAATAACCCACATTACTCCATTTTTTTTGGCTGTGTGGGTGTAGGTGTTCACTGTAACCAGGGTGCATCTTGCTATGAGGGGCCTGGGCAAGTGCCCCTGTGGCTCTGCACCATCTGAAGGACAAGGTGGGAGAGACAAGGTGATGCAAGGAAAGACTGTCAGACTCAAAGAAAGGGGCTCCAGGGCACCTGCAGCCCCAGAACTGCCCCCAGACTGCAGTCAGTGCTGCAGCCCAGGCTGCTGCCCCAAAGGCCAGGGGAACACTGTGCCTACTTACTTAGCAATGGCCAGATACTGCCTCCTCCAGTCTGCCAGCAGAAACACATCTATGGAAATGATCCAAGGTTAGGAAAAAAGTATAAACTGGGTCACTCAGACATGAGAGGGTTTGGATGTGGTTGTTCTGGGTGACAGGAGTGGAGCAGCAAAACACTGGGGAGCTTCAGACTCCAGAAAGGACCCCAGCCATGCTTTCCAGGAGTAGTTGACAGCCTTTACACCCACCCAGCTGCATCCTATGCCCAGCTTTGGAGCCCAGCAGGTGACCACACAGACCACAGTGTTACGTGTCCCTAAGAGTACCTTGGCCTCAGCTCAGGTCTTGTGACCTCTTACTGAAAATCTCCATATTGTCTTACCCATCCTCAGAGCCTCCCACTAATGATTAATTTATTGATAACTGCATTTTGCCATACTGGGACTTACAGGGACTTTACTGAATCAAGAAAAAGCAGCAGTTTACAGGGGCACAGTCACAAAGCAGGCAGAAGGCAAAGATCATCAGTGAGTCCTTCTGCCCTGTACATCCCCACCTAAGAGGGTGCTGCCATCCTGGGACTATGGGAAGGAACAGCCCACTCAGCTCTGTTGCTCTAGTGCACTGAATGATGCTGTAACGGACGAAGAAGGGAGACTGAGATTGAATTATAGGATATTACGAAAAGTTGGCCAGGAAGGAAAATAAAAATATGAGATAAAATCTGTTTCTGGATATGTGTGTTTAAGGGCTGGAAAATGCCTTTCTACAATTATCAAACATGGTCATGTCCAAAATATGTTTTTGGCACATCTCATGAATGATCCCTGTCTCTCTGTTCCCCTCTTTAAGCCTGCCATAAGGGTGCTGACCCCACTTTGAGAATGCCTTAGGGTACTGGGTGAGTGGATGTCTGTTGCTGTCCATGAAGCCGTGATGTTATTAAGAGTACACAGAGCACTAGGAATAGAAAGCTTCATTAATCCAAAAGGCCAAATCCTGCACCACAGGTTAATGAGGGCAATGGGGGGCTTTGCCCTGGGACCAAAAGTAGATGGTTGACATGGTGTGACCCCACACTTGTAAGCGTATAGTTTATCCAACACCTGTGAAATGCAAGCTCAGCCTCCCCTGAGCAGTACACATCCTCCCTTTGGGCAAAGAAAGCCGTGGGTGCCATGCAAGGGTTCCTGTATAGGAAGCAAACCAGGCCTCCCGAGTTGCCCTCCTCAGGCAGGAGACTCCAGCAGGAGGACTCCAATGCAGGCTACTCACCTTTCGGTGCTGCCTGGCATTGCCACATGTGGCAGCACAGCCCCCAATGCCCAGAAGGAGAGAGTCCAGCAGGAGAAGGGCAGCACAGAGCACACCAGGCTTGCAGAAGTATGGTGTGTAACCCTGGTATGGATCATGTCTTCATGTGCCTCTGGTTGATCTGCAGCTTGTATAACTTCACATGATTGTACAGCTCCTTTAAATAAACAGATTTAGTTCCTTTATTTAAAAGATGCCAATGAGCAATTCTGTGATCTCTCACTTTCCCTCCTGTATCTCTTCACTGTATTATTTTTCCCTGATAACAGCAGTTTTCTGAGGACTGTGATTATACAGATGGCTCTCACTTTACTTAATACCCTTTGCAAAGAAGAGCCCTACCCAGTGTGGGTGAGTGGTGGGGGGAGCAGGATTTTTATTGAACTCTGTGTCAAGAGTTTCAAACAGGCTCTTTCAAGTCATTGAGGTGGATTGACAGCTGAATCAAATCTGTTGTCCTCTCTCTCTTCAGTTGATGATTCAGGTTTACAAATTTGGCTTTCTGGCAATACTGTACATCTCAGATGGGAAGCAGGTGCGCTGTTTGGTGAGGTGGTCAGCGATCTTGTCATGGATCCTTCCAAATCCACTAATCTTAATATTTATTTCTAGGAAGGAATAAATCTAGCTACACATTCACAGCAACTGATAAATACAACTAATACATCTTTGTGCCAGTCTCATAGTTTAGGAATAGAACAAGTTCTTTTTAACAATTTGGATGTATTTCAAGAGCCAGACCTGGCATTCACAATTATCTCCACAACTTCTGCTTATAGGAGTAGTAAATTCTAAATAGTAGTATTTCATAAGACTGCTTTGGAATCACAAGCTACATTATCCATTATGGATGCTGATCCCAGGCACTCAGATCAATTTAAAGGTGTACTGATACTGAAATTCTGATGCATAACCGTATTCTGAAATGTTTCCAGCTCAGCAGGATGACAGCTAAATGTAAAAGTGCCATAAATGCTCCTAACCTGTTTTAGTGGAACACTCAGTTTTACAGTATTTTTCCCAGTCTGGTGTTCCCTTGAAACATTCATTCATTTGTATTAATGGTATCTCCATTAAAACTGTTCACCTTGTCTCTTTAATGACTCAGTTTCTTATGTCTTGTAGCCAAATAGCCAAAAGTAGAACTGTTCCATCTGTAGCCATGGCCATTTTTAATGCCAGGTTGCTAAATGTAAGATTTTCTCAGAAGACAGTGTAGCTCAGACTCGTGGTTTAATGGCTCCACAAGTACATACACAGACATTATTTGATACTAAAACCTGGTGTGCTCAGCTGTTGTCCTCAGATTTCTCTCCCCTCCCCTTTTCTTGAGGATCCTTAGCACTTACAGTCACACTATCAGAAAAGTATCATCATGTTTTCCCATTTACCAGCATTCACTGAAACAAGAGAAATATTTCTACCTGTGGATAAAGATTGAATGCATTATGTTTGCCATTTCCTGAATCATTCAGGCACCGTTTTAAAATGCCTCTCAGTGTGCAGAGTTCAGGAGCTGTGCAAAGCAAGATTTGTCATGGTTTCCAGAGCTGTGCAGTCATGTGCAGCTCACACAGAGGACCCTGAGGACTGACACCCCTGTGCTGCACCCTCGTGGGCAGCTCTGAAGGGATGCTGTGGTGGCTGCCCATGTCAGCACCCTGCTGCTGCTGCATGTATGGGTGCAGGACAGCAGCAACAAAGCCCCACATCACCCCTACTGTAGCATGCAGTGAGAGCTGAGTCTTTGAGAGAAAAACTGGCCTGAGTTTGTGCCTTAAAGCACAGCACCATTACATCATGCTTTTTGGTAGTTCAGAATACTTTATTTGACATAAACAAGTATTTTTTTATGTAGCAAGGCCAGGAGAACAACTGATCAGCTCCTGAGGGACAGGGAGCGTAAAAGGATGTGTGCATGCTAAAGGGAGCTCATTAACCACTAAGCAACCACTGTGATTTTACTGGAACATAATTCTGCATTTTCTAGCTGGCCTAATTTCCTTGCATTAACCTGGGGAAAAAAGACCCTATATATCTCTCTATATATTTATTATTTTTAAGAAATACTTGTTAATACATATATTATATTATATATCAGTAGTGGAAATAAGGCCTAGGGGGATTTAGCTCTTAACAAATATGCTATTACTCAGACTGACATCAAAGAAGGAACCAGCCATGCATATTTAAGGGAAATTTTCAATGAGGATGAGAGGCATCTGTAAAAGTGGATTTTCCCAGTGGCATTTTAACACCCACAGCTTGAGACACTGCTTTCCACTTGGTATTGATTTTTCTCCCAGTTGAAGCTGACCTTTCCCTGCCCAGTCTGACACAGAGTTAAGGTACAAACCAGAACAGCCAAAGCCTTTGCAAACCTGCTGTGTGCAGACAAATCCTGACAGCTCCAGCCTTCCTTTCCTTAGTTGGGCTCCCTATGGTGTTGGGTAGGGCAGGAACTTTCAGTGCCTGCTGAGCACTGGGTTCTGAAGATGTGACAAAGAAAACAATCATCTTCTCATCAGAGTCTGGCAGGGCCCCACCATGGTCAGGGGGTGTTCACCTTGGCTGACACCAGGTTACACCCTTTGTCTGTTCTGAGTGGAAGGAAAGGGAAGATCACTCCTTGCTTCACCCACTACCCAGGGGAAAATTCATGCTGCAAAAGGCAGACAGCTGTATCCCAGTATCAGACAAAGCCAAGACTGGGTGCTAGCTAGAAAAAAAGGGTGTTCAGATTAGAGAACATATAGAAAAACAAGTGCTTTCCAGATGGCCAAGAGCAAATGAATTCAGCAACAAGCCAAAATAATCCTTGAAAATTTTGCTGAGGACCAGCCTTCTTCCCAGAGGTTCAAAGACAGATAAACACAGCACCTTTACTTAAAAACAGAAAGGAAGGATCTGAGGAAAAAAAGCCAGTCCCACTCCAGTGTAAATAAAGAGGCTAGGAAAGGGTTTATACCATTAGTTTGCATACGAGTTAATAGGGTGATTTAAGTCATGCTGAAAATGCTGAACCAGCATCATTTTTCACTTTGCTTAGGAGCACAGGTGCTAAATTTGGCATATCTTGGTTTGGTGAGGTTTTTAATTTGTTTCATATAGCTTTTCTCCAAGCAAACTTTGATAATGTGATCTAAGTGAAATAGCCATTAGGAGAGTTCACAAGCACTGGAAAACCTGTTCCTAAAGAGGAGTTTCAACAGTTATCTGAACTTATCCATGCTTTCCTGTACACTGTAAGGCTATACTTGAATGAAGGAATCTTTCTCCCTACACTGTAAGTTTAGTAAGGAATTGATACTTCATTACTTCCTTACCATTACATCACTACCTGAGTTAGTGATGCATTTATTGAGTATTGTAATTAATTACCTAGAAGAAGCTGAAGAATGCTTTTATGAATTGGAAGGATATAATTTGTAATAGAGACCTGCTGCATCAGAACAAAGCAGTGATGGCAGATGTGAATGGCAGATGGCAAGTGTTGAGTGCTGTTACATACAGTTTTCCTGATGTCTTGTCCCCTAGTGTGTAAGAAAACTGCTGAGTCTTGGGAAGACATGCTTTGAAGCAACTGTGTGCAGAATTCATTTCTGAAAAACAGGTCCAGGAATTGAATTGGGTGTCCTTTAAAAATGAGGTCCATTTAAAGATGAATCACATTCAGTCCAAACATCTAAACTAATCAAGGTATATTAAAATTAAGACAAAGACTCTGCATTGTAACTTGGTTAAAAACTAATCTGAGAGTCGACATATACCTGCAATTGAGGCAAGAGAGATGGTCAGCCAACCTGCAGCAGGCTTTGACAACAGAAACAGGAAGGTCTGGCAGGATTACAAACCTGGGCAGAAAATAACGTGGACTGCACTGTGGCAAAGTACAAGATACAAAGCAAATATTTGAATGGCTAAAATCTGATGGGAGGAGAACTGTGAGAAGAAGCAGCATTCAAAGCAGTTTGGGGTATTTGCTAAATAGTAAATACATGTGAATTTGCAACTTAATAAGCCTGTGTAAAAAAAAATCCCCATGTAATTTTGAGTAGGTCATGCTGAGACATCATGTTATGGAGCTGAAAAAAGCAGTATTCCTCTATTTGGCCAGATTCCAAAGTAAACTTAAGCCAGTGGGCACATTGCCATGGATTTTAGAGGATTTGTGGTTGTTGAGGCCGCGTCTTGAGCAGCATTCACTTTTGGACACCTTATTATCTCCTAGACATTGACAACCTGGGAGGAGTTCAAAAGAAAATGGCAGTAACAGAGTGTAAGAACTGGCTTAGGAAGTAAGACTTAAGAGTTATTATTAATAGCTTGGCTAAGCAATATCTCAACAGTCTTTGATGTAGGGAGGCATAAAGGAAGAAGTGAAAGGTCAGAGGGAGCAATATCTCACCAGGTGACAGTGCCACAACACCCTTGGTGAGGTCAGGCTGGGAGAAGCCCAGTTTGGCACACCTGGACAAGTTTGAAGGCTGAGCCCTACCTAACTTAGATGTGGTGGGATTTCCCTTCATCTGAGGGATGCCTCTGGCCGTCCCTGCCACCCACAGTGACACATCAGTGAGACTCCAGCAACCTCAGGACCCCAAGAAAAAGGAGAAAGGAGAATGTAACATCAAGAAAAAGAATAGAGGCTAAAAGTGTATGTGTATGCTTTTAACAGCAATATTCTTTCATGAAACAGCTAGATTTAGAGTGATAATGATTAGACTCTTAGGGTTTCACTTATATAATTCATAAATTCTTGGCTTTACTTGATGAGCATCCCTTTTCTCCATGAACAAGATTTTGAGTGTAACAAGAGCCCGAGTGCAGCTTTGCAGATGGGAGTTCAGCTGGGCATGTGGCTTATGCCCTTGCAACACTGTATGAAACTCTGTGGCCTGCAATAGCCTGTGCAGATGGAGATATCCCTTCAGTGGAAGCTGATGAAGCCAGAACTGCTGGAGATGTTTCAAGTAATGTTTAGTGTTCCCAATGTTACTCACCATCATCTGAAAGACACCATGAGAAGTAATATGTTGCCCCCAAAACATCAGGCTTTGGCTGAAAGAAACATCCCTGGGATTTGCTAGGTTTACTTTTGCTTTCAGTTTAGAAGTTTTTCACAGCAATAATTTCCTTCAGATTCTCAGGATGCAGAGGGGAAGCAGAGGGCTGGGCTCATGGTGTGTCAGCAGCCTTTGGACAAACAGGAGCAGGACAGAAAAGCGGAGAGCAGCTAAGCCCTGAAAAGAGGCTGCTTTGCATTTTCCACAGCCCTGATCATGCTGTGCTATCATAAACCCAGCACTGCACTTTTGCCAACACCTTCCCTTCCAGCAGTTTCCCTGAGGCTGGAATCAGTGGGACAACAACTCCATGTTTTCACTGTTTTCTTGCCCTGAGTTGCTCAGACTGCAGATCTGATGTGTTTATTTTCAAACACAGAATGACTGTACTCCCCAAACATGAAAAAATGCTAACATGTTTTCTTTTGTCAAACTGTGAAATACAGGGGAGAGGCAAATGAGAGGGATTGTTAGTGAAACACAATGCAGCAAAGGAAAAAACCCAACACAAGACGAAAAAAACAACACAAGACAAAAAAAAATATATATCATACCCCAAACTCTGAAACTAAATAGAATTCTGGACTCAAACAGCATCACACAGAATCACAGAATATGCCAAGTTGGAAGGGACCCACAAGGATCATTGAGTCCAACCCCTGACCCTGCACAGGACCATCCCCAAGAGTCACATCATGTGCCTGAGAGTATCATCCAAACACTTGAACTTTCTCAGGCTTGGTGCTGTGACCACTTCCCTGAGGAGCCTGTTCCAGTGCCCAACCACCCTCTGGGTGAAGAACCTTTTTGTAATATCCAACCTGAACCTCCCCTGACAAACCTTCAGGCCATTCCCTTGGATCCTGTCACTGGTCACCACAGAGAAGAGATCAGTGCCTGCCACTCTTCTTCCCTTCACAAGGAAGTTGTAACTGCAAAGAGGTCTCAATCTCCTCTTCTCCAGGCTGAAGAGACCAAGTGCCCTCAACTGCACCTCTACAGCTTCCTCTCAAGGCCCTTTGCCATCTTTTCCCCTTCATTGTGCTCCATCATCAGCCTCTGGTATTCTCTTACATTATAAATTTTATATTTCAGAAATTTTCAGAATATTTTTTGTCCTCTCCATGAGAAAGGCAGAGCAATCCTGGCACATCCAATCACCTGTTGACTTTTTAATACAGAAGACAGTCATTGGCCAAAGGGGAAGGCATAAACTTATTTTCTCCCACAGGAGATGAACTTCAAATGCCAGCCCTAGCATGCGACCCCATTGGCAAGCCCCAGCTACACCAGCTCCAGGCCCACTGGTCCCTGCCCCAGGGTGGGTTCTCCTCCCAGCCGGCACAGTCCGTGTTGTGCTCTGGAAAGTCACCAAGGCAGCACAAAATGAGTACCTCCTTCAGGGAGAAAGGGTGAAATCATGGTGCTGGGAGAGACAGCATCATGGAGCCACCCAAAACCAGCAGGCTGACTCCCTGTCATGGTGCTGGCACTGCTCCAGAAAGACAGCAGGCAGCAACCTGTTCTTCCTGATATTCCACCCCACCACCACCTCCTGCACAGCCTCCACCAGAGGGAGGAATCGGTACCCTTATCACAAGTAAATAAAGTTAATGTTTTATTAACATTGACACAGAATTCCCAGTCAGTGCCAGGTGAACTTAAAGCAGGTCAAGCTGGTATGGTATGTAAGGAGCCCAGCATAAAGCCAAGCCTGACCTGCCAAGGTGTGTAACATCTCCAAGACATAACATCTCAGCCTGGATCTAACCTTTTAGGTGCTCCAAAAGTGGCCATCAGGCTTATTACTCAAGCTTGCTAATTATGCAAACCACCTGAAGAGGAAGGGGCTTCACATCCCTCTTTGCCAATATAAATCAGCTTCCTCTTATCACAGCAGTGTGGCTCTTGCACACACATTCTCCATTGCTTTTTTGGAGAGTCTGGGTCTCCCTGAGACAAGGCTTTGCCCTGCTGGCACCTACGTCAGCCAGAGAGGGAAAGTGCAATGAGCCTGCCTAGCCCTACCCACAGCCATGCCCGGGCTGTGCAGGAGGGGAAGCCAGTATCACCTCCAGCCTTGTGCCACACCCCAGACCCCTGCACGACCTTCCCCCCTTGGCTGTCCTTCTTTTCCGTGGCCAGCCCAAGGTCAACACACAGGCATTAAATATCAGCCAAGGACAGCAAATATCAGTCCCCCTTCCAGCAGCTCCAGGTACATTAAATACAGAAAAAAGTGCCAGGTCAAAGGATTGAGACAGCAATGGGCCCAGGGTCGGCTGCAACGGCCACAAGGCCAAAGCAACAGGGCGGTGATGGATGCTAATGGGAAGCCCTGCATGTGTGGACAAGGAAAGCAGGCACTGGATGAATCCTGATGGACTATAAAGAAAGAGGGAGCTCAGACCAGCAGCAGGAAATTAAGAAATAGCAGTCGTCACTTACCAGTTGACAGTGTGGTGCTTATAGGACATTTCTAATGTGTTGTACTCCTCATGTGCTGCCTTCTAAACCTGAGAGGTTTAGCTTTTTCTAATCATTTTTTTAAGCAGAGTCCACCCTTGTGCAGAGAATGGATACTCATGGGCATGGGGCCTGTTTTTCTGAATTACCTTTCCCAAAGTGGTGGGAAGATGTTTGTACAGAGACCTCAGGGACCACAAACCTTGGGTGAAGAACCAATTCTTCTCCACGTTCTGCCAGCAGCTCTGCAGGGGTAGGAAAGGAGGATGATGCCCGTGTGGGTTTTGGTGGTGGACATGTATGATCACTGTGGTTTGATGGGCCTGACGCAGAGCAGCCACCAAGGGTTTGACAGCTACTGCTGTGCTGACTTGGTGCAATACAAGAGCTCTCAGGGAGAGAAGCACAGCTGCTCATGGCTGTTGAAGGGCTTCTCCATCCTTTCTGGCCAGGGTTATAGTCTCTCCAACTTCAGGTCATTCCTGTGATACTGAAGATGGCACAGTGGCTTCATGAATTCCAGCAACAGACCTGGAAGTGACAAATACAGAAATGCAAAGTATTGCCATATCACAGATTTCACATTATCACATTACCACAGATTTTCAGTGTGAGGTGTCCTCTTCTAGTTTGCATCCTGCTAATTAAAATAGATTAGGATCATAGGATGGTCTGTGTGGGAAGGGACCTTTGGAGTTCACATAGTCCAACCCCTTCCCAAGGCAAGACCAACCTCAAGGATACAGTGGGCTGGGCAGGGTTGCACCCAGATGGGGTTTTAGTGTCTCTAAGGATGGAGACTGCACATCCACCCAGGGCTCCTGTTCCTGCAGTGACAACCATTATGGAGAAAACTTTCTCCTTCTTTTTCTCCTAAGAAGACAGGTTGAGAGAGAAGGCAAGACAAGGCAAGGCAGGGCAAGGCAAGACAAGGCAGGGCAAGGCAAGACAGGGCAAGGCAAGGCAAGGCAAGGCTCTGGAGAGAACTTGCAGATAGCTTCCAAAAGTAGTTGCTTACTTAACAAGTAATTATTTCTAGCCAATCCCATGTCCTTAACTATATTTAGGAATCATACAAATGAAATTCAGTTTTTAACAAAAATCACCTCTGCAATTATCCAAATAGTGTAAAATAGGAAGTGCCTGTTTACAAGCACCAAGCAACTGCTACCTGCAGTTGGCTGGTGGCATCAATGGCACAACTTCCACAAGCAAGCCTGGTCTTTAAGTTCAATGCTGGTTCAAAAGTCCTGGGGATTTATTCAATGAAATGCAAGTTTTTCAGCTCATATGTGCTAATGTATCATTGTTGGTCTAAATACTGGCATCTTTCATTTTCACTGAGAAGTATCTGACATTTTCATTAACAATTTCCAACACAGGAGGAGAAATAAGAGAGACAAACCATTTTAATATAACCACCCACTGTTTTATGACTTTGTTTTTCTTACTTCTATATTTGATGTAAATGCATTTTTGTAATTTATTTGTTTTAATATATTTATGTATTTTATCAGTTGCAATTATGTACATAGCTTATTATACAATAAAAATACAATAAAGCTATATTAATTCTATTTACCCTTTTATATTAATGTGGTTAATGCATTTATCTAGTTTATATTTTTGGAGCTTCTAGTCAAAACAGATATTCAGCTGTAATATTCTTCTGTTTTATTCTTACCTTCACTGTAGGTACTGCTGTTAACTTGTTGCATTTGCATTTTCAGTTTTCACTGAACTGTACTAACCCCAGTTTAGAAATAATGAAAAATAATTTAAATCACCCATTTAAATAATTTGGCTTCCTTAGTGTTGCCTCATATGGCCAGCAGTGATGAATCTAGGTTAGCAGATTATGTGCAGGTTACAGTAGCATTAAAAGCAGCCAGGCTCTTTCTCCTTCGTTTGAAATCTGGCTTTTCTTTCCTTCAACAAATATTTTCCTGCCTGTTCTGGGATATACAATTCCAGAGATACTTCTCTGACCCTGTCAAAGGATGGAAGAAGTTGATGCTGCTTCTCTCCTATTGCCCATGCAGTCCCATTGAGTTGCCCTGTGCCTTTCTCTTACTCTAGCATGTGACTCTGCCCTCCTGGTTTTATGGTCTCAGTCACCCTACAGTGACAGATGGGAACAAATGGGATATAAGAATGATGAGCATATGAAATTCTCAACCTCAGTTTCACCAGAGTACAATCTCTTAAATTTTGAGAGGCTCCACTTCACCTCCTGTACAGACACTTGCACCCTGCTGATTTCTACAACATCTTCACTGTGAGCAAGCAGAAGTAACAACATTTTCCTTTTAAACATAATTTTGGATTTAATTGCATTATTAATAACTAATTTATTGTTTAGATTTAGCTGCCTGCTGAACTCTGTGTACTGTTAGACCATCACCTTTCTGCAAGCTGTGCATAAAATGCTCTGTCTTCAAAAAGCCTCTAACTCCACATCTCACCAAGTCCAGTCACTTCTCTCCATTGGACTCACACAAACAGCTCCTGCTCAACATAGGAATAGTTAAATCCTGTTCAGGGCCTGCTTTGCCCCACCCCCCACCCCACTCTTCTCCCTATCTCTTCACAGCTCTGTTCCCATTTCTGAAAATGCTAGGTGGGATCCTTCACAAGCCTTTTAACTTGTGGGCACCTGTTTATTTTCCACTATTTTCAGGCCACTGCCCAATCTCCTTGTCTTATTTTAAGAAAAACCCTGCATTTGTGCTGAGTATTGGTCAGCTCACGGTGTAATGACTGAAAGTCCCTTTATGTTGATCCTCCTTTCTTTTTTATGGGAAACATAAATTAGTCAAATGTTTGTCAATCTTATTCTCTAACTTTGCTTGACTTCTATTTCATCATCTGAGAAAAAATCACCCCAAACTGGTGACTATTACACTAAACTACCATGCAGCTAACCTTATATGTGCGCCCATTTTAAAGACTTTGCCCGAATCGTGTGTCCTGTGAAGTGAGTGTAAGGCAAGGCACTCCAATAAACTTGGTATCGGGATGAAACCCTGGCCCTGAGGAATTGACCAGGCAGTTTTGGAGGTCTGACGTTACAGGCATTCAACAAGAAAGTAAGAGCATAGCAAACAGCTTTGACAAGCATCAAGGACAACAGCAAGCCTGGAAGAGTTGGTTCCCCTTGCAGTGGAGGCATTTAGAGAGCTCATTGGCTCTGCTACTGGCAGGGCAACCCTTCCTTTTCCATGTACATGGGGAGCTGCTGGGGACACTTTTCAGTCCTGCTTCTCTGTGCACGAGGAGAGTTCAGGGTTGGGCATCTGCCTCTGAATGCCCCATAGCCTTTGGTTTAAGGCAGATAGAAAAGGGGATTTCATGGCACATAGAAAAGGGGGTTAAGTGGCACCTGTATGTCGTCTGCTCCACCTCACCACATAACTGTATGCAAACCCTTTATTATACACACCCCAAAGCTGAGTTAGCATTGTCAGAGATCACCTGAAAACATTCCCCAGAGGAAACAGAAAAACACCTTACTTCCCCAGCTGCACAATGTGGCAAACACTGGGAAACTGTTGCTCTTTGTCCACAGCTGACTCTCATTGCAATACCCTATATGCCAACAAATGTCTACAGATTGTAGCGGGAGAACCATATACACTAATTGCATGTTAATTGGAAGAAAAGCCAGAGAGAAACGTGCTCTCCTTTGCTTTATCTGCTCTGATAACAGCTATCACACTGAGTCTATCGCAAACCCTACAGGCACTCGGAAAAATGCATAACTCTGCCGACCTGCTGAGGCAGTCAAGAGAAAGGAGAAGGGCATTTGATTGGAACTAACATCCCCTTGCCAGCCTCAGCTGGCAGCATTATCAACACCCTTTGTGAAGAATTGTATCTGCAGTGGGTTGATAGTGGTGAGCACACTTTCATTGGCACAGGAAACAAACTTGGTGACCTTCAGTGGAGAAGAAGGTATAAAACCCAAAGTTTCTTCTGTGGCTGTCTGGGCACCAGTCGAATTTCTTAGTTTCAAAGGAGGACTCATTTTGGGGGAACTTTTGTGAGAAAATGGCGACTTTAAATGAAAAAAAGACCTGCAGCGAACGGATGGAAAATTTCCGTCGTTTTGTGTGGAATCCAGAAACAAAGCTCTTCATGGGAAGGTCCTTAATTAACTGGGGTAGGTTTTCACATGCAAGAATCTTCTCTTCCTTTGGGTGTATTTAAAAACTGTGTAGGGGGGGTGTCATCCTAATGAGTGGGACACAATGTTGATGTGTCGAAGCCATCAGTTCTCACATATGCTTTTGAACCCCTTTTTGGGTGGCCCTACAAGCTGGATCAATTAGATCAAAACACAGATCCAGGTAGTTCTTCTAAATGTAAGACGACTTTAAAGTGATTTTAAACCAAATATTTTGAAAGGAGAAAATGCATTAACAGCTACCTCATTAATAGCTAAAGGTGATGGTTACAGTGCAGTTCTGACACTGCTAACTAAAAGGGGTTCACGTGTATGGAGAGTTTTGCTTAATTGATGGGGTTTGTCCAATTCTTTGGAAACAAGTTCTGTTTTTCTGAAATTCCTTTCTGAATTATTGTCGGATTAGATTTTGTTTATCACTGAGTGTCAGTGCAGTTTCAGCTGAGCCTCCCTTCCCAAAGCCAAACTTGTGTCTACAATGATGATGTGTTTTATCATGTACATCCTGGGAAGGGCAGTCTGAACTACTGTAACAAAAATCCTTGCTCTTCACACAAACTGTAAGAGTAGCTGCAGGTTTCCAGGTGATTTTTTTCTGCCATGAAACCTGTGAGCGTAGCTTATTTGCCACCCCAAAAAACAGAATCTTACAGAAAATGCAACTGAAATGTGAGCCTTTCCAATTGACAGAGAGGAATGTGTTATGAGATACTGATAAATACAGGGACAGGTTTCTACCAGCTACCCCAAAACAACCACGAGCTGTTTGTAGAGCATCAGCCCTGTGTGAGACACTTAATGCATATACAGACAGAAACACAATGTTATTCTACATCTCACACCAGAATAAAATAGCAAGATGACACATTTTGCTGATGGTGATTTCAGCTGTAAAAGGCAGTGAAGTGATACAGGTCTAAAATCAACAGACCTGAAACACTGTCATCTGAATAACAAAAGGAGCAACTTAGTTTGTCACAGAAATACCTTGGCTGTGTTGCTTAGTCTATGTGTAGTTAGATAAATGGTCTTAATATGTGAAGTTACTTCAACAAGCCACATAATTTTTTAAGTTTTAAATAATCTGAGACTACTTCAAAAATCCTTGTAAAACTGAACAATATTTTTTAGAACAGTATTATTTCGAATGTAGAGAAAATGATCCAAACCACCTGTCCCTTTAGAGGCAAAACCTCCCTGAGGTCAAGGGTGGAAAGGAGATGGCTCCGCTGTCAGGGTGCTCCCGGCTGCAGAGGGATCACTGCACATTGCTCGAGAAATGAGATTTTGTCCTCATTTTTTCTCACAGTCTGGATCAGCCTCTACTACCTGGCTTTCTACGTGGTGATGACAGGGCTGTTCGCACTCTCCATTTATTCTTTAATGAGGACAATTAATCCGTATGAGCCGGATTACCAAGACCAGCTGAAATCCCCAGGTACTGCCAGGGTCCTGCAATGGCTGTGTGGGACTGCACTGGGCTGAGAGGCATTGGCAGAGGCCAGGCATGAGGGGAGACCAGTGTAGAATAAATCAGGTCAGTTCTGCCCAAATGATCCCTGCGAAGTTTAACCTCTGCCTGAAAACACAGTCAGGCTTTAAAAGATATCGGCACATTTATTTCATGTATTAAGTTATACATTAATATATTTTATATGCATGAACACATTATATAATATAAAATTAGATATATATTTATCTATATATTTATCTATCTAAATATAAAGAGATAAATTAATTTCATCATGCTATTGAGACAACTAGTGCCTGCCTGTAGCAGTTGCACCCTGGGCACCTCTTCTCTCCATGGGCAGGGGTCAGTCCCTGGGGAAAGCCCAGGTTCTGCTCCAACCCCACAAGCACCATGGAGGGTTTTGGGGTGCCCAGTGAGATGGAGAAGCGCTGGGGCAAGCAGCCTGGGGTGGGTATTTCCATGCTTACCGGCACCATGGCAAGTCCCTGGAAGAGCAGAAATACCTTCCCAGCAGGATGTGCTGTGCCAGCAGTCAAACAAGTAAAAATAAGACAAAGGCTTGTGGGATTAGGAATAAAGATTTGTGGGACATCAAAAGAGACACGGGAGATCATCAGTGCACACTGCTAAAACCTCACACCCCAACAGCTTGATTTCACAATGGGAGTGAAAAAATTACTTTTTAGAAGCTGTAGCCCTGAAAATTACTCCATCAGACGTATTTTGAAGTTTTCTCTCCCAGTATTCGGTAGTTTTGGTGTCTGCGAGGAAAATAATTTCTGTAAAATATGAAGTGTGGCTTTTTCAAAAGCTGTTCCTCTTGCTGCCGTATGGTCTGTTTCTTGAACCCGATGTGACTGTTGTTATTAACAAGCCCTGAGGAAATCCAGTGCATTTGCTGGAATGATTTTACAAGCTGTTCTTATAACAGCACAGATATACACGAACAGTTCAGCAGCAGCAGAGGCTTTAGAGTTTTGGTTGAACACCTCACAGCTGAGGTGCTTTCTGTACATGGTTAAATCCTCCAACAAGGTCTAAGGATCTACTACACTTATGACGAGTCCCGATGCAGCACCATCACTATTGTCAATTTAAATAAACAAATCTGTGCCTGGCACCTCTCTTCTGCTTTCTCTTCTCTTTTCTTCCTCCATGAAGGTGTAACAATACGACCGGATGTTTATGGAGACAGAGGACTACAAATTTATTATAACGTCTCCAACAACAAAACCTGGGATGGTTTAGTGACAACTCTTCACACTTTTCTGACAGGTAAAAATGAAGCTTCCTGAATAATACTGAAGAAATGTGCTGACCCATCTCCTGTGTTAGGTCTGAGCACCTTAAGTCAGTGTCTCCATTTTACATTTGTCCTTCTCAAATCCTAGATTTTGAGTGGAAAGTGTATCTTCTGAAAGGGATGAAAAAATCACCTCATGAATCTACAAATGTGTAAATATGAAACATGTCTATTAAAATCAGAGCCCTGCTTCAGAGCTTTTACTTTGTTTCATCCTAAATAGCCTTAATAAAACAGGCCAGTAGAAAGTTTGAAGGAAAGGGGAGGACAAAAGGTCTTCAAAACTAGTCTCATCTAAATTAATCTAATTAATTTCTCTGTGACTACAAACATCAAAGTGCCATAACAAGTTTGTTAAGCCATTGCATGGTGCCATCAGAGAGTATAGTCAAAGTAGGTTAGGTGCTCCCTTTGCCTGTTCATATCTCAGCACATTTATATTCCTTTTGAGCCTTAATACTGTAATTATGCATGTTTCTTTTGCACATACTGAAAAAAATTATATTTGAAACTGACTTTATGTGGAGCTATGAACACAAATTGTCAGTCTTAATTTCATCTCTTATTTTTTTTCTTCTTTTGCTTGGATATTCTAGAAAAACCCAAACCTGAACCAAACGCCCAAACAGTTTAAACTTCTCACATTCCATCTAACCCTACCTTCACTTGAAGTACAGTCTCCCGTGATAGACCCTCTAGCCTGTTGTTGGGATGTATAATTTGCATATGGAAAACTTCAGAGAGGAATTTTTCTTTCTTCCTTCACATATCTAGCATATACACCAGCTGCTCAGCATCTGAACATCAACTGTACCAACAACACGTACTTCATCCAGGACACTTTTGATGGCCCGAATAAAACAAAACTATCCTGCAAATTTACCTCAGATATGCTTCAAAACTGCTCTGGCATCACAGACCCAACTTTTGGATTTCCAGAAGGAAAACCCTGTTTTATTATAAAAATGAACAGGGTAAGTACAAGCTCAAGGTGCTGAGAAGGAAAGAATTCACTAAGAGTTTGAGTCTCCACAGGAGAGCTGCTCAGTTGTCTGTTGACATGGGTTCTGAACTCTGCTCTGTACTGGGAATCAAAAATCATGTGCTTTTTCCTGACAGGTCTCCAGAGCTACTAGAGAAATCCTGAGACTTGTTCAGCACCTACTTAACCTAGGAAAGTAAAACAGGGCAGTGATCTCTGAACTGACTCTTTACAGCTTTGGCTTTCATTTACTTTTGTTAGTGTCTCCCATCCCACAAACTAGCACACACAACAGTTTCCTCCTGCAATACCACAGTCCTGTGCCTTCAGCTGAGGCATTAGGATGTGACAGTACCTGAAGTGGTTTCAGAAACGTGATACCTTATTTCTCCAGGCTGCAAAGAAAATCTTTAGAAGAGCTTATAAAGGCAGAATGCAAACCTGGTGGATATTTTTTCCCAGGGAAAACCACCAACACAAGTTTTTTGGAGAGGAAGAAGGGAATTTTCTATGCATACTTTTTTTCATGACATAAACAAAGGCATAAACATTTTATATTTCTTTTAAGGTAAAACTCTGAGCCTTCTAATTCAGTTTTGATAGAAAGTGAAGACCTCAAATTTCCTTCCACTCCCTGATAGACAAAATCACTTTTTTGTCTGGCTTGCACCTCAGACATTTTCAAGAATCTGTACAAGCCCTGTGAGAGGAGAGCTCTGCCCCTGATTTTGGCAGGTGAAACATGGGCTTTTCCCCAAAGTGCCTCCTTCAGCAAGACTGGGTGCCAGCCTCAGCAGGGCAAAGATGCATGGAGAGTGACTGGGTGGTTTCATCTACTTTTGCCTTTGCTGCCAGAGCATGTGACCACTAGTTTTGTAGGATCAAACCAGCCCAAGGGGTTTTTTGCCAAAACCAAGGTTTTCTAAGAAGGTTAAGATTAAAAGCACGGAGATTCAGCTTTTGCTTTATTGACACATAACTAGCTGTTTTAAAAGACTCCTGGCTGCCTGGACATCAGCAAGGGCAAGTGGTACCTGTGGGTAAATGAGCTGGACTTGGAGAAGGTGCAGCATTACCTGTCCCAGCCAGGCTGGAGCCCATCTGCAGTGCCCATCCTCAGCAGCACCAAATCCTGCTTTCTAAACATCCAGCCACAACAGTTTTTCACCCAGGCACTTAAGATGAGATGAACCATTTGACAGAGCCTTATGCAGAAACACATTAAGCATCATTTGAAGCTCAGTTCTCAGTTGTTTGCTCAGTTTTATCTCAAAACAATTTGCAAGATGATGAAATGTGTGTTTTCTATTTCAGATTATTAAGTTTTTCCCTGGCAATGGCACTGCACCAAGGGTGAACTGCACATATGTGGTAAGGGTGTCAAGGTCAAGTCTCACAAATTTCAAGCATTGCAGCTCTGAGAGCAAGAAAGTGCAGCTGTGCCCAGAAATATTACTGCAAATAGTGGGAATATTCTCAATTCCGTGAAATTTCTTGCACTAGCAGACATGCTAAGAAAAAAAAAAGTTTTGTTTAATCACCCAAAAAATTGTTCTCCTATGCTGCAGAAAACATGCTGTTTGCTTTCAGCTGCACCTCAGAGCCGCTCCGTCAGGCGCTCCACACGTTTCAGCAGGTCCAACTCACTGAACTCCCAACTGCTATTAAAGAACACTTGGCTGCTTTCCTTGGCAGCAGTAACAGCTGGAGATTCCCGCTTTTATTTGAAAAATAAAAATAAGACTGGCACTAAACAGACTGCTGAACATGAGCTTTAATACTCACTTAGCAGCAGCAAAATGCTTGCCCTGGGCTGGCTGCCATTTCCTCACCAATGGAGCATCTTCCTTTCTTATTTTACCAACAGGATGAGGAGTCTCGCCCGCTGGAGGTGGACTACTACCCTGTGAATGGTACCTTCAATCTGCACTACTTCCCCTACTATGGCAAAAAAGCTCAGGTGGGTGCTTTATGTATTTAAATATCATATTGTTGTTTTTCTTTGTGTAAGGTGAAACATATGTAGCATCTCTGCAATCCTACAAGAACTCAAGAGAAGATTATTTTTAAGATTTTGTTTTTAAATCAGTAGTGTAAAATTATTTTCTTCTTTTTTCCCCCCTCCTAGCCCAGCTACAGCAATCCTTTGGTAGCTGTGAAATTTCTCAACATTACAAGGAATGTAGAACTTAAAATAGTGTGCAAAATCATTGGAGCTGGAATTACCTTTGATAATGTTCATGATCCATATGAAGGAAAAGTGGAATTTAAATTGAAAATAGAAGACTGACCAGCAAAAGAGACACTTCTGGAAAATGTGTTTAGAGTAAACTTAACTATTATCACATTCATCCATATTTATTTTCTCACTATGGTTCCCATATAAATTCCAGTGCAAAGAGACATTTTCTACTGCAAGGTGACTGTATGGCTAAAAATCAAGATACCACTCTCAGTGTGTGGAGATGAGAATCATCTCGATGTACATAGCTTGATATTCCATGGCTACAGTATGTTGCTGCCTTCATGCAAATCTTTGTACAAAACAAGTTGTCCCCAAAGTGTGCAGCTGTGCCTTCAAAGAAAATAAGTGTAGAACGAAACAGTCTATTTTCAATCATTGTTCAAACAATAATAACTGATGTATGATACTAAATTTGGATACTGAGAAATAATTAGATGGCTAGAAAAACAAATCAATACTTTGAAATACTAGCAAATAATAAAATTCTCCATCTCTCTTATACAGGATGTATAAATTATAAAAGTATATTAGTATATGTATCCCAATGCATTGGCTTTTTGTACTAGTCAGCTGAGTCAGATTTTTTTTTGGTTGAAATGACTGCAAAAGGAGCAAACTTTAAATCTGCCCCATAGCTTACAGATTTCATTGTACCACTTACCTCTACGTATGTAACCTAATAAAAATGACTGGAAGACTCTAACATCCAGTTACATCCAGGAAACAGGTCATTTAAGTGTTCCAAGTCGTAATTTGTTTGGTGTTTTTGCTTGTTAGGCATTTTGTTGTTGGCTTTGTGTTTATTGTTTTTGTGGTGATTGTTTGTTTGTTTTCTCCAGTAGAATATTGCACTGGTGAGATCTGGGTTACTTACAGTAATCTGGAAGATGTTAAATTAATACTAAACCTTTAAATGAATCTAAAATTTGAGAAGTCTATTATATATTATACAAAGACACAAGACTGCTGTGTCTGTGTACTATAGTTATGTTAGCTGAAGTCCAGGATGCTTCAGCCAGAGAATAAACACTGCACAGAAAAAAAAAGATATTCAAGAAATCATTTTGCACCTTCACTGCCTGGACATTTTAGGAAGCAAGAAGATGTAACAGATCACAGACAGCCAGCTTGCAGACAGAATCTTGTTGGAGGGGAATATCTCCTCCTCCATACCACAAAAGGTATTTGAGTCTTCCTTAGAAAAATTCTACATTTCAAAAACAGTAAGAAAATGCATCTTCATACAAGAACTTTTTTCCCCCTGGCCTTTCCTGTTTCAGTTTTTACAGTGGCACTTTACTCTTCTTCTAAGAGACAATGAACATCAATTTTATATCCTTGTTGGAACACAAGTTTTCCCCTGTGCATCTTTCCAAAATAACATGGAAAACAATAAAATACTTTTGATAACAAAACAGTAACTCATGCTCAAGGTTAATGCAAAGTTGTCTATAAACAGATCATTTAAATATTACCAAGAAAACCAAGAACTCTTCCCTTGGTGTTCTAATGTATTTGGCATCTACAGTTCACATGTTTGAGCCAGGCAATGCCATAGCACAAGCTCCCTTTCCAGTCAGCCCTACCACCACAGCACAGGAAGATGCTGAACAAACTTCCCACAGACTGTATGCCTGCAAAGACAGGGCTTCAGAAGAACAGCCTAGATCAGCTTCACAAAAAGACCTTTGATGGGATAAATACAGGGAAAGACTGAAGCACCCCCGTGTTGAACAAAGGATGATGCAAAGAAAAAGGGTATGATCTGGCTCTCTACATACAAAGACTGTCATCCTGAACTTAGATATTTCTTGAACTTTTAACCATCTGAGGTTATTCTCTTTCTTTACCAGAACTAGAAATAACAACAACAAAGAGCAAGATTTGTGGCTAGTGTAACTGAAGTAGAAAAGTCCTAAGTGTATCAATCTGCATGTTGTTAATATTAGGTTGTCCAAACCCCAAATGTAAGCACATTTAAATAGCAGAATGACCATAGTGCAAATATTTTGTAATACTAAATACTGCATGGCACAGCACAACACTACATACAAGCATGTCATGTAATGAGTAATGAAACCAGCAATGCAGCAAAGACAGGCTTGCACAGCTGCACTTTGGAGACATCCAAGTGACAGAAGCTACGAGATACAGACTAAAATAAGCCCAGGGGAAGGAAAGCGGGCAGGGCATTCTGTCCACAGGGCAAGAGGCATGACTACCAAAAGAAAAAAACAAGCTACAAAGCAGCTGAATCCAGCGGAAAGAGGGCAAGAAGCAGAAAACACGGGGAACAAGAGGGATGAAATGAAGACACACTTTGTCTGGTCTAAGAGCTCTCCAGTCTGAACATCTTCACCCTGGAGACTGACAAAGACCTTGGCCATCCATGCCAGCTGTACAGCAGCAGCAGCTGGAAGTTACTGTGTGGTCACAGTTAATTTAGTGTACCAGCATCATAGACTAACAGTCCTATATACATAGCAATAATAATTATTAATATGCAAGAACTAACCATTTCGCACAAAACACGCTGTTAAGGAATTAATTCAACAGTTTTGTTTTCAAGTTTAAAACTGGCCACATTTATCAGCCTTTTAAGCATTCCTATTGCAAATCTCCAATATCCTGATACACTCACCTTCAAGAACATACATATATGTATGTATAGATATACATACATGTATTCATATACATGGATAATACATAAATTGTTTCAACATTAGCAATAGACCAAACATTACCAATTAGATCAAACAATGTAAATGGGGAAAAGTTGGACTACATGGGAAACTGAAGCAGCAGATACAAGAACGAAATGCAAGTAGAAACAAGTTCCTGAGTTTAGTTAGATGTTGATCAACTAGGACATCAAATAGGAGTGGACAGTTAGTCAGTGTTTCTGGAGCAGCAAAGGGGCCAGACAGGCATTATCAGGAGACAACAGGGTGCCTCTCAGTGCCAGACTCAGCCCTTCTTTCCTATCAGCTGTGCAACAGTGAGGTTAGCCAGGAGAACAGACACAGGGAAGGCAGTAATATGCCATGAAACTAATACCGTTGATGCTGTGGTTTTTTATATCCAGCAAGTTTTAGTTTCCAGACTTACCCATTAAAGGTACTAAGTAAAACTCTTGAGGATCAGCACAGAGAGAGAACAGAAACACAGCAGGTGCTTCGAGACGTACTTTCCTCTCTACACCTCCACCTATTCTTATGAATACTCATGGGACTGGTAAAGTCAATAATTGAATTGTAAATCCTAATATCTATTATTAAAAATTATGAATAAAAATTAACAGAGTGCAGAAAAACAACTAATATAAACTCCTTGACGCTGAAAGGATTTTGTGCTGACTATGAGACTACAGCAAGCTCAAAGCTTTCAGAATTGCCCAGTACTACATATTAATAATCGAGTCTTTGCTTAATGGTCTCACATGATGTCACTGCTATTGCACTTGGGAATTCCTCTAATCATTTCACAGAGCTGTTTTTAATCTCTTACCTGTAATAAAAGTCAGGCAGAGATTGATTCTACAACAAATAAAGCTGTCTAACCATGTGCTACTTTTAGTAATGGGATATAGAATAACAGCTGCATCGGTAATGCTTGCAGAAAGTATTTATATCTACAAACTCTCTCCACAAGCTTTATTTTCTCCAGACACAAAGGCTTACACCCAAAAAAGATTATTTTGTTTCAGGTAAAATAAATATGTGCATGACAGAACAGGTATCCTTTTGTTCAAATTAATTTGAAAAACTCTCTCACTAGGACCGTTCACTTTTCTCTCGTTTTTTCTTGGTACCAGAAGGATAAAAATGGAACACAGAACCCATAATAGTAAGAGCATAAATTGGGCTGAAAATTCCCTTTTTTAGGATCCCACTACGCGTCTCTCACTTAGTATAAAATAAGGAAGAACTAAATTCTGGAGAGACACTTGAGACAACATCTTCATTAATGCATGTATTTGTGTAATCCTACTGTTACCAATATGGGAATTCCAGCATTCCAATAAAAATATATTCCAAGGCTTTATTACTATCATCAACTAGATAACTCATCCTAATTACTCTGGTTCCTGTTCTTAAAACTTGTGTCACTTTTCTCTCACATATTGATGTGCCTGTTGAAATGGTATCTTTTTGTGTAACCTGACACAAATCTGATTCTCAGTTTTTTCCCCCCATTTTATTAAATAAACCAAAACAGAGTTTCTTGAGTCTCTTACTAATAGATCTTGACGTTAGGCAGCAAATAACTGGGGGAATGGCTTTTTTTCTGAGTCTTTCCCTATTTTTCCAACACCCTCTTTAAATGATAACAACAACGTAGCTGGCTATTCAGTACTGCTCTTACTCAATGTATCTGGATAATCATTTTCCAATCCATTGTTAGTTTTACCTATACATCCAAAATCAGATTAACTAGTTCCTTAAAACACAGTGTAGGAGACCTATGCTGTTACTGTCCCTCTCAACACTTTGATAATTTTTAGGATCCTACATTTTCAGCATATAGTCTTTCCTCCTGTAAGTGTATCTTGAATTTTTTGTTTGAAAGATGTGTGGTTGAACCACATTTTTTGGACATGGCCTGCTTGCCAAACAATTCACATTGATCTGTTCTCCTCATTGTTTACTTCTTTTCTAACCAGTATTAGTTGAAAATATTTTTTGATTTTCTTCTTGTTATTGAAGGAATTGTTAAACATAAGTGCAATCTTACTTGATGCAGCTGGTGAGTCAGTGACAATGCCACAATAATGTTTCAGCAGTAATAGTTCATAACCTTTTAACATACAATTTGTTGGTACTGGAAAACACATATTTAAAATCAGAATGCAATTCAATAAAATAGGCTTAAAGATGTTGAAACGTATCCATCATTTTCTTTCTCAGCTAAAAACATGCTATCTCCTCCCAATATTCATTTGGTTAAGACCTATTCTGTACTTTGTCATTAATAATTAACCTTCCAGGCTTCTAATTTTCTCTTAGCTGTTTCCTTCAACAGTTCTTCTGGTTCAGAGCTGATCTCAAGCTGTCTAGAATGACATTTGGAAGGGGCTTCCTCACAACTTTGACACTTTATTTTTTCACACTTTGAAAACCGGCACTCTAGCATTATTTTAGTCTGTCAGAACTTACTATTTTAAGGTTCATTAAAAATCAGCATCAGAAGTATTGAGATCCATGTTGCATTGCACAGATTACCAGGTTTGCCTGGTTTAAGAGAGTTAAGCTTTAAGTATGTGCTTCATGTTGCATTTTAGTTAATTCTCTCAAGTTTAAATGAATAAGGAATATGAACCTTACTTGTCTGCAACTTTGCTCTATTTTTAACATGCCACAAATGCAGATGCTCTGACCAGTTTTCCTGACAGGTTAGGGCTGATGAAACTGCACTATTCACAGTGACATAACATGATGTACACAGAGTGATATGATAAAAGAAGATCAAATCTTTGAGCCCAAGTCTGGATTTCAAACTGTTCAAAACATCCAAAAATTTAATAAAAAGGTCATATCAGAACAAAGAAAAGCACTTGTAATGATATTACATTGGTGATTTTTGATTAACACCAGTCTCTCTTCTTTTTTCTCTACCACATCAGAACATTGTGTCTTTATCACAGCAAAACTATGCATCAATAATCATCACGATTTTTTCTGATTAATGTTTCCCTGCCTGGTTAGTGCTGACGTACTGTGAATGTCTCCTTGAGGACAGCAGCTACCCAACTGAGCAAGGCAGACACAGCTATGTGACAACCATCATCATTCCAGACAAGAATTACAAGGGTAACCAAATGTTGGAATAGGAAACACCAAGGCATGCTGGTTGTTGCCCTTCTTCATTGTGCTGTCAGCATCAGGCCTATTTCTGCTTCTTAGATATCTCATCTTAAAGGAAGACAGACTTCACTTCTACCTGCTCTTTTAACTACCTTCTACATCACAGGAGTTTGGTACCTTTTGACAGCTTCTGAAGATAAGCTGAGTTTCCAATCATTTTCTGCAGTGCCCAGCAAGCCAAATGACCCACTTGTTAGTCTATTCCCATCACTGGTATTTTCTAATATATTTTTGTTTTCTTTCCCTCTCTGAGATCAGTATGGCAATTGAGGCTGGAAGGCACCCCAGGTTGTCTCCAGTCCAATCCCTGCTCAAAGTATGCTCAGCTGTAGGACTCTACCTTGCTCAGGGCTTTTATCATGTCTGGTCTCGAAAACCCTAAAGATTGAGTCAGCACAACCTCTCTGGGCAAGCTGTTCCACAGCTTGACTGCCCCAAATTATTCCTTATATCCAGCTGGACACTCTTTTTCAGCTTGTGTGTGTTGTCTCTCATCCTGCCACCAGGCACCACTGTGGACTGACTCCATCTTTGCAATAATCCTCTTGCAGTACTGGAAGGCTTTCATTAAGTCCCTTGGGACTGCCTCCTCTTCAGGCTGAACAAGTCCCTCTCTCTCCCTCAGCCTCTCCTCAAAGAGCAACTACTCTAGCCCACTGAGGATCTTGGTAACCCTACAGAACTCATGGAAGCTCAAGAAGCCAAAGGAAAACCTTGGAAAAATCTTAAATCCCAAATTTAGAAAATAGTGACACAAAAAGTCGCAGTTCTCAATGTGCTGGCTTGTCTTTTGCTGATAAAGAAATGACAATCAAGGCTTTAACAACAATAAAACGTGTGTAATAATAGCCCCATCTTTCTGGAAGCAGACAGGTCTCCTAAGTGGAGAAAAGTTGTTAACTCAGCAGAGTAGTAAAGAAAAAGAGCCTACTACTCCTCTCATAAGCAGTCAAGAGAAAGGAAACCCCTACAATAAACAATTATCTGGGAAGAAACTGTGTATGCTGTCCTGTCTACCAATGACCACTTACAGTAGTATTACCTCATGGTTCTGTTTGTTTGTTTTTTTTTTATTTTTGGTTTTGGTTTTTTTTTCACTTTTGCCCTTCCTATATTAAAACAGCATCCAATTTTCAGATTTCTCATTAATGAGGATTTTGCAACCTTTGTATTCACTGATAAAAGAAATAAGATTTATCTTGTGACAGTTACCTACTTGAAAGAACCTTTTAATAAATGCTCATCTTCAAGAGTCAGCATCCTATTAGCCACATTTTTATTTCTCTTCAACTGTTGCCACCTCTCGTTGAAGATAAAAAAAAAGTTTCCAAGTCATAATTGCTTCTCTTTAGCTAAGAAAGACAAATTCCTAGGGAAAAGCAAAACAGCTTATTTGTGAAACAGTTCAAGAAATCCTTCTTAACTTGTTCCTAGACAAGTCTTTCAAAGCTCAGTAGCACTTAAAAAAGAGTAAAAGATGTACACTGCTCCCAGGATTTTTATCTGCAGGAGCATTTCAGAGGCAGATACATACTTTGCAATTTTTTGTCTTCTTTCCATGACAAAAAAGTGCTGGAAAATTAAAGCAATTAAGAGTACTTCTCTTCCTGTCATGTTTTACCCCAAATCGAGCCCTTATTACCATTCTCATTACCTTACCATAATTTAATCTTTCTTAAACTGAATTCTAGTTTCTACTTCCTTCAGTATTTTCTACTTCTGCAGATTTCCTTAACAATTCCTGTCGTTTCCTCTTGCATAGCTTCTCCTTTTGATCTTCATTTTCCATCTGAACCCGCAGAACCATCCTTTTCAGACATTAGAACCATACAGTTCAAGTTATCTTCCACTTTCCACCAGTTCTTTTCACGTGACATCTGACATTATTACATCTGTTCCATAGCCTTCTCTGCCTTTTTTTTAATCAAGTTTTTACTACCAGTCATTTTTGTAGTCTGTGACTGGTCTCTTGTTTTCTCATTTTTTCCAACTTACACCTTCTCTTTTCATGCCCCTCTGTAAAGACCCTAAATTACAATCTGTTCCTTTTTTTTACTGGCTCCCTCCTCCTCCTACTCAAGTCTCCTTTCCTCATTTCAACCTCCTCCTCCACTATTAGTCTCAATTTTGCCTTTTTTTTACTATCCTCACTCACCTGAACATTATGATGAGGTAACTGCCTGAAATCAAGCAACTAATGAAAAAGTCTATAGAATTTCTCTTGTTATTGATTGTTGCCTTTACTAGAAAGCTCTCTTGAAACAAAGGTTATAAAGAATCATAGAATCATGTACACTGGAGATTTAGAAGGCAATGAAAAACTGGAATAATTGCCTTGGACTGTCAGAAGTTCCTCTGCAGATAAAACTGCCATTCAACATCAAAGATAATTTGAATGAGCTGACTCCACCACAAGAACAACCTTTGTCCAGCACTAGCACTGCAGAGAATGACATCCTCAGTGAGAAGCCAAGCACACAGTCAGCCTCTCCCCCAAAAACTGTTTTCAGGCCCACTAAAGTGCTTTGCTTGGTTCACTCAAGTTTACAGGGTCTTATACAACTGGAAAACCTTCAGTGTGCATCAACTGCTCTACGGTAAGCACCTCTATCTCTGCCTTTCCACAGGTTTGTCAATGCATAATCCCTTAGAGAAAAAACACATATTTAAGTCCATCCAGGAGCCCTGACCACAGACAGCAGTAATTAGACTTTACAGTGACTCCCTGGAATTTTTGGAAGCAACAAACTGACTCAGACAGCAGCCTGCAATGTCTGAGCCAGTTCAATATGCTCTCCCTGGTGAGAGGAGAGGATGTGATCTAACAAAAAGGTTTAAGGAGGAAGCATACAGAAATCTGTTTTGAGGACATGGGAATATATGACAGAAAGCTAGGGTTGAGAAATATGGGGTGAAAAGTTGGGACAGTAAGCATGGGACTTTAAACAGAGAAGCTGGATTGGAGCACTAAGATTGACTTGGCATGCTGAGGAGCAACATGACTGAAAGAAGGCAGTGTGAAAGAAGAGAGTATACCTGGTAAGTTACTGCTTTTTGCATCGTAAGTTATCAAGAGTTCTAGGAGCAAACTACTAAATCAAAGCAAAAAATGCAGGCCCTCTGTAGCATAGAGTATCCCAAGACAGCTAATTCTATGTCTGGTGATGAGAAGAAGTGGGGTGTTCTAAAGTAACCCTAGAATTAGAAAAACCACAGAGCTTGTTAAAAATGCCCATGCGCGTTTTATTAATAAAAACTAACAGTGCCAAGGTTAAACAAGTCAAACAATTATAGTCTCTTTATATTCCATAAAATATTACAGAAAAGTTTATTTGTGTTTCAATAAAAAGACTACTGTCTTAGAATAGGCAGCTGACAGTATTTGTGCAGTTAATTGTTTGTGAATAAATTTAAAAAGACTACCACCTGCCCTGAAATTCCTTTTATAAAAATGAACTATTAAAAATGATTGACAAATTTTGAGTTAAAAAACTTAAAACATTCTCTATATTTAATTTCAACTTTATAATAGATTACAGGAAGATGCTTATGAAACAAATACAAACATTTGTTTCAGTACATGTCTTTATATGATAGACTTATAAGTATGTAAACAACTATATAATAAAAAGTTTCCAAAGACTGCCTGTAAGAAATCAGGCAAATTTTACCACAAGCAATAAATCATTCCAAACCTTCAAGACATTTTATATAGCTGCACCAACTGGCAGTAAACATTTGCCAAAAACTTTGTAAGTCGTATGTCCCAACATACAGTGAAAAGCATATAAACTTGATGGAATCAAAATGTTAGATATAATTTAAGGGAAAATAAGTTCACAACAACATTCCTGGAATTTAACATGTAAAAAAGTAGGACGTATCTTTCTTGTTTGGTTCTTTGGACACTGCATGATTAACAAAAAACACTACTACATTAGCTCACTATCCCTCAAAAAGTGGCATAATCAAAATACACTCCAAATAAATTGCCATTCAGTGTATTCATTTTCCACAGAAGGATAGTATTTTATTTCTCAATGATGTGTCTACATTTTCTTTAGCAAACTTCGCAAGAACATTTGGGGCAAAATTTATTTTCCTTCAAGTAAAAAAGAAAACCCAAACAAAAAACAACCAACAAACCAAAAACCCCTAAAACAAGAGTAAATAAACGTCTCTGCATTAACACACTGGTATCAAAAACACACATCCACACCACATTTAAAAATATCCTACATAAAACAATCCTTTGCTTATCAGAGGTGCAACTTCTAAACTCAGAACTGCTTACCAATATTCTCCTTGGGGGATGGGGCAAAGTAATTTGAGACACTTCTCCCTAGAACAATTTATTCCTGAAGCCTGCTGAATTTTAACAAAAAATAGTCTACAAGCAAAGGGCATCAGTCGTCATCATCGTTTTCATTAAAATCGTCA
>JAOXXN010000001.1:25991598-26002200 GCA_026770055.1 Myrmophylax atrothorax | reverse complement strand
TAAACAGAACACTAACTAACAAACAGCAAACTAGTATTAAGTTCACAATCTGCCCCTCTCCTTCCAGTGTGCCACCCTCCAAGTTCAAGGTGGTGTCTAGAAAACTGTATGAAAAATAATCAAGTTTCATATCAAAATGTGAGCAGAGTCTCTTACAGAAATGTAAAGTAGTTCATCTAATCTTTTCCAAAGGTTCTTTTTTTCAACTGAAAAGCTCTGGGTTATCGGATTACAGATTTCTCTGATGATCTCTGCCAGTCACAGGCCTTAATTCAAACATTGCTACACTGTTCTAGAAGACCTTACATTAGACTCACTGATCTTTAGTCATGGCCTCTACTTCTCTTCATACAGTCTTCAGCTATTTCTTATTTGCCACTATCCTCCACTCAATAAATTGCACTGGGCTATTACAGCTGACATCTCAGTATGTTTTCAGTAGTACCTTCCTTCGGTGTAAGAGCAAAACATCTGCATCTCCTGCTAACAGAATGGAAAACCACAGTTTGATATCATTCAGAACCGCAGACTTTCACAGAAGGTTTCTAACTATTTCTTTGGATTCTGTTCAATGCAAAGGATTTATTTCCACTCGGGCAAGTGAAGAGTAAGAAAGATGAGCTACTTATGAAATAATTCCCAATAATCAAAAGTACTGGTCTATCCAGTTGTTTGAGCTGCTGTCAATAAAAACTGACAAAAAAATTGCCTTAGAGCAATTTATCCCATGCACTTCAAAGTTTCAGTTGCTCACTTTTACTTGGCTTCTTGCTGCCACAGAAACTTCCACAGCTAACTCCAACTCCAGGCCTTCAGCAAAAGACTGATTCCTCAGATGTCACTCCTGTGAAGTTGCAGTTTTTAATATCTCTCTCATAAACATCATAGTATTTTCTTATTTTATTAGTTATATGCTAATTTTCAGAAAACTCTGAATTCTACAGGCCATGACAACACACAGATGCCTGTCTCTAGTTGTGTGCCAAGTCAGGTAAAAGCACCTCTACTTACTGAACAAGTCATACCATCCTGTTAAGACAACAAACATGCCTTTACAGCAATTCTGTGCTTTTGTACAGACACTCACCTTCCCCAGTGTGTAGCACTCATTGATTCCTTGCATCAACTCAGTCTTTTATGTGATTCTTATCAGCCTTAGATCTGACTAGTAATGACAGTTCAGCTATTAAAAACCAGTCTTTTCAAGTCTGTGTTGAAATAAACTGTGTGGTCTACTCTTAGATTTTTCAAAATACCATTTCAATTTCCAGCAACAGTTTTATTTCCTGAGCTTGATTTTAAATAACAATAATTACATTTACCTCACTGCAATAATACAAAGGCATTTCATAACCGATGTCAAGAGCTACCTGTTTGCTAAAATATAATTCATGGGCTCTGAAATGGGTGCCTAGTTCTACTCCAGAGGAACAATTCCAGTCACTGCCAAAAATCAGGGAGTTTGAACTTGTAAGTGAAAGTAACAGTAACATAGTGTCATATAATGAACAAAACAACCTTACAGTTAGGCAGTGTTGAAATACAAGTGTAAATACACCTCAAAATTTTACATGTTTGACTTTTATTTTTTCAATTACTGAATCTGAAATGTAAATATAATTAACCCGTAAGATGTGAAACCTTATTTTAAAGTGTAAGAGGTGAGAAGAGCCAGAGACACACTTTACAAGTATCATCCAGTTACATATCAACAATGCCACCTACTGGCATGACAGAAGATCCAGATTTTCTTTCTCAAAGAACTTAAATCAGCAGCTTGAATTTCCATATAATATTAAATACCATTGGTTACCCTTTCCCTTGCACTCATCTGAAGCAAGTAATTTCTTTCACCCAGACTTCTTCACAAGCAAGGAGCAGGATTAGAATTGAACAGTGTGCTATTTAATACTGAAATATCAACACTAATCTGAATATGGCAAGGACCAGAATGTAGCAGTCTTCTTCAAAATACAACCTCCAGGAACAGGAAAGTTTCTCCTTCTCTAAAATTCACTGCCAAGTAACAATAGAAAACACAAACTTGTGAAGTTTTACTAGGTCATCCCCTCTTAAAATTTCTTTCTTCCTTTCAACCTGTATGTATTTGCCAACTCTCAAAATGAGAATCAGCCAGTTGGAAAACCACCTTCCTGGCTGCTAACTGCAACAAACCTTTCACAGTCATGCTGGGTTTTTTTCAGGGCTAGATGGAGTGGTACACTCCAGTAATGGAAATACACAGGGGTATCACAAAATATGGATGAATTTACAGTCAGCCTCTTCTGAAGGTTGCACAAGCACTGGAGGAAGCACAAGCTGCCACCTCATTTCTACCACGTATAGGTTGATACCTTTTATTTCACACTAAAAATGTTTTTGAAGAAATAATTTTTTTGAGCATTTTCTAGAATGGTATTTTATGTCCATGACTAATTTACTCAAAATTACATACATCATAAACAAAATGTAGTGAGGTTGGTGTTTGGGGTGTTGGGTTTTTTTTTGTTTTGCTTTGTTTTGTTTTTTACATACTATTTTCTCCTCTTAAAAATAGTCTCTGCTTTAAAACAGAACTCCTTATCTGGAGTTCATGGCTGAGACCAGTCCCTACAAAATGAACTAGTGGAAGCATGTCCCCACTTGCTGAAGTAAAAAGGGTGTCTATGTTGGTAACTTGTTTCTGACAGTGGATATTAATAAACAGTCAGGGAATGAAAGTATGGATAGGATTTGCATACAGAGATTATTCCCTTATGTAACCCCCTCTCTCAGATGTTACAACTTCAGGACTTTTTGTGCAAGAGGTTTTTCAGCATAACTGTTCAGCAAGATGACTGATGTTGCCTCTTCATTATTCATCCAAGAAACAACAACAATGTACCCCAACAAAACTCAGTCTAAAAAATCCCTATTCACAGTTACCAGATTTCTGCTAGTGCAGATTAAAAATTGATAAAAGGCCATTCACAGCTTATTCTGAAAGCATTGCAACACAGCTGCTCAGGCTGTAAGAATTTTTGCATCATAACCTGTTTTGGCCAGAAAGGTCAACCTTTGCTTATCTTTCATAGTTGATTCATACAGGTACCACTTGGTCAGATACTGATCTTAGAGACAGATGAGTGTTACAGAACCACTTCAGTAACAATATTCTGCTCTTTAACTGTGTTTTTGCAAGCATGTCCTTATGACGCAGAACGCAAACCATTTTTTTGCCCTCTACCATCCCCCTAAACCCTTTATTCCTCTGACAGCTGAACTCCTCTTCCTTTCACATCTGGTTAGCAACAAGTGAAAACTCAAGCCAGTAACACATTTCTCGTGGAGTTTTCATTCTTAAATTGCTGAGTCTCAAAGTTGGGCTTCTCAAAAGAGATGATGGAATGCACCCTCCTCTGGCACTGTTGATCCAATGACTTTGAGTGCTGTGAGAGCATAAGAAGAATGACTTCCTAAAGAAGTTCCTCCATTCCCCCTGAAGAGTCTGCCACTCTTGTTGGGGGCAGCAAACTGTTACAGTAAGCAAACCACTCAAAAGAACAACCAACCAACCAACCAAAAAACAACTCATCACTTTTAATGATGATCACCATTGAAAAACACAGACTTTTTCCTGACTCCCTTCAATTCATGTGAAGAAGTACACCAGATACACTTCTGCTGCCCTATGGAAAGCTGACTGCAGGATTGCTCTGGACTGAATCTTCTTCACTGTGAAATTAAGAGACATTTTGCACAGATTTAAAAAAATACCAGAGGACTGCACTTTTTTGATACAATGGCATGCAATGCAGTCAGCTACTTACAGATAGTGCCAGTACTTTTGTGTATAGATACACTTCAAGTTTCAACATTTAAAGACTACACAAAAACCATAAAAATTATAAAAAGTGGCAAAGGAAAAAAGGTACTACTTAAGTGAATGAATTCTGATACATATCTGAGTACTTTAGTGACAGAATATTTGCAATTTTAAACTCTGATTAAGATTACAATGCCTGCACAGAAAACACTTGCAAATTACAGGCAAAACCCACGGACTCATTAAGCCAAGAGAAACAATTGTTTCTTCTCAATATTAAGAATTAGTCCCTTAACTTCACAAAACTCCTCTAAAAGCATTGAGATGCAGAAATTAACTGAGGACAGCTTAGTTTGCTGTATTATTCACAGTGGTATACACTGACAGCAGAGCTTGACTCAAGTCAGACAAGCTGCAGGCCTATAATCAACTATCTAATCACCTGAATTTATTTTAAAAATTCTACAAGCAATAAAACTGGCCACTATTTTTCCCACTTTAGGAGCTATGTAATAATTCAAGAGTCACATTTCCAATTCTTGCTGTCTAGACTGCATTGTTTTGACTAGTTCTCCACTGACTGTAACAGGGTCCACACACAGACACCTACGTGGGCGTAAAATGCACCCTCCTAAGTATCTGCCCTGACCAAAGCAGTGTTAATGCACAGAGGGGTAGGGCATATGGTGCAGCTGTTAAGGATCAGGTACCTACCTGCACACTTCTTTTGCTCAGGGGTGTATGACTGTTTACAAATATAAACCTGGACCAGTTAAAATACCCACCATTACTCAATCTTAAAGCCCTCTCCACAATAAGTGGAACAGGGCAGATCAGTCAACACCTCCCTTTTGTAAAGCAGTGTGTATTTTAGTCAATGGAAAGTCAAAGAGAGACTCTGAGGTACCTAGTGGTGGTGATAGAAACGAAATGGGTTTCCTGAAATGGTGTAAAATACTAGAGCAGTCATATACTAACAGTTCACCTGAACTGGACTACAGGTTAACCTGAGAGTACCAGCATAATCCAACAATGCTTAAAGTCAATACATTTGTCAACAGTAAGGTTTATGAAAGCATCAGACTGTAAGTAGGTGATGGTCCTAATATGAATTTCACTCTACTCCATACAGGCTATGGAAGGACACCATCTGTCACACACAAGAATAAGCCAGACTGTCATCATTTGGAAGTAACAACAAAGGAAAATGCCCATTTCACCAAAATACATTGTGACATGCCTGTGAACCAAACATAATGTTGCACAGACAAATTACTGGTTCCTCCACACAAAAACAACTGAGGCTTCACTTGGAGTCACATACACTGTTTCAGTCACTTGTATTCAGGAAAGTTAATGAAAACAATCAAGCAGGCTCAAAGAATGGCAATAAGGAAAATACAGAGGGCAAAGAGTTCATATGACAAGCAATTTAGGAAACAGTGGCTAGCTGACCTGCCAAACTGAGGACTGCTCAGATACACTACTATTAGTTATAAAGAGCAGGTAAACATGCTAGAAAAAATGATTAAGCTGAAAAACAATTGCCACCAGCAAAATGCGTGAACTGGCAAGAACATACTTAACTGGAATTAGAGAACAGTTTTACAGACTCACTGTGGAAACAGCCTTCCCGGAAGAATACAGGGGCCAAAATGATCTGATCTTCAAATATAGCACGATCAGTTTACAGAAGAGGTTACATGACATGGCTGTCCAGAACCACAGGTGACTGGAACTCAGAGGCACTTCTGCTTTTCCACAGACTGTGCTAACTGTGAATGTGCAGTTCCTAACTCCCCAAATGTTTAGATACTCTTCATTTTTGAGCTTATGTATCAAATTCAAGTTCCAATTTATACCCTGTGTTTTATTACATTGCTTCAGTACATTACATTATCATACACGCACAGGCATTATCTGTAAGTCCAAAAGAGTTCTGTCCACAACATGTTTTGAGATAAGCTTGCACTAAGTGTGGATGCACTATCATAAAAACGGTCAATAACCCATTTTAAACTTCTGCACCCCAACACTTTTTTTCCCATTGACTAAAACACAAAAGACATTTTAGAGCATCCTGGTCTTTATACTTAAACACAACCTACACTGATGAGAAGATCATACATGGGATAATGAATCACCAATGAACTTCATATGAAGTTTTAAGACAATTATAAATGACAGAAATCTGTAGTTTGCTTGCTAATTATGTAACACAAGAAAAATTTTACAAAAACTGCACTATGAAAGCAGTTTAAAGCCAGGAATATGTATAGCAACTAAAAATCAAGACATGGAAAGTATTACTAAAAATTGTGTTCTTACCTTTTCCAGGACTTAGGTTTTGGTCTATAAACACCTTAAGCTCTCCATTGGCTTCAATTAGTCCAGCCTGTTAAAGAAAGTAACTTTTATTAAATTTAAAAACACAGATAAACCTCTGTTGTTAAAGATGGAGGGCAACATACCAGAAGCCTCTATTGCTACCACTCACATTTTGTCACAAATCTGCCACTATGCAATGGCACTGTTTGTGGTACAGTATTTGTCAAATTTTAAAGTCTTGATTTTATGAACACCATATCCTTAAAAAGCAAGCAGAAAACCAGTTTACACCCACTTGGCTATTTTGTCCTAAGGAGTGTACATGCACTGTTCTAACAGGCAGTTGAACACCCTTGTCATCTAAACCACTGACACTGCAACTACATCTTTCTCCGTGTAGATATAGTATTTACCTGCCACAAAAAGTAACAACACTATAGCAAAACCAGGAGAGGAGGCAGAGAGTGCCCTGGGCCTTTATAATCAGAAGAAGTCATTAAGAAGAAACACCTTGAGCTTTTCAATTATTTTTTAAAGATCAGAACATAAAGATCTTAAGTGGAAGAAATATACGGTCATACACAAGTGTATAAACTACAACCCTTTGAGAAAGCTCACAGTGTAAGTTATTTTTTAAAATACTATTAATTTTTTGATAGAGAGCACTTGAGGCAGCAATTTCTTGGTGTCTCAGACAAAACAGCTCTGAAAAAAAATTAATGAACACAGAACACACACTGTCTCCATTCAGAAACAGCAATAAAGTCAACACATGCACTTAACCATAGTTTAGCATGCAGTGTAAAGAGGCTGAAAAGTCCTTAGCTGTGTTTTATGAATAGCAGGCACGTGCAGGCTACTGTCAGTCCTCCAGCAAGAATCAAGTGATCTGCTGTCAGTCAGCAGCAAAGCTTCTCCCTTAGAAGTCTACCTGAAGAGCCCTACTTAGGACCTGCCAGAAGTTTGGCAAGCTAAGGAAGCCACTAGAGGATGCTGTGGTGCCACTATCCAGGTGTATCACTCCAAGGCTTTCTTGCAAAAGACAGGGAACTTTAAAAAACTTTAAGAAACAGGAAACTTTGTTTCCTCCCTGAATGGGCAGAAAGGGGGAGATAACATGACTGAGTACTGGGGACAGGCTCAGAAGTCAGCAGAAGAGAACTTTTGCCAAGGGAAGCATAAAGAGCAGTGGCCTGCAATGGCACAGCAGCAATGAGGACCTGGTGGCACAAAAACCCCAAAGTAAGGAGACAGTAGAAGTGACCTGTGGAATGAAGAGCCTGTGGCAGTTCTGTCCTCCATTCCCCTAATTGCCACCCTCGAAAGTAACAAAACAGCATAGTTTTAGGGAGACTGCAACAACTTTCCAATACATAAACACTGCCTGTTCTCCATTTTGCCCACAATCAGGATTGCAAAGGTCCACTTGAACAAGTGACAGCTCTACCACCCTATTCCCAGGCACCAGAACTTTTTATAAGTGTAACTCTTTATCACACAACTATATAATTCAGAAGAGCAACAGACTATACCAGGCACTTTGAAAGAAAAAGGCAATCAGTACTGGGTACAGAAATGTTATTGGAGCTGCCACTCTATAGCAACGTGACATTTCAAAACACTGGAATCCCATGTCATATATGAAGAATTATTTTTGGGTAAATGTTACCTGTTACTCCCATTCTACCTAAATTTTGCAACAAGAGTGTTAAACCACGCAGCAAGTGCAGTCTCATTGTCGTAATGTCTTTAACTGCAGTACTTCAGTTTCTATTTTACAGCATGAAGAGGAGGCTTGTACTCAGGACTACTACAAATCCCCTTTTCCGTGAGAATTAAAAAAGACATCAATGAGTCAGGAGAAGCATTTAATATATTGTGGTTTTGAACACCAAACCACCAAGAAAATGTCTACTTTAATTTGTAATGTCTTTTTTTTTAAGACACAATGAATTTAATTATTTTGAATTATTAAATCTGCTCATTGGTTCAATATGCAAAAGCAAACCCGTGTGAGTTCATCAGTCAGTTACACTGATACTCTAAAACCAAATATTTAAGCTGTGATATTCAGCAAATTCAAGTATTAATGCAAACCATTATTTCAGTAATTAGAAAATCAGGCAATTCAATTCAGTAATCAATTACTTAATGGTCCCTTCCATTTTCTATTTGTAAAAAAACCAGAATGTCTCCAATCCAACCATTTCTATTCAGTCATTTTAAGTACTTAACCAACCACTATCGCAGCATCAAATAATCTCGTAAGTTCCAAGTTTTCTTCTACATAATTAAATCATACAGTGAAAAAATATTACCCCAAACAACACGTAACTCCAAAAAACATAATCTAACCTAACATTACAAAGGGTCAGGTTAGTGCTACATGCCCTGGGCCTGCTTTTGTGTGACTGAAATTACGCAAGTCACTGACAGAACAGAGAACATTTGGGAAAAACACAGCATTTAATCAGTAAGAGAATACAACAGTTTGGGAAAAATCAGGGAATGGCAACCACTGAACAACAAGAATCCCCTCAGGGACCACAATCCTGATGAAGGGCACAGCAGTTACAGTTTCACCACCTTTCCACTCCAGTGTCTTACTGAAGTTTCAGCTCTAGCAGTTAAATGGCTGGTAAATATTCAACTCATCTCTAAGAGTCTGCCCAGGAACAACTCCAAGAAACCTATTTGAAAAGCAATACTACGAATCCCACACCAAATAGCACCCCTAGCTGCTACTACTCATGATAAAAACTGATTTCTAGAGAAAAATCTGTTATTCCAGCCTCAGCACGCTCTTGACACTTCTGGGTACAGTTGAATTCCAAGGTTATCAAAATTTAACACTGGACACAAGCTTTTGGTGAGAGAAAACTGAAAAGCAAAACTTCCATCCCATACGAAATTTTGGTATCTTTGTTCTAAAATGGAAACACCAAGCAAAAGACCTCTCAGTGTGTATTTCAGGAAATGCCTGCTACTTTTCAAGCCAGGTTATTTTGGAGGAGGCACTAGGGTTTCTCCTCTGGAACCTGCATAGTGTAGCGGCCAAAAGAAAGCAAGAAAATAGAGGAAAATGGGACTACAGCTCTCATTAGGGATACTGTAGTGGTAGATTCACAGTGAACAAAAAAACAAAACAAACAAACAAAACCCAAAACAAATCAAACACCACCACTATGAAAACCTCACCCAGAAATAAGTACTGGATTTTCCCCAACAGAAAGGCAACCTTCTGTCAAGAATGGTTTAGACATCAAGGAAATTCTACTTTTGTATGAGAAAATGCACAGTTTTCAGGCCCTATCAAGCTGCTTTTAACAAGGTTTTGACTTTTACTATTTTTCACTGAAATTTCTTTCAGATTCCGTATTTTCTTCTCATGAATCTCAGTGTCTTTTCAAGATGCATTACTTCCTTTGATGATGATGCCAGGGCTGCTTGAAATAATATCACACTCTTAATATCTGATTCAGAAAGCTTACTAAGTGTTTGCAACTTCACAATTGAACACAGTTTTCCTCTTCACAGAGACATGTTGGTTACATCCTCTTCTCTATGAAATGGAATCTCCAGCATCCTAAACAGGCTACAGATACAGACACAACTTTTACCCTCTACACGAAAATCAACAATGATTTTAAAAAATAGCTTTGGACATCCAGCATAGCATCTAACTGTAAGAATTTAAGATCTTTCTGCAGATCACAGGAAAGGAGGGTAAAGTCCATTAGGCAAATTAATAAATCTGGTAATTTGAACTGTGGAAACTGTGCTAGAGTAGAAATCCCAACCAACATCAAGGTTTTGTCTCAGCACATTGTTCAGAACTCCTAAGGAAAAGAAATCAACTGACAGGCTAAACAAATCAGAAATTCAACTGAAGATAGCTTTGGCCTCCAATGAGATCATCAGCAGTCATAAGGACTGAGAAGTCTATTTTTGTTTTGTTTACAAGTAAAAGCTGAAAAGCACAAGTGTCCTCAGCCTGAAAATCAGTTAATTGGGAAATTTTTTTTGTTGGGATTGAAGTTAATCTGAAACAAAATTTGCTAAAAATGCAGAGAATTTCAGTAATTAAAAAAATCCCTTAGGGCAGACTATCAGAGAGCAATGTAGTATCTTACTAACAAGCTCATATTTGCAGAGTGTCTGAAGTTATGCACTAGAAAATCAACACCCTTACAACAAAAATACAATTTCTTTCACAGCTTTCCAGCCTTGCAACTCAATGTCTCAATAAAAATTGGTATAAAATTACTCACTAAACCTTTAAATTAAATAGAAGATAAGCAAGATGGACTGAAGGACAAGCAACCCCTCAGTTCAGGAAAGATACTGAGGTGCTGGAGCGGGTCCAGAGAAGAGCAACAAGGCTGGTGAAGGGTCTGGAGCACAAGCCCTATGGGGAGAGGCTGAGGGAGCTGGGGTTGTTTAGCCTGGAGAAGAGGAGGCTCAGAGGT
>JAOXXN010000001.1:25936790-25947923 GCA_026770055.1 Myrmophylax atrothorax | reverse complement strand
GTTCCTTGATGCCAAGACAAGAGTATGTTCAGTACAGCCTGTAACCATAGCTTAACCCTTTTAAAATCCTGACAGTCAGATGAATACCTCTGGTTGTGATGAAACCACAGAATTGCTGTCTGTTGGTGTTTAGAATTACCATAGTTACACTGGCATGATGAAAGTTACCCAGATCCCAAAATAACTAGGGTAGGGAAAAATGTAACTATTAACGTGTTTGGCCCAATGTCAACAATTAGTTCTTATGCAACGTGTAAGTAGGAGACACAGTCACTCTCATACTGTCTGAAGGAAAAATATTTCCTATCTGTTGCTCTCTGCTAGCAGACATTGCTTGAAAGATGTAAAAAGCAGCCCCCATATAAGCTGCAGATTCTCTTCTCATTCAGCAACAACTCAGAACATAAGATGGAATTGATAATGCTTATATTCTTTCCCCTCAAAAACTGGAGAGGTTTCGGGTGCATGGAGCCAATTTCAGTCCTTTGTGTTGGCTGAGACAAACCAGCTGAACAGTGCTAGAGGTAAACTGCAGAAAAATAAATAATTCTCTAGTTAACTTTCCCTGAACAGGAATGTAGAAAAGCTTTGAAAAATCTGAGTATGTAACTGCAAGTTTCTTCAGTTAATGGAGATGAAGGTTTTTCTAAGTCTATTCAAGAGGCATCTCTGTTTCCATTTACAGACCAGTGTGACAGCAGAAGAGTGGGACAACCACAGGGAATGCTGTCCATAAAAGGGACAAGTTATCTCAAAGAATCTGCCATATGTTGAGCAAAAGTGCATCCCAGTACAAACAGTGTTCTTCCGCTGGCGGGACTGGAGACGCCCGACCATGAGGTACATACCAAACAACCTCTTAAACAAAGTAATATAGATAAGGATTGTGCACCTACCAGGAACACCCAGACACATGTGAACAAAATGAAGTAAGATTAAGTAAGACTTTGGGACAAGGCTGATTAGGAATGCAGTGTTGCTGTTGCTCTCTACTATTTAATTGGAGATGACAAAAGCACGTTCAGAAGAGGTTGCAACTTCACACTACTCACAAGGGGTTTTTTCCATCAATGTCTGATTACTGGACACCAAAGAAATTAAAAGCTGATAAAAAGTAGGTGAGACTCTGTTGCTTCTTCCTGAACCTCCCATAGGAGGTGCTCCTGGAGCAAAAGAAGGCAGAAACCACCTTCAGCACTTCTTCCTTATTCCCCCCATTTCTTCCTTGCTTCCCACTCCACAGTGAATAATTTCGCTAACCCTTTTCCCAGCAGCAAAACCAGCAAGAAATGCATCAGACATACATACGGATCCCGACATTACAGACTTTGAAGTGCTTCAATTCAACAGAAATAAAATGAAGAGTCCAGCACCCTCCACAGTCACATGTATTTTCCATTCACTGTTTAAAAAGTGGAAAGGATGTTTTATGAGTACACCAACAAAGTAATCGTTACAGTAAAATGAAACTGGAACAAAAAGTGGACCTAATGTGTGTCTTCTGAAGTAAGAACAAGTCCAATAAAAGTATCCCATGAAATTTTCATCTTTTTGGCCTGCATTTCTCCACATCCTTTGTTTCCCTTCATAGAACAATGAAAAGGTTAGAACAACAGATACTCTGTTTAAAGAATCATGTGCGTGGCGTAAGAAGGAACGGTGCAAAGATTGCTCACTCAAGTAAATGTCTTGGTACGATAATAGAAAAAGCCTACACAAACCACATCTGCAAAAGTAAACTTTTGACAGGACACGCCCCTAGAATACATCGTTATACACAAAGGTCTCCTTTTGGCAGAAAAACAATGAAGCACCATCCTCAAATTCAAAGATAGGTTACTTGAGTACTTTACAGTAACATTACCAAGAATTAGGTAAATGAGAGAAAAGTTCTGGACAGCTTCACTGCTGCTATTTTACAAGCTCTGAGAGAGAAAAAAGGTGGAAAATCAAGTAATGCTCATGACAATTGGCACCATTTCTATGCAGCAGAGACTGGCACTACCATTAAGTATCTCTATCCAAGTCATACGAAGCACTTCATTGGAACACACCTAGATCTAAACTACTTCCTATCCAAATTTGTTGTATTCAGTCCTCATTTCCACTGCACAGAACCAAGTCTGCATCCTAACTTCCACCAGCCTTCCCTACCACAATTCCCTGCAGTAATCTCTTTCAATCTTCACCTGTAAAGATCTGCACACCTCTAAACACAAATGCCCTTAGAGGTTCTCGCAGCTCAGATCCCAATTACAAGTTTTGTTCCTCCTCTCGCTTCCCTGTGCAAGGGCAGACTCTTCTTTTAGAAAATGAAAAACAAAGTCTTAATATGCTCCTCCAGTGGTTGAGGGGTCAAACAAGGAAAAGAGCAATTTAAATATCAAATAAATTAAATTAAATTTTCCCTCAGTGGGAGACTCTCAGAGCACTACCAAGCCCAGAGGACAGTGGCAGACTGTGCACAACCTGAGAGGTCTGCAATGACACAGAACTCAAACTTCCCTCACTTTTGCTCAACTGTTACTCATCTATGTTTTCTCTTGGCAAAATTATCTCAGTTGGCTCTTTCTTGTGAGCACTGCTTTCCAAACCTGCACTTCTTAGGCTAAGAGAGCTAACCTGAGTTTAGAAATCTAATCATCACTATTTTGCATGTCTATTTTACCCCTATCTATATAAACATGGAAATGAAAGGCAGTAAGTCATGCTGTTAAAATTCTAGACTTCAGTTGAGCAGTTGCCATTTAAAGTGGAAAAAGCAGTTAGTATTTTGCCAATTTGTGGCATTATTTCCACTCTGATAATCCTGCTGGCTTGTCTAGTGTGACTGTACTATGTGCACTGACCCACTGCTCGTATTCCTTTCCCTTTAAAATAGTATTTGCCATAGGTCTTATGATTAGCTTTGTTTTAAGAACTATTGACTACTAATATGTTTTAAGCTCTACACCAGAATTACTTGTAAATTTAGTAATGAGAACAAATACTTCATTCACAATCCATTTTAAACAGTAAACACTGCATGTTTTATATAGATACTCTTTTTTTATTCAAAAAGAATGAAACTGCCACAATAAAATTAAAATCACAAATAGAACATGAATACTCTAGTAATAAACATGGAGAAACTAACCTTAATTGCAGCTTCTCTCAAGGCTTCCAGTCTCTGTCTACTGCTTTCTTTCATGTTTACAACATCTTTGTAGTCACCCTGCAGAGCTCTCTGGAGGCCATGGATTGCCTGAAAGACTGAGTTTTCACTTTCATTTAGCTCCTTTTGGAAAATTTCAAAGGTGTGCACCTGAAAAAGTTTCTCTTCATCAGACAGCCCTGAATCCTTCTCAACTGCTCTTATGGCATTTTTCAATTTGTTGAGAACAACATTCTTCTGGCGAAGAAGACCAGATAGTTTCCTGCAACTCTCCAACACCCACTGCTTTCTCTGAGTGATGACAGCTCCTTTCCCACGGTGCAGCTTTATTGCATGCTTTACTACATCTTCATGTTCTGCAGGACTTGCTAACCGGCCACAAGGCAGTGAAACCAACATCCACAGGGAAATAAATCCAGTCGCCTTCATTCTTCGCTTTATATTGCTCTTGGGAGAAGCTGAGAATCCACCACTGCTCAATGGTTTCTGCTACATGGTTTCTGCATCTCCAGTAGGCACACCAGGCTGCAAGACAGTACCAATCAGTTACCAAATGTGGTAACACTGGGCCGTCAGGTCAAACAAATTAACTTAGGAAAAAACCCAAAGACTGCACCCTGCACCACGATCTTTAACAGAACACACGTACTCTGCTTCAGTCAACATTTATCAAAACCAAGCACCAGCCCAAGGTTAATGAGGGATTTTTGTTTTCCCTCTGACTATTTCCTAGATAACATCTTGTTTTAAAAACAGTAACTGGAAGCTTAGTCACTTCACATGGTACTCATCTGCACTTTTTACATGAAAGAAAAGCCTTTAAAAATATCAGGCCATGATGTCAGAGGCTGCACTTCAACCAGAACTCCTTATTCTTATCTGTCAGTAAACATCCTGTATTTTCTCAAACCTACCCTAAAAGAATTGCATCATAATCATTTGTTACTTATAAAATCTCAGAAGCATCATCATACTCAACAAAACATAATGAAAAAAAGCCTCACTGAAACAGATTACATTATAAATCATAATTGTGAAAGAAAAAACAGCAAAACTTCCTGGACTTCTGGGTACTACTAGTTTGGATCAAAGACCTTCTTCACCTGAAAGGCTGGAGGGCCTTGGGGTACTTTACTTGAAAGCTTATTACTGATCCTCATGATTTTAAAGCAGTTACAAAAATACTCAATCAATCTATTCTTATTGTAAAATAACAGTTACGTCTTAAAAAAAAAACCAAAGAAACAAAAAAACCTTTAAACTGCCCCACCACCACAAAGCTCTGTGTAACAATGTCTGTACAAAACACACATTTAACACTGAAGCAAAGCATTCTAAAGATGCACAGCCCACACAACATGTTCATAGATCATCAGTGCAGCAGGTATTCCCCTAAAACTTCAGCTACAGCCTTGATCCTCGAGCCAACAGTCTCAGTCAGGAACCAACACACTGACATGGTCATCTGGGAGCAGTCGGCCTGAGAAAGAACCTGCTTTTCCTATAATGCAGTAGCAGTCAGAATCCCAAGCACCCAAGCCAGCCATCCTCAATACACAGAATGAGCTCTGAGAAACTGGTCTAGGGGAAGTTATCCCTGCCCACGGTAAAGGGTTGGAACTAGATGGTCTTTAAGGCAAACGCAGGCTATGCTATGGCTCCATGGGAAGGGAAGATGACAAGCACATGCCCTCTGTTTCAAAGAGAACTGAGAAAACCTGTCTGTGGGTTGTTTTTCTCAATGCATGAAACGGAAGCCAAAGTATTTAGCTAACAACAGTTGACTGTGGGCTAGGGTTTAACAATACAAAGAGCTAAAACATTTAAAATTAAGAACTGAAAGTGCAATCGAAGAAATAAAAGCAGATCACATCAGTCTAATATCAACGAAATAAAAAAGTAGAAATATTTCAGAACTTTGATAAAGCTGTGGGGGTTTAGTATTTTTAAGAATTCAGGAAAATAACAGATCCCACCATCTGGCAAAGTTCTGGAGTGAAATTTAAGGAAATATTTCTTCATGTATACAAAGTAATACTCTTCCTGTTTAGTAGGCTTGGGGCAGAGATTTTGCTAAATATATTACAACCTATTCCTGCAAGAAGGAGGGAGAAGAAAACACCCAGTGTACATTGAAGCTTCTGTTTTCAGGGAGGTGAGTAAAAGACTCTACTGCAAGTCTGACATGGTATGTCAAACCACATAATTCCAAGCAGAGATTTATACTAGCAAAGTTCGCTCACTGTTGCACCGTGCAAACTTAGCACTGTGGTTCAGACACAGGACAGTTTTGTTTCAGTGCTTTTTACTTGGCTAGCAAACACCGCTCAGAAAACTGGCACCTGGGGCATTGCTCAAAAAGCTCTCACCTACCAAATTAAATTATTTGATGCAGAGCGCAAATAAAAAGAAATAAAATTTAAAAGAACAGAAACAAATACCCCTCTCTATGCGTCAGTAAGTACCAAAGCAGGAGGAACTACTTGGCTTGGAGTCCTTATTTGAGCACAGTTTGCTTCCTGATGGATTGCAGCTCATCTTCCCCGTTTTTTTCCTCCCTGACCACGGCACTGTAGCAGCGGATTCCATCAAGCTGACAATACTGCACCCTGCCTCCAATTCAAAACCCGTTCCCTTTCTTCCCAAACGCCTGCGGGTCCTTCCACACCTGCCAGTTCCCCGCCACCATCCCTTTTTCCCCTGCCCGCTGCGCCGGGAGCCGCAGGCAGCGGGGCCGAGCCCCCCCAGCCCCTCCGCCCGGCCCGCTCCCTGGGCAAGGCCGGCCGGGCGACGGGAAGAGGGGAGGACAGGAGGAGATGAGCAGAGAGCGGCTGCCACCGGCCCGTCTCCTGCCCGCTCCCACCGCCGCTTCCCGCCCACTCCCGCAGCCACTCGCACCCGGAACTGATTCCGCGGCTGCCGTTCAGCTTCCTGGTGCCGCCCCGGCAGCGGGCGGGGCCGCGGGGAACCCGCCCCGCTCGCGGGGCCTGCGGGGAACCCGCCCCGCTCCCGGGGCCTGCGGGGTCGCGACGGTGCCCGGACCGAGCGCTCCCGGCGCGGCGCCTCGCGGAGGCAGAAGGGCTCGAGCCGTGGCTGAAGCCGACGTGAATTGGGTAGAGCCGCTCCGGCAAGTCCCGCGGTGTAGATGCAGATCCAGATCCAGATCCAGATGCAGAGGAGAACACGCGCTCAGAACACCGCTGGGCACTGGCAGATACAGTGAGGGGGACATCCCTCACCGCAGATGTGAATTACCTTTATTGAGCAAATAATTAAAAAGTTCACCTGTGTTACACTGTCCTTGTAACTCACACAAGTCGCTTCAGCATGAATGCAGGGGGGTTTTTTGTTGTTTTTGTTATCCTGCACATACTTGTCATTCAGGTAGTGCAACGACTCAGTTTTACCAGACAGTTGATGTACTACTTGATAAAAAGTCAGAGCGACTGGTGCAGTAGGTCCTGCTGGGATATCCACCTGGTCTAACTTTGGACACCACATTCTATCTTCTGGAGGTATGTCTTTCTCTCCCTATAAAACACAAAACAGAGTCTTCAGAAACCAGGCATTGAATGCTGATCAGATAAAAGCAGCAGCCCGGGGAACATCCTGACCAGGGCACAAATAATAGAGCTAAAGAACACCCCTCCCCCCAGTTGTATTTGTTCACTCATGTAAAAGATACTCAACTAATTCTGAACAGGCAGAAAACTTTGGGCTTGTTCTTACATGGCATTCAGTAAGTGTAACCAACAGCAACAGAAAATCAGTTTGTTTGCACCATATTCCATTTGAATTTGCTGAAGACTGAGGAGTCTGGTACACAAATACTGACTTCTCCACGAATGAGCTGCACATGCTTTCAATGAGTGAGCTCATTTATGCTTGGGTAGCAGCAGCATCTGGGACGGTTCCACAAAAGCCGAGCAGATGGAGGCTGGGCAAAATCAATCGTTCAGTACGAGTACCTACAGTTAGTCAGGGAGGGAAGGAATTCTCACAGGAAGGTAAGAGAAAGTTGATCTTTAATACTTTCCCCAGTAAGAAATTTCTTTCATGCTTAGACAAGAAAAAAAAATCTATATGTTCTCTGTACCTACTACTTCAAATGTACCAGGAGGCTACTGGGACATGCAGTTGCTGCTACTGTGTGTGTGTGTTCTGAAATTTTCCCATCAACATGTACATTCTGTATTGTAACTTCAGAGATCATCATTCTGCAAAAGACAGTTATAACAAAACCTGTTTGATAAATTTGAAGTAGCATGGAAACTAATTACCTAAAGTAGCAAGGAAATGGGTCCAATCCAACAAATTCATCAAACTTACTGTTCTGTTCTATAAAAATCAGATTTTAGTTTAATTTTTTCTTAGACCAGGCTGGCATATTCTCAGTATTTCAAGAAGACACATTACTAGGTACACTTTTTCTTTATATATTTAATAAAGTTATATATCAACAACTTTTGAATTTTTACTTTTGTTTGAGCACTTATTTTGGCAAAGTGAAATATTAAATACTAGTACTAGACATGCATTCCTTTCATTCAAGCTTAAGAAAACATTTACAAAGTTGACAGATAACATTTATTAAAACATGTTATACGAAAAAGGAGCAAGGGACTCTTCTATAAGAAGAAAATATTGAACAGTAACATTAAATTAAACCCATGCTGTACAATTAGGACAGCAGTATTTATAGACAAAACTATCCAAACTCTTCAATACAGGCATAACATCTCACAAAATATCAAGATATGCAAATTTACTATTATAAATGACTTGTTTAGAATAAAACCTTATAGCTCATTAAGGAAGATTCACTTGCATAAACAGTTACATTTCTGAAAGAAATATGGAATCCCATGAATAATAAAAGAAAAGGAGCAGCAATTGACAGACACAGGCTTCAAGCAAAAATCAGAACTTACAATTTAATCACATTAAAAATATACCATTTTCTTTTCCAGCATCTTCCCCTAGGGCACTGACAGTTTACAGCTAATAGCTAAAGCAGCCAAGGTACCCAATGAAGCATCTAAATGACAAAACCTCAACTTTCCTATGTTGTTTGAGAAAGGTCCTAATTCGGCTAAAGCAAAACACTCAATATATTGCTGTAGGTCTCATAATTCAGAGACAGGTCACCTTGATGGCATCAAGCAAAAGTGTTGAGATTACAAACCCTGTTGTGCCACCATTCTTTCAGGCTTAATTATACAAGGACATCAAGGAGTCTTTTAATAATGAGAAATGCAATACATCAACCTTTGACCATCCATCTTGCTTATGATACAGAACGAGTTTCTCAACCTCAGACACACCTCAGATGAAAAAGCTTTGAGACCAAAACCTGTACTGACAGTACCTTCTAGGGCCTACCTGCTCACCCATAAAACAAAACCGGTAAAGTTTAAAAAATTTAACAACAAAAACCCACACCCCAAACCAACAGTGGTGCGTGAAATAGGAACCTCCTCCCTCCAAAGGGTCTGATACACGCCTAAGCAGATTTTAACCCTGCGAACAGCTGAACTTTTCAGAATGGCAGTTACACAGATTCCAGGGTAATTAACATCTTAGTTACAAAATGGAATGCAAAGGAACTTAGCTGTAGTATCATTAGGTATTCTTACCACTGCTAGGACAACGAATAGCTTCACAGCAGCAGGAAATTCTGCAAGCCTCCTGTGTGTACAGTGATGCTGGTTTTCAGAAGACACTTTACTACAGCGAGCAGCCACATCATTGAAGGTAATGAAGCATAAGGGAAGATTAATGAAATTCATTGCATACATATGCATTCGTATTTTTATATATATGTATACACACACATATACATTTATACATGTGCATATATATACACATACACATATATATTTATATATGTGTATTTATATTATATATAAGTATAAATGGATCGCTTCCCTCCTCCCCACAAACAAGAAATAATTTTTTTACCTTGAACAAGACCACTCCATTAGCAAAGATTAAAAGCTTGACAGAAGCCTTTGTGTATCTTCGCTATGTACAACTGCAACAGAACCAGTGGCAGGGGCTGCAGGGGGGATGCGTGGCCAGAGGTTCTGACCTGTCCTGTGCTAGTCAAGAGGGGTTCAGCCTGCACTGAAACAGAAGTAGACAATCCACTGCATGCCAAAATGTCAACCAGAGGTGTGCACAGTGCCTCTGCTTAAACATGTTTAAGGAAGAGTGGCAGGTGCTAGCAAGATGTGCAGGGAGACACATCTGGAGAAGATACTCCTGGGGACATGTTGAGAAACTGAAGAGCTGCTCTTGGAAAAATACCTACAGAAGTCACTGAGGACATGTATAGAGACATACTCACAGAAGGACACACTCTGTGCCTGAGGAGATTCACCTGTGAGAGGACTTTGGCCTACAGGTAAGCCATGCCAGAGCAGGTACACCTCTGAGTAACTGAGGCCCACAGGAGACTCAAGCTGGAGCAGACGCATCCCTGAACTGACTGTGGCCCTGTGTGGCCCAGTGTCACCATGAACAGCGACACTGACCAGCCCAGAGCACCAGAGGACACCCACTAAGAAAGGAAGAGCATCAGACAAGGCAGTGTGCAAACAAGCCCAACCTCCCATGTGACCTGTCACCTCTCTAAAGGAAATGGCAAGGGCTGAATGGAACTCTTGATGAAAACAAGGGAACCTGAGACTACAAAGGCAGAGAGGAAAGGTGTTAGACTTAAGCTGAGCCTGAGGAAGGGGAGGAAAGATGTTTTCTTAAGTGTTTAAGTAATTTTTTTTTCTGTTCCCCCAGCAGCTGAAATGGCGATTACAAGTTTGTCAAAGGGCAATAAACTGAACACAGGAAACACAAGAGAACTGTTTTGCCTGTGCCACGCAATAGTAAGGATTTTAGACATGTATCTCAAGCTGCCCTAAATCATTGATCCTCTCACCTTGATCTCAAGACAAGCATACCAGTATTTTCCTGCAATCAACTGGTTTTATGTAAGTTAACATCAGAAAGCCAAGTGCTACAAAATCAGTGGAGCAACATTTGTTGGATGTTCAAGACAATGCCATAATATGGAGCAGAACAGCAATAGGCAAATACTGAAAGGTTATTATGCATGCTAAGTCATTAAAAAAGGACACAGTTCTATAATATTATCTACTGGACCTGTTATAAAACCTTTAAAGTGTCTCTCGCAGTACATTTTATTTTAAAGCTTTATTTCAAAGTAATCTAACTGCAAATAGAAGTAATGTTTAACCTTGAAATATCCCATAGAAAAGTCATTCCAAGCTGGTAAAAGAAACAGTTTTGCTGGCAGCTCTGTAGGATAGTCTGGGTTTTGGCAGACAGTTTTTTGCTTGACCATGGTTTTCAGACTGGTGTTTCTATCCAGCCTTTTTTATGGTTAAATGGGAAGAGGCACCCTTAACCTTTTCATGCAAAACTAAAGTAACAATTTCAAAGGGGCTGAGAACTAATGTAATATACAAGATCATTCTTGAAAGAGTATGCAAATGAACACCCTGGGTGTGTTCAAGGCCAAGCTGGATGGGGCTCTGAGCAACTTGTCTAGTTGAAGGTGTCTCTTCCCATGCCAGGGACATTGGAACTAGATGAGTTTCAAGGTCCCCTTCCAACCCAAACCATTCTCTGATTCTGTGACTCTAATGCCTTTCCCCCAGTGTGACTACGGTACTTGCAGAAATGACACCCTGTATGTGGTAAGGCCTTGGAGAATGGAAAAATAGGGCTACTGAGTGCAAGAACCCTTTCTTCTACACTCATGTAAACAGGCAAGCATTATAGTTTTTTTAAAAAATATTACGAAAAGACAGTGCTAGCAGTGTGGAAAAAAACCATAAAGGGAATATAATTTCTAAGTTTAAAAAACATACTTATAAATTTTTATGGTTTGTTTTTTTTTTTTTTTTTTTTAAATACAAAGTGCTTCTATAAATTAATCAGTTTAATTTGTCAGTGAG
>JAOXXN010000001.1:25909529-25930954 GCA_026770055.1 Myrmophylax atrothorax | reverse complement strand
TCACTGCTTTATGTTGTGTCATTGGGTAGCTTTGGGTAGAAATTACAAGAAGAATTAAGATTTTCTAGCCATGGAGAGCAATCAAGTGCTCATGCCCTTATATTAAAGGTTGCCTTCTTTTTGTGTTTTTTCATATAACTGATTTAAAAGGTTTTGCTAACCCACCTCTGACTTCTGGCTTGGATTTTGTTTTGTAACTTTATTGTCACCTTGCTGCTATGTTCTTCTGACTGTCTCTGGCACAGTTCATAGAGGTCTGTGATTTTTATCTCTCAGCACACATTAAACTGTTCGTGGGAGCATAATGTGGTCATGCTTGCTTGCCACTGGTAAAGCACTTTCTGAGAGTTTGGGATGATTTTGTTACATACCTGGAGGAGCAGTGCCTGCAGTTTTGAGCCATGAACATAAGTGAACATTTGAATGAAAAGAAATTCCCTGAGGCTTCGATCCTATAGCATCTTTAGGAAGGTATATCTGTTGGCTGGATCAAGTCCCAGTAAAACTGAAGTTCTTAGTTGAATACTGTTGGCAGAATTCTTTATCTTCTCTCTACCAGGTACTGCTGTAGGCCTGAAAGGTATTTACTTTTATCTATACCGTGCAAGACAGTTAAAACTGCATTTGCATTTTTTGGATCTTGTTAGTTATCTGTCCTTTAATAGAATTTTTCTTGAATCTTTAATAAAAGTACAAACATTTAGCTATAGAGAACTTTCAAATGCACAATGTTACGATAGCTGCTTCTTATGAAACCTGTTTGCTTCACTTTGAGTTTCTAGGTACAATTCAAGATATTGGTAATGTCCTGTAACTATTGAATATTCATTTGATGCCTTGGCTGGGGAAAACCCTTGTTCTTTTGAAGTTGTGTCTTACCAGCTCAGGTGCTTTCACTGAAAATGCTTCAGTCATTGTTATTCAAGGACGTGTTTCTGGTAGACTCTCAGTAACTTAATTCCATCTTAGCTTACCTGTGCCAGGCTGGTGAATGGTTTGTCAGCCTTCAAATTATCATCAAAGGCTTATTTTTTCCTAGTTTGTATCCTCAAGTGTTCTATGGCAGGGAGGGGATGACTGCAAATAATAGTTCATTTTTTGTTGGAAAGTGCTGAGATTAATTCTGAATGTGGTGTGCAGCTCTCCATCTGGGAGAGCGGGGAGTAAGGAGTGCCTGTCTAGAATAAAGCAAAACACTTGTGTTACAAGAGCTAAGGAGAAAGGATAGCAGATTTCAGTGAGGCTTATATGTTCCTTAAGAATAGAATAGCATCTGTCATAAATTTGTGGAGACAGAGAAGAAGTTATACCACTGAATCCTGTTCGTGTTGTGTACTTAATGGGTGCAGGTGTACAATCTTCCACTTAAAATTCCTTAGTAAAGGCATATGAGTGCTTATATTTTTAAGAATGCTATGCACAAATACTCTTTTTATCTTAACTACTGTTCTGTTTTGCTCTGAAACTAAACCATAAAAAGGAGGGGGGAGGGTAAAAAGAAATCTTCAGTATTTGCAAATAATATGACGTCTTTTGAACAGGTGTGACACCACAGAAAAACTAAAAGCTCTATTGCCAAGACTGGAGCAAGAGCTAAAGGATCCAACAAAGTTCAAAGATTTTTATCAGTTTACTTTTAACTTTGCCAAAAACCCTGGACAAAAAGGTCTAGGTAAGTAGAAAAAAAACCAAGGAAAATGTCTACAGTCAATGAAGTCAATTCCAAATGCTTCCAGTACTACAGTATTCTCATTGGTGATTGTATAGTAAATTCATTATTGATTCCTTACACTGACTTTTCCTCTTTCCCATCTTCTTTCAATTAATCTCATTTTTAATGTCCCCTTGGTACAGATAATTTAATGGATTTTTCTGCTACTATGGATGTTCTCTCACCTCTTGTCAAAAAAAGTTCCTGCAGTTCTTAGAGACCTGTGAATTTTATTTTTTTTTTCTTTTGAATACTGTACTGGTGAGCTCTTTGTTTTCCACTTTGTTTGAACTACAGAAACAAGATGTCCATATCAGTTCAGGAAGAGGAAAAAAAGTTACTGTTCTTCTAAGAATTTTTAGATTTAGCTCACAGTTCTTTATAAAGTTTAGAAAAAGAATATTATGGACATGGCTCAAAACTAGTGAATAAAAATGGGCATACAGTTTATAAAGCGTTAAATTACTATTTTTAATAAAGTTAGAGATTTGTCCCAATCCATACCTTGTTTTGCTGGAGTAAAACCCATATGCTATTTAAATTCTGACGTTTTAGTCTCTTCGAGTCTAGTTTGTGAATAGATGGAAAAAATAACAAGATGAAATTCACCATCTCATCAAATTTATGTCCATTTTCAAAAGACACTGTGTAGGAAGGAATTAAACTGTTGAATAGCACTGTACCATCATCACTGTTCTCTTTGTGCTGTGGGGTGAGAGAAAGTTGTCTGGGGTTTGTTTGTTTGTTTGTTTGTTTTTAGCACAGCCAAGTAAAGTAAACACAGATTTAAAGTGGCAAGTTTTAAAATACATTTTTCTCAAGAACTGTTGAAAGAGCAGCGGGGTAGAGGAGCACAATATTGCTTTAGACATCAACCAGGAGTGTCTGTTCCACATTCTTTCTTGGGAACTACTTTGAATAATCTCTCGTCTTTTTTCTAAACCATGGGCAACTTTTTCCTAGTTTATATTTTTCTTCATTTTGTGCAGCAGTTTCATTTTTCATTACATGTGTCACTTTCTCATGACCCAAATGCCACTTTTCCTGGCACAAAAATGAAATAGTTCTGTAGTGGTTCTGTGAGGCTGGTTGGAATTCTAGTCCCTTAGCTCCTCTTCATTAACTTAGCATTTTCAAATTGCGGAAAAGGTAAGTCAGTTACAGCTGAGGTTGGAATTTATGGGACACCTAAAGAAATATTGCAAATGGGTTCCTGTTTTAATTGGATCAGTTCCAACATGAAACTCAGGTCCTTGGGAAATGTTTCCAAAGCTTTTCACCTAAGCCTGTATGAAGGAGGAGGGAAAGCAGCCCAGCACAGGTTATGGATCTGAATGTGCCGTTTATTTAACATGAGGAGGAAACTTACTTGTTTGTCTTTACTTCTGTTTATTCAGTATTGGAGGCCTTTTTTAAGTCTGTCTTCTCTATTGTGTGGGAATTGTACTTTTTGACAATAAAACACCTAACTTCCTTCTTGGTATTAGCAGAAGAAAGTAAAAAGTGCAAAAATTTAAGTAAAGCTTAAACTGTAGAGTGAGTTGATTTGAACTGTTGCTGATTTCAGTTTTCAGGAATTTTAGTAATTCTGGTAATATTTTTTGTTTCTTTATTTCAAGTAATACTTAGTTCTTACGTGGCATTTGGTGACATTTTTTGTCAGACTTTTTCTGGTTTTGCTAAGATGATGCTAGATAGTAAAGAAATATAAACAGGGGGCACTGTTCTTCCTTTAGGGGAGATACACCATATTTCTGTCTGATGTGAATTTGGATCACCATAGGTCGAGTAGAAAGAGAGTACTGAGCAAACACATTGACTGTTGTGACATTTTTGAGTGAGTGAGGGCAGTCATAGCTTATCCAAATGAAACCTAACACTGAATAGGTTTGGAGTCAGAATCTTTTCAGGGAATGCCATAATAGTCAGTGGAACAAAGAGATGGAGGGAAAAAATAAATTTACAGGTTGGTGTTTATAATAATCGCAGAAGGAATCAGTACATTTTAAGCACTGGAATGTATGAGCTGAGAATTCTAGTTGCTGCAGCTACATTTAGAATGGGTTTAGGTGCGCTTTTTTTCTGTTTTACATACTCTTCTCTGGTTACACTGTGTATTTTGTCTTAAAAGGTGAAACTGTCCATTTTTGCTCTCTATCTCGAGGAGTGTTTGGTGTTTGTAGCCCAACGACTGTGTGCTGTATTGTCAAGGAGATGTGGGAATCGATACCATCAATGTACAAAGTCTGTTTCTCTCTTACTGTTTGGAGCCTTAACTCAGGGTACTTGTATGAATTCTGTTCAGATAGTTAAACCAGAATGTATAATTAGCTTTTTTACCAAATGAGCTGGTGTAAATCTAGCCATCCTAAGGTACTGATCTCTCCTTCTTGAGGGGAAGCCGTGTGAGGAGCAGTTGAGGTCTGTTCAGCCTGGAGAAGAGGAGACTGAGGGGAGACCTCAGTGCTGTCTAATTTCCTAAGAGGAGGGGCACCAGTAACAGGATCCGAGAGAGTGGCCTGAAGTTGTGTCAGGGAAGGATATTAGAAAGAGGTTCTTCACCCAGGGGGTGGTTGGGCACTGAACAGGCTCCCCAGGGCAGTGGTCACAGCACCATCCTGACAGTTCAAGAAGGGTTTGGATGATACTCTCAGGCACATGATGTGACCCCAGAGGATGGTCCTGTGCAGGGCCAGGAGTTGGACTTGATGATCCATGTGGGTCCCTTCCAACTCAGCATTTTCTGTGATTTTTTCCCTACGTGCACATTAGGTGACATTCAGTGCTATCCGTGCACAGGATGTTGTTTAGCTCCTGCCCAGCTGTTTGCCTTAAAGTCTTTGTGGTGACGTGCTGCTCTAATAGTGTTTGCCTACTCATTCCTGTACCTTCTGATTGGAATTGTAACTTGAAGACTAAGAGGTCAGTAAGTTCATGTCAAATAAGGAATAAAAGTGAATGGTTTTAATTAATAAAGCTGAAATAATCTAGGAATTCTTTCCTAAGTTTCAATTGTAAAATATTCCAATGTGGTTTTTCTGAGGTCTGAAGTATTCTGTGCTTTTTCTTACTACACTGGGAGCTTAAATCACCAAGTCTGGTAATTGTACTCATTGTTTAGGGGCGTGATCTGTAGGCTGAAAGAATGTTGCTTGATTCTTGGCCTGTAAATGCCTCTGTTTGAAAACTAAGCAAGTTTGACATAGTGTCATTGACAAATGGGAAATTCTTAGCGGATAGTTAATAGAAACTTTTTAGTAAAAAAGAGTTAATGAAAATCCTTCTGTTGGGTCCTTCAGGCTAAGTGCTAGTGCAACTTTTTTTTTAACAGAATTAACTCTTGAGAATAAAGCTTACCAGAAGTGCATCTGTGATAGGCAGACTGACTTAAACAATTATTTTTCATGTTTATTATCTTGACATATTGAAGCTGTAAGAAATTATTAGAATATCTCTAAAATGTTCAAACAGCAGTGCTTTGTTTATGGGTCATGTTCATTGCTCCATCAGTATTTTAATATGTTTCAGATTACTTTTTTAAAAATCTGTTTCTGCTGTTTTAAGATGTGATAAGCAGCAGTTATTTTTTTCCCATCTCCCCTAATAAACATCAGGAAATACAGTGATTTGTGGGTTCCTTTTCAATATGCCAAGTGGTCTTTAAATTTAGAAGACAGTGAAACACTTCTGCAGTGTCTTCCCTTTTGCCAGACAAGGATTTATGTCCACCAAAACTGTTCCTTGAAGATGTTTTTCTAACCAAACGTTCAGTGGTGTCCTAGGAGTATATGCTAACTTGCCTTTTTGGTTTCAGTAATTATCATCAAGATTCAGTGTCTGATTGGCAGGGGTCCTCTGTCTGAAAAAGTTTAGGAGCAATTGCCTTGACATAATATAATTTTAAATTTTTGAGGGCTAGTCTCATATGTGTCCATGCTTGGTTAAACCTATTGTTGGATTTTTATTTATTTTCTTTTTCTAGCATATAACTTAAATCTCTGTTCCTGAATTTTCCAGTTCACTTCTTACCTGACCAAAGTAAATATGCAGACTACATGTTTCCTTAGAGTGAGTAACAAGTTTTTACATCTCTGGCAATTATGTATGTGTCTTCCCTTAGTCTCTAGACTGAGTAAAACCAACTGCCCTGATAAAATTTATCTTCTAGCTCTCTGGTACTGGTGTTTTGTCTTCCAACTCTTTTTTTTCCTTTGCAGCTCAATTGATCTATCTTTCTCTTGTCTTGTAGTACCCAAACAAACAGATATCTTCCACATGCCTTAGATATTTTGCTCCTTGTTTTGCATACTGTTAAGTTTGTTTGATACTGTCTGCAGTTTGCAGTCTGTTTTACTTTTGGGTTTCTGCAGTGCACCCAGGTAACTTTTTTCTTGTATTTCTGCAGTTGATTATTCCCACTAGCTATGACTTTGCACTTCTCTTTAATGAAATCTTACTTACTTACTTTCAAGTACTTTTTCAGTTTGTCCAAATAATACCAAATCTGTCTTCTACCATGCTTCAACCTTTCTACCTGTCTTCAACCTTTTTTTCAGGTTGTTTGTCAGAGAACAACAGAGGTTCTTCTAGAACTTCTTTGACCTTTATGAAGTTTCAAAGATGGTGGGTAGCAGTTTGAGATTGCTCCAGCATTCTGAGATGAATTTCATCATATCTGGCTTTGTGCTGGGCAGCAGTGTTTTAAGACTGAATTTCTAAAAGTTCTTTCTGAAATAACTATCAGTTTTCATTGAACCTTTTTGCCTGGAGCGTATCTTGAGGAAAAAGTCTCTGTGTGCCCCAGACTTTTTTCTTTCCTGGGATTAACAGCAGGACACATCCTGTCTTTTTTCACACCATTTGTAAGGCTGGAGTGGGATGGTACAGAAGCCCTCCTTGGGAGTTTTTTTGTGTTAAAGAATTTTGGTGTTACCTGACACAGTTGTCTTCATAATGCAGTGTGGATTCTGCTCCAGGAAAGCGATCTTGAGTGGGAGGGGTATGCGTGTAGTTTTGTGTTTTATTTATTTTTAGAACAGCCTGTCTTCCCTTGCTTTTTTATTTCTTCTTCAGTTCCCCTCAAAACTAAAGGAAGAAATTCTGCCTTTATGTAATTAGATGGGAATAATCCTCTCCAATAAATTAAGTTGCATCTGTTCTGTCATTCCCAAAAATAGGCACAGAGTTCAGTACACCAGTACTTATTCCTAGAAATAGGACAGCCTTTTATAGGAGTCCCTTTTCCACAGTTCGTGTGGTGATAGGAGGGAATTTTTATTTCTCTGTATCTGCAGGATTTCTGTCTCTTTAGTCTCATCCAACTTGAATGTTTCCATTTACTTTTATTACCTTGGTATTGTCAAGTAGTGTACTTCAGTCTGGACATGTGCTGTTTAAACAAGGGAAAGTAGTAGCAGTCCCCAAAGGTGATGGCTTGTGTGGGTAGTGAGATGCAGGAGGCAAAAGCACAGTGCAGAAGATCTACCATTTATTTTCTTTAAGCAGAAAATGATGTTCTAATTAATGTTACTCAGCACCCCACTGTCAAGTGTCTTCCAAATAAATCTGAATAGGTTTGGTCATGATTGAAGAAGATGGATGGTTATAACTGGCTCTCCAAGTGGTAGACAGAGCTCAGGCAAAAAAACATGCCTAGGTTTCAACACTGCAGTGCCATCTCAATGGCTGAATGTTGGATCTGGCATACATAATATTTAGGTATGTTAAACTTCATCTGCATGTTTTCTATGTATTTTCAGTTGTGATAGGGGCACTTCATTAAGGTCTGGTTTTCCAGGAGACTTTAAAGAGAGTTATTATGGCTAACTGTGATTCTGTCTCTTTAATCTGCTCTCTCATGTTGTTGCTACTGTATATAGTACAATAAATCTCTAGGTTTTGCGTGCTGCAGATTTGGACAAGTTTATCTTGCCTTCTACTCCCAAGTTTTAGATTTTCTACTGCAGTCAGAATGAAATTTTGTGTCCTAGCTCTTGGCTGATGAGTGTACTAAAGAACAGGATTATAGGTCTTTTGTCATGTTGCATACAGAGCAGTTCAGATTTCTAAGGCCATTGTCCAAGCTCAAAGAAAGGCCTTAGCTTCATCTTCCTTTTCTTGTTTTTTCTTTTTTTTTGAACTTGATACTTGCTGTGATTCTCTTGATGGGTCTCTCTTTGACCCCCAACAAGACGTGCTCAGGAGTTTATTACAGTTTGTTTCAGCACCAGGGTGGAGCGTAATGCATTCTTTCATGGTCTTCATCTTTCAACATGGAGACAAAAAGCTGATTTGGTCCTTCATCACTTCTTTGTGATCCCTTCGCCTGCTTGCTGGCTCAAAAGGTTGTGCTTCCTTCTCTCTGCCAGTTGCCTGGGATCAAGCAAGAGAGGAAAGATGAGGAGGGCATTCAGACTTGAATCAAATATTACCTCAAGACCAGAAGATTGGCTATCTTTGCATCCGGTATGTGGACTTCAAGGAGGTTTCATCTTCTATGAGCAGATGAGTATAATGTGCTCTTTTTAATTGAAGCAACACCAGCTTTGGCTTTTATCGTAGCAGTATCTCAAGATTCTTTGAAGACACCCTTAGAAATTAGGAAAGGGTTTTTTTCTTCTGTTTTGTTTTTCTTTCCCCTTTCCCCACCTGGTTATGAAAACTTCCTCCCCTTTCAGTGAAGAATTAGATGGATCCATTTTTAGGCTATTTGTAGGAGTGAGTGGATAGAAGACATTGAAGGAGTTCAATAAATGAATTTCATGTTTATATTGAAAGAGGTCTGTGAATGCTGTGTTTTAGGTGTTCGAATGGCCTTAGTCTGTCTGTATGATACATGCTTTATTTTTGTTCACATTTTTCTTGCTGGAAGTGCCAGCAGTTTAAGAGAAGCTTCTTACAGAAGAGGTGCTCTGGTCAGAAGAAAAGTGTGTCATAACTGCCGGTTTAGTAATGCCTTACTGATTCTTTTACTTGTGTTTGACCCTTATTTGGGAAATGCATATCCAGTCAAATTTAAGGCATCTGTTGTAGTTTATCTGAATTGTACATGGGGAGGTTTGCAGAGGCGAAAGGACTTTGGAAGTGACTGCAGTCAGGTTCATTAAGCTGCACTCCACTGATGTTTAGATAGCCATCTTCTAAGTCCCACTTGCATTCCAAAGCAGTTCAGTTTCTGCTTTTGTGCAGTTGACGCTTAAGATAATAAACATGAAAAGTTCTGCATGAGGTCAGCCTGTATCAGCTTGGCAGATGCTGAGATAGAGCTACTGAGCACAGTCAGACCCTGCTCAGTTCCGGCAGCGCTCCTTTGAAATCCACCATGTGCTGTGCTTTACCATTCTTCCCTGTCCCCTGCAGGCACTTAATCTGACACTGTGCATTATACATCCCCTAGGTGTATAATATACATTCCCCTAGCACTGGGAAGCTCTTTGTTTACGTCTTTGCAGGGATGAGTGGATCTAGCTCAGCAGGATCCTGAGTTTAACCACGATCTGTTTTAATATCATACCTTTTGCCTACTTTTCTTTTCCCTTCTCTCTTCCTTCTCTGGGGGAACTTCCAGTTGCAGTTAAAGGCTTTTTTTTCTAAGCTTTGGAGAAGTTGGTAGAGCATTTTTAGGTTGAATCCTCATGGTACTTTCTTGATACTTTGCTGATTAGGAAAGAAGAAACTAATTCTTGTGTCCACATTCTTACTTTGGAGGCAATCATTCAGAGATGAGGAAACAAGGAATTGAGTAACTCATGAATCTTGCAAGTATTCATTTGATGTTTATTGGTCAGGCAGTGTGATAGTCCAGTGTGAGACAGATTGACACCATTATTCATTGTTCCCATATCTGCATCAGTTGGGATGACACAGCGTCAAAAAGTTATGTCAGTAATTTAGGTGAATTAATGATAATATTCTAACAGTTTGAAACGTAACTGCAAGAACAGCTCATGCTGGTAGGGCAGATTGAGAGCTGGAAAGCTCTGTTTGGCAGAAGGTGATGAGTGAGTAGTGCAATCCCAGAGTGCGGTTTTTGCATAGCAGGTCTAAACAAACTGCATTTCATGTTCCTCAGAAATCCTTCTCTCCAAACAATTCGTTACTATCTGCTGATTTCTCTTTTTGTTTTCACACGTCCTTGATTTCTTGCATGCAGTGACTTCACTGCCCTTGCCTAAAATCATAGTAAAGGCACGGGGAACTTAATTTGATTCTTACTTTATTTATGCAGCAATCTCATAACGATTTCTTTTCTTAGTTAATGAGATAAGCATTTGATCAAATCTTGAAAGTAGACACAGGCTGTTTAATTGGTAATGTATTTCTCCTTCTGCATTAATTATACTATTTGTTATCACTTCAAGCTTTCTGTTCAGGGTAGAAGAGGATGAAGGGTTTTAAAAGCAATTTTACAATGAGGTCTTATTGTTTCAGAATAGATTGTACTGCGTGGAAAGTACTGTACTTCTGATTGTGAAAAGCTGATTTTTTTCAAGGTGTTGCATGGCATGCAACTCACTAAATATTGATACCGAAAATATTTTGAAAGGGAAGAGTAAAAGGAAGGCTCAAACCATTGTATCATTTACAGTATATGATATGGTATTTTTGATGTCCTTGAAACATTAACCATTTAGCCATCTTATGTTTTGGATACGAACATGGATGTCAGCAATGAAGTCTCTTCTAAACTCATCCTTGCCTAAGTGTTTTCCAAGATTCATGTCTTTTTCTTTCCATTTGTAAAATTAGCATTATTAGTCTATAATGTGGGCAGGATATTTTTTGGTACAAAACCAGCATATTTTATAATTGTAGTTTCATTTTTTTTAATGATGCCTTTATATCTATGCAGCATTGAAAAGGGTGCCTAAGACTGCCTAAGAAATTCTTGCCTTGCATCTTCCTGTGGGGATGCAGTACTTGGATGGCATAAGGCCTTTACTTTTTTTTTTAATATCTATTAGTGCAACACTAACTGTAGCAGGTACACAGTCTCCACAGCATTGCTGTTTATTGATACTACTGTCAGCAACCTAACGTAGAACTAGAACTCTGTAACTAGGTCTTCCCTTTACAGCAGAAAGATCCTATTTTTTGTCCTCCAGTGTGAAGTTTTTCAATCTATTTAGGGAATTGTCTTCAAACAGAAGCGTTGCCATAGGCCCTGAGAATGTGGCACACCTGAAGGCCTCAGTATCTCATGTACTGCAAGACTGCATGAACTGGCACCACTACCAAAAGTGATAGTCCCATCTAGTCCTTTTGTTCCAGTAACTCCTGTGGTAGTTCATGAATTTCTGGGATTGCAGTGAACCAGCTGTGGGAGATTGACACTTTTTTTTATTTCTACTGTCAGCAAATTTTACCAAAAATCAGAACTTTCCTCCTTGTGCCTAACAGGGAGAGCAGCTCCAGTGTGGACCAGTTTCAGCCACTACCGAGCAGCATCCCCAGTGGAATATGCATTTGTTTTATATTATAGCAAACAACTCCTATGTCTCTGTGCAGGAGAATCCATTGTCACACACATAAACTGTGCCCCCCTCAAATATCAACTTAAGGTAGTATTTCACATAAATTTTCACAATTTTGCAATAATCAAGTTTATCTTAACATAATAGTGAATTTGACACAAACACACAAATTTCCCTTTTAACTCTTCTTTTGTGGCATCATTAGCCATCTTTGTTTCCCTGCCTGTACTTTCTTCCTTTTTCCAAAGAATATTTCCATCAAAACTATAAAAACTCTTCAGGTGTTCTTTCTTCGAAGTGCATTTTGCCTAGTGTTGTCACATGATTTGCAAGCTTTGCTCGGAGGGGTGGAGTGTCCATAAATAAGCCCGAGTGAATGGAATCAAAGCCAGTCCCTTCACAGTGAAGTTTAGAAGCTCTTAAGATTATTCAAATTTCTCTCTTTTAATTTCTTTTGCTTTTCAAAAGGGGTAACAGGTAAGAATAATTAATCTGCATATCTGAGCAGGATGCAAATGCTATTAATTAATCTCTTATTTTTTGTGAAAAGCAAGGACGGTGGCAAAGACAGGAAGAACTGAAAGAAGTTTATTAGGGCATAGTCCGAGTTCTGCACTGAAGAGCACTCTGATCATAGTAGGGCAAACACTGGCAGCACTGAGTCTGTATGACTAGGTAGAGGCATACTGCATTTCTCTGCATCTTAACTATTGCATTTTATCTGGCCCCCAGCCCTGTATAATACAGGCACTGTAGGGACATGACTATGTTGAGATCTGGAACATCTTTCAGACCTGAAGCTTGATTTCAGGTGACAAGAGCGTCCTTTGATTTGTAATGTGATACATACAATTTCAAAACCCGTGCTTCTTTCTTGCAGGTGGAGGCCAAGCTTCTGTCCTAATCTGCTATGACAGTATTTTCTGTTGAGCTTTATATTCTGTTTACACTGAAAGCACAAGCTGCAGTATTTCTGTGGTTTAAGAAAGGCTGTGCTTTATTTTGTGGTTGCACAGCAGTAAGCATCACTTGGTGCTGTTACCTGCAGGAGCAAACACAGAAGCCATTAGGTATTGTGAGTTGCTGGAGATGAAAACAGGCCTTCAAGGAAACTCTTTTTACCCTTAAGCTGCATCTAATATTGCTCCTGCTTTTCTGCTGGAATACATGGTGGTGCTGCATCCTCCTCCAACTCTGTTTTCAGATCACAGGTCATGATGCAGAATCAGGGCTGCTTTCTTGGACTTACATTTCCAGTATTGTGTGTAGGTGTTCATCTGTGAAAGGTTCCAGAAGAAGAGAATTATTGCTGTAAGGGGTTCTCTAGAATCATAATGCCACAGACAAATGATTTTTTTTTTTAATCCCCTTATATCCTTAAATTCCCTTCAAAGTCAAGTGTGTCTAAAATGTGGTAAATTAAGAGGAATTGACACCTGTGGATTTAAATGTTTGTGTTTTTATCAATATTTGTGTGTTTGTGCAGGTAGTAGATACTTTTAATTTGAAGAGTTATCAATAACTATTATGTTCTGTTTCTATAGATTGAAAATAGTTTTAATGTGGCACTGATGGATAGTGACAAAACTCCTTCAGTCTTAATGACATTGATGTTCGATACACAATTTATACTGTTACTGCTTGTCTTCTACCTTTTGGGTCAGTGGGAGTAGGAAACAATTCCTTACAGTCTTTTTAATGATCTTAAAAGAATGTTACTCATTGGTATTATAATATACTGGATGTAGCATTAATAGTTTTACCATAAGGAGTTTATTTTTTATAGTGGGCTGTAATATTTATGTGTTGCTTTATCTCTTGCAGATCTAGAAATGGCGATTGCATATTGGAATTTAGTCTTGTCAGGAAGGTTTAAATTTCTAGATCTTTGGAATAAATTTTTGTTGGTAAGTATGTGTTGTATTCCTTACTGCCTGTCTTTATAGTATTCTGGCTGTTGTAGGCTGTGTGCTTCCAAAGAGGAAAAAAAAGGGTATCTGAATATTTTCTTTGAACTTTTTCCTTTTTGAAAACTGATATAAAATAGTCCTAAGTCAAGCCAAATTAAGTCTTCTCCTATGTAATTTTCTAATTGAGAGGAATGCAAAAAATGCAGCAAAGCCATAGAGTATTCTGCTTACTTGATCCTGTATCCTCCTACTTAGGAAAGTTTCTGCATGAAAGGAGGCTGTGATTGTAGACTCAGCTGATGGTGTCTTTATTCTCAAGACAGCTGTGATTATTGTCAACCATATATTTTACCATGCTCTGACTTTTGTAGTATTAATGCATAAACACAGTCTTTTTAAGTCAGTCATAACAGAATTGATATTGAAATTTAGGGACTTTTAAGCAAAAGGTTCTTGCCTGAGTAATTAATTGATTAATTTTTTCGCTTATAGTTATGAACTGATTCTTGACAATAGTGCAATTCTGTGGGCAGTGGAGTAAAGATGCATAAATTAAACCTTAGAAATTGAAAAATGTTCTTATAAAAGATCCGTTTCACTCATCCATGTTTCTGCATTTGCATTTCTATGTAATTGTAAAAAAGGGTTACATAATGTATAATTTATCTCATTTTTTTTATTTTCAATTTATTTTTTTATCTGTAGTTTAGGAGAGATAAGAAGTCTTTCTGCATTTTGTCCCCCAGTACTTAGTATGGGAAGTGAATTCTGAAATATTTTCCTGAAGTGTTTTCTAAATTTTTAGGCAGCATATTTGCATCACTGAATAATGTACCAGTTTGATCAAGAGGACTTGTGAAAACATTTCATGTTTTAACTGTCTTAATACACTCAACACATCCAAATTCAGATCTATAGATGTAATTGAAGAAAAATCTGCAAGTTTTTTGCCAGCTTTTCTATGTGATTAAGTTTGTTACAACAGACAGTTCTGCGGATTTCTACTTCAATAATTCAAATTACCTAATATAAAATGTGTTACTTCAGAAGAAATATTTAACCTGAATGTTTATTTCAGAGGAAATGTTTAAATTAAAAGATTCCGACCTAAGAAAGAAGCAAGCTAGGACTCTTTTGGGTGTTTTCTGGGTTATTGGTTATTTGTTAAGAAGAGAAAGAAATGTTTGTAAAATGTGTTTTTCTGTATATGTCAATAGAAAATACTACTATGGAATTTTAAAGTAGTTTGGATTGAACAGTACCGTTTTTCCTCCATTATAGGAACATCATAAAAGATCAATTCCGAAAGATACTTGGAATCTTTTGTTAGATTTTGGAAATATGATTGCAGATGACATGTCCAACTATGATGAAGAAGGTAAGCAGTGTCTGAATATCTGAATGTGGTACAGCAGAATTAAAATATTGCTATAAATGAACACGAGAACATGTTGCTACCTCGAGTCTTAATTTATTTATCCTTACAGTTTAGCTGCAAGTACAGTGTCATGCTTGTTGCCAAAACAGTAGTGATAAGGTTTACTGTAAATAGAAGTAAAAATACTGTCACACCATGATGTAGGACATTATTTGAACATGTTATGCTACAAATCTCTCATTGAAACTGAAGGCTTTGTGCAAAATTTTTGCTAACCTAAAAGCAGTTCACACTCTGTTACTAATTCTGTTTTGGAATGTGTACAGAAATATGTCCTAAGATATGAATGGCTCTAATAAGAATGCCATGGGTTTACTATCAGCTGATGTTTGTATTTGTAGTGTGGATTTTTATTCTTTAAATACATTTTATTTGTCTTAAGAACTATTGCTGCAAGAAGAGATTTAAACGTTGAATGTATTAGTCAGGTGCTTCTTTTACGTGTTTTATCATGTCATGTGTGTTAAAGCTAGGCTGGGCCAGAAGTGTCAAGGTGAGTGTCTGATCCTTTGTTTTTAAAGACTACACCAATTTATTGCTGATAATAACAGATGAATTTCTGAATTGCTTGACTTCTCTTTAGGAGCATGGCCTGTTCTAATAGATGATTTTGTGGAATATGCACGACCAATAGTCACAGGAGGAAAACGTAAAACTTCCTAACCCCAGACTTGTCAATATGGACTAAACATGCTCCCTGAACTGCATTGGGTGATGAAGATTTGTTAGCTGAAAACTCTGCACATTGTTGCTGGTTTCAGTGGTCATGATGACATTCTCCAGAGAAAACTGAAATTCTTCCTTTTTCTGCGTAAGGAAAACAATGGCTGACTTGTGGACACTTCAAGAACAAACTCAGAAGATAGTCCAGGCTGTTTGTAGGCTATTGGCTTCAATTATTGTACTGGTTGTATCATATAGGATGTAGATTTTGCATGATTTTATACTTTGGAGAAGTTTAACTAGAGGCCATTTTATTAAAAGTTTTGACAGCACAGCATGCCATTCAGTTCATGATCCAAAGTGAACACCAGCAGTTACATAAATAAAATTGTATTATATTGTACTTATATTAAAAGCAGTATTTGTGGTATATAAATTAAATCCCTAAATAAAATTTATGCAGTATGTTGTATTTTTATAAAAGTTATTCCATGGATCTGTCCTAGTATGGAATTGTAACAAAACAAAACCAAAAACCCCACGTATGCTTTTTTTTAGTTGTTGCCAAAATTTTAAATTTGTACTTTTCAGTCCTAGATGTATAGATTGATTATATCCTTCCTTTTGTTTTCTCCCAATGAGACTAACTTGCTCATTATTCTTCTTGAAGTGCTTGGACATGTAGCAGGAGCATTTCTGAGGACAGGCAGCTGCTCTGTGCTATGTTACAACTCCACCTTTTTTTATTAACCATTTTAAACTAGGGATTAAGCAACCAAAGATGTTTTATAATTCATGTTTGACTACTATAATTCAGTTAGTCTTCAGTTATGTGTTTTATTTATTTTTAGTAAGGAACTGGTGGAACATGGATTTTATTTGTAGCTTGAAACATACCATTCTAGCTAAATGCAACATAGTTAAAAATGCAATTCTTGGCACTTCTCATGGAAAGTGTATGTGAGTAAGCCCAAAGACTTAACTGGTTGGCTTCCATGTTGGAGAAATAGCTAGGGATAAGGAGACTTTATATTAATGATTATAAGTATTCATGCCTCTGCATGTATTGTGCATTTGATTTTATTTATTTAAGGAAGGGGAAAAAAGAGTAAACTGATGCAGTTTCAGTGCTGGTGGAATTGAACCAGTTTTCACAAAATCTGAATTTGTTCAGTCATTTCTTTCTCCCTGTGTGTCAGCCATTGATTATGAAGTGTACAGAGGTCAGTCTCCTCTTCGTCAAAAGTGTCTTCCACTGTCTAAGCACAAACCCCTTTTACCAGAAACTATTCAGCACGTCTTTGCACAGGGCTCTTTCAAATGCTACCTCATCAAAATGGGTTTGTCATAGCCACTGTGAAAGTTTGTTAAAATGAAGAGTTGCTAAAGAGTGTGTACAGCTATGGTCAATATATTTTCTTTAATCAGAGCTGAATAGATGCAAGAATTTTGGAGAAAGTGGTGCATTAAGTTATATAAATTATATCTGTTTGGATCACTTCAGATCACTTAAGTATTGCATGACAGCATACTATTCTATTTTGTAGTTGCAAGGGTGTAAAAGCTTTGCAATATTCTCTTAGACTCTAATAGAGTTTTATACAAGCAGTCAGCTTTCATTTATGTCAGTGCAACCTGCAAGAACAAATGTACATGTTGCATACAGAGATGGCCTTTATTCTTCCACTTGGGAGAATTTCAGTTGTGCATGATATTTAAAATGCAAGATTAGGGCATATTTGAACAAATTAGCACGTTTTCTCTTAGTAAAAGAGTATAGCAAGCAAGTTACAAATGCCTCGTGAGTGATTTGTTGTTACTATTAGCATTTTTTTTTGCCCTTGCAGGGCAGCCGCCAGGTGTCAGCGTCTCAGCCAGCAGCTGCCTCCTGCTTCTGTGTATAGTTAGCCAGGAAGCTTAAGACAGATTATTACTTTCTGACTGCATCTTTTTAGAAAGGCATTTGTGTGCATGACTTCTACAGAAGTCAATGGGGATCAAAAAGTAGTGTTACTCTCTTTTTAATGGATTTGATTGATCTGCGTTTCCATCCCAAAACAAGCCCTTTCTATGTCAGTCCCACAGGCTTTGGCGAATGTGTAACATCTTACAGCATCAAGGGCATTTACCCAGCCAAAAGTGGTGGAATGCTTGTTATTCACACAATTACCACTTAAAATATGTAACTATACTATAACTGCACAGAAGTAGTTTATCAGTATGTGATGTAACTGAAGTTTCATAGTGCTGGAACTTGTGAAGCATTTGTTTGTGCTGAGAGTTCCTTCAATCTGATGATCCTTCTTCCTTTTTAAATAAATAGAGCATAAAAAAATGCATGGGGATTGAAGGTTTTTTGCCTTGTTAATCTGAGCAAGAAGGAAGGTGCTTAGCACAATAATCAGTTTCTATATGTATACTTTTACACACTCTTAAGTCTCATTCCTGTGAGGATGCTTCATGGGAGACACCTTCCAACACACGAAGAGTGGGTAGAATATCTGAAGATTTGAGTTGCTCCTTATCAGCCAGCTTCCACCATGTAGTGCTCTTTTTCTTTTGGTCTTCTAGTCTTCTATACATTTGAAACCATGTGTGCTTTTTACATTCCCATACATAATAGCATGGAGTAACACCTTCACACTTGAACATTAAAAATACAAATAACTTGCTTTCAAATTATGAGTTTCTTATGTATTTTAATTATTATCTGGTGTCCACAGTCCCACTTTACAGGGCACTCTGACTCGCTTTTTAAGTAAGCTGATACAGTGGTAACACCTAGGCTGATCAGTTTATAATCATAAATGGTACAGATGTCTTCAAGTTGTTCAGTGCATACAGTATTACTTCACAGATATGCTGTATGTATTTTTAAACTTGGTGCCAAGTTGTTCGGTCTTACATCCTAGAGTGTTTGAAACTGAGCCATAGGATTTGTACTTGCCAATTCTAAATTTAAATGTAATTTATCATGTGTGTCATGCCAAGGAGAGCAAACCTGCAGGCATCTGCTCCTTCAATGCACCTGGGAGATTTGCTGCTGAGTAAGCTGTACGTGTGTAAATTTTGTGGCAATGGAAAAAGGAATAAATGGACTGTCAACATAAAGGATTGAAATCAGTCATGTGAGACGTCTGTATGGTTTTTGTCAGCTTTCTGTTTTGGAAGTCTTGGAAAGGCTGGTGGGTTTTTTGCAATCTGGTTCATTTATTAGATTCTTGCATGATTACACCATTAGCCAGAAGAGGGCAAGGATGTAACTCATTAATTTTTTACTAGCTGTAATAAATGTTTGGTTTCCTCATCTGTGCCACCTTTAAGCCTTTAAGAAGCTTGATGTGTTCAGCTGCAGTGCTGTATTCACTACATGCTAGTGACCGAATCTCTGCAATTTGTGTCATTAGTTTGGACTGGCAGTGAGAAGTGTAATTCCAGGGGAAGTGTTCTCAGTCCTGGCTCTGAGCTCTCTAGGAGAAGCAGTGTGCTCAGAAGTCTATGCAAAGACCTTCAGAGCTGTATATTCACTTCTCATTAGTTGTCTTCTGAAAGTTTAAATCAAAATCACCAAGTTGTCTGCCATCCTCTCCCAGCTGCCATCCCGCTCTGGTGCTTTCACCAACCACTGGCAGCTTTGGTGTCACAAGAGTCTTGTCATCCTTTTCCTGTAACAGTGAAGCTGCTCATGCTGATACTTGAACCACGGCAAGCTCTTTTTCTTTCAGGTGCCAGCACCGGTAGCTTCCCACAGCTGATGCCAACCCACATCTGGCTCACCAAAAGGCACATGTCCCTTCGGAATGAGAAAAAATGTAATTTGTTTACAACGATGAACATGTTCACCAAAACTTGTTTTCTGATCTTTTCATTATGTACAGCATGCTGGGTAGAATTAGGTGAGTGTGGCACACCTCTAAAATTAACTTTTTGGTTCTAAGCTGTTGATTGAAGGATCTGCAGCCACAGCTGCCTCTACAAGCACAAGCAGAAAAGACCATATTTCAGACAGAGGGGTACAATGTTCACCTCTTAATGAGAAAGGCTGGGGAAGCTCAGAGGCGTTCAAATTTTGATTGAGTGTTGGGATACTTCCTCTTAATGCATATACTTGACAAATTCCCATGTGTTTTTCCTTGTGCCTTCTTGTTCAAGCAGTGACCTACTCTGTTGTTTGGCAAACCCTATAGGCTTCATATCATGACCACATCTTTCTGTCAAAAGTGTAAAGAAGAAAAGTCCATGCTTTTGTGTTAAAGGATTCTTTTTCCTTTAAGGCAGTGGTGTAAAGCTGTATGAAAATGATTCATCTCCATTATTAAAGAATTGAGTAAAAATGGTCTATTTTTTCCCTGGATCTCAATGAACATGTTTTAAAGGAATGATCCTGTTGCTAAAGTAAAACCCTTGATTTCAATATTTGTAAAGATGGCAGCTCTAACAGAAGTCTGACACCCATCTGGTATCAACCCTGCTTTTCCAGGATATGGCTTTGTGTCCTTTGGATGGGTGGACTTGGAATCAAGAGCAATTTCTCTGCTGAGTGTCTTTGAATGGCAGAAGCATCAGTCACTCATGGGTGAAGAATTTGGGGTGTAGTCATGTTAACTTAAACACGGGCTTATGTGAGTGTTCTCAGCCCATTTGCCAGTTCATTTACTCACAGAAGACCCCAGTGCCTGTACAGCACGTGAGCCCTCTCCTGTGTGCTGGAGGTCACGGGTGCAGAGCCCCTCAGGTGGTGGAGGCAGGAGCAGCCATGTCTGCTGAAGGAGTGTTTTCACATCCTCACGTCGTGTTTCAAATACAGTTAAGCTGAAACAGCACATTGCCGCCACCATGGGCAAGCCTTTTCTCTGCCCAGCTTTCCCATGCCTTTTTTTCTCAATTATCCCCATCTGACAACAGTCATATGTACAGTAATGAAAGAACACCAAAGCTGCATTTTTATATGGTTTACCAAACATTTTTGCCAGCCCTGCTTGTTTGGGGTTTTTTTTCCTGTTGTGAATACTTCTCCATTTTAAATGAGTTACTGTCTTTTGTCTCTGTTTAAGACATGTAAGTATGATATTAAGTATGATATTTTACAAATAATTGTCTCCTTTCTGAGGAGTAGGGGTACCTCTGCCCAGAAAGGTAGCTGGAAGTACCACATGAAAAGTAGGTCATACGTAATTAACAAATAAAAAAATTTTGTTGCATGTTCTGTTTGGCAGAGTTGAGAAGTAGAACTTCTCTGAAAATTCCTCTCGGTTTTTATTATACCCATATTTCTAAAGCCAAAGACTTATTCCTGATTTGGGCTGTGTTATGAGCAGCCAACTGTGCGTGCAACAGGGTAAAGTCCCCGGGAGGCAAAAGGGCAGTGCAACTGCCAGCCACATTCAGAAGGAAAAGATAAATGGAAAACTAAGAATAGCTTTGCCCGTTTTCAGGAAGGAACCTTCCATCTGATGAGGCCCTTACTAGCTCACCACAGTGCCTCAGCAGGTGATTTCTGCCGCCCTTGCTTTGCAAGTTCAAATTCCCACATGCCTCCAAATCGTGATGCTATGCAGGAATAGGGAACAGGTGGGTGCCACAGAAGGCTGGATGGACCTGTAAGAGACATCAATGCCAGTGCTTCTGCCTGGTGTGGTTTTGTAAGCTGTCCTGGCCTTGGTGTTCTATGTTGAGTGTTTGCTTTCAGACATGTGGAACCTGAGATAACTATCAGTGCATGGGGTGCTCTATGAATACCTACCTCTATGTTGCATAAATGCCCCAGTTGTGGGAGATGATGCTTATCCCCACAGCCACACAGGGCAGAGGGGCTGGCATCCTCACTGCTCATGGCAAGCCAGCTCTAGAGCAGGCTGGTTATGGCCCCACTGTAGGACACTTGGCCCTGCATATCCTCTAATGCCTACATGATGCCTCTGGCATCCTAAGGTATAATTGCTTTTTTTTTTTAACTTTTTCATGGCAGGGATGTTGCTTTCAGGCAATGAAAACGCTCTCAGTGTCCTTTTCTTAATACTCAGCACTTTTGTTAACCAAGTCCCAGTCTTTAAAACGTGTGTACTATCACGTCTCCAGGATGGAGGATCACCGCCTCCCGAAGATTGTGCTCTGTGGAGAACTCGCCACCAGCTGCCGCAAGAGAGGAGCCCCGAAGAAGAGGTACAAGGACTCCCTGAAACAACACCTCAGCCTTGGCCATATTGACTGCCATCAATGGTCCACTCTGG
>JAOXXN010000001.1:25870324-25897115 GCA_026770055.1 Myrmophylax atrothorax | reverse complement strand
AGAAAGTATAACAACAAAATATTTCTATTTCCCTGAAACTAAAACAAAGTAGGATGTAGTAGCAGCAGGAGTAAGGCCTAACAGGGCAGAAGAAGGACGGCAGATGTTCTTCTAGATCAGCCATGATGGAACTAACTAAGCCACTCCCACATACTGGATTTTTACTCCTTCTTTGAGGTGGTGTCATATGGTATGGAATACAACATCATTGGTTAGAAGAAGTCAGCTGTCAGCTAGCCCAGCCCGTCTCAAGTCACCCGACAATTCCAGGCTTAGTCCAAAACTCAGAACCCAAATCCAGGCCTGCCAAGGTGAACCCACAACAAGAAGAAACTTTCAAAACTTGTAATTCATTTTACACGTTAATTTCCCATTCCCTGAGGAGTTCCCTTCCCACACGAGTTGAATTAATAAAGTGTGCTTGTTTCACATTTTATCAAAGTATCTGTGTAACATCAGTCTCCTTTTAAATGCTTGGCGTTATCTTTTTCCTTTAGGTTCTGGATTTGGAGCATCCACAAAAGCCATGTGTTTAGGGATGCGATACTGGAAACCGGAAAGGCTGGAATCACTTATTGAAGTGAGCATTGAATGTGGACGCATGACTCATAACCATCCCACAGGTAATGTCCACTGACCCATCAGCTTGCTGACATCCCTGAGGTGGCTTTTCACTTCTACACAGACTAGCGTGGCTCCTGTGAATTCACCTGGTTAAAGCACTTCTGCTTTGCAGATTCTGTTGCCTCAGTTTGAATTTTGCTTGGATAATACATACATGTATATATTATTTATATAGGCTTATATATTTACTTGTATATTATGCAGACAGCATTCTCAGGCACAGTGGTTTTCTCTCCTAAAATCCCAATAACTGAACACAACCTGCCTTGTCCAAAGCATATTTATGTTACTTGCCCTGATCACATTTTAGGATTCATGTATATCTAGATGACTCACTATTATCACGTAAATTTATGGTTCAGGGAATAATAACATTTTTCTCTTGGCAGGTTTTGTAATATCCAGTCACTGTAGGTAAATGTAGGAAGCTAAAATAATGTAACTCCACGTATTTTAGGATACAATCTGAAACACTTCCTAAAGAAGTCATAAATAAATAGATTTAATGTTGTTTTGAATATTCAGGTCTGTCATCTTGATAATTCTATGCTGTGTAATCATGTATTCATTTTGTCTGCTTTAAAGAACAATAAAAAGAACCAAAATGAATGGTGATATGTTCAACACACTCAGTGCTATGAAGCAGTCAGAAAAGCCATCAGGATGTCACAAAATTAGAGGAAAAGGATTCAAAACAAATCAGAAAATATCGTTAAGCTGGTATGTAAAACCCACAGTGCATTAGCAGCACTAAGACTGCTTGCAGTCTGTGTCTCTCATCTTAGAAAGGGCTTATGAGACCCAGAAAAAGGCAGCACAGAGGATCCAAGTTGTCAGACACCTTCCATACAGGGAGAAATTACATCCAGAAGGAGTCTTCAGCTGGGAAAAGAGACAAGTGGCACAGTGGGGAGACAGGGAGGAGATGGGTAGAAGGGCCACCGTGCACCTCACTACTGCCCTGAAAGGTGCCAGTGAAATGTCAGTTGCCATCCTCTAACTCAAAGACTGAGAAAACCCAATTGATGCCTCGTTCTGGACTGAAACAACCAAACAAACGAAATACTTCCCAATGCTGCGCATAGTCAAGCCCCAGACCTCGCTGCTGCAGGCAGCTGCAAAGTCCACGGATGTGCCTGGATTCAAAGGGGACCAGGCCAAGTGGAGTAGAAGGGCTGCCACTCTTGAAAGTGAGCAAGCTGTGTAGTTGAAATTGCCCCTAAGCTGGCCTAGAAGCTCTGGAGAATGGAAAAGCCAAACCACTTAGGCTCACTCCACACTGCCATTTCTTGCGGAGCCGGAAGCTTTGTCCAGGGCTTGCTTTCTTCCTTGTGAGGAGCAGCAGGCTGTGTGAGGGCTGCCATGAGTAGGGGGAGCAGGGCAACAGCAGCAGGGGGATGGACAGCCTGGGAAGCCATCAGGAGACTGCCAGCCCCCTGGAAACCTTCTACCACCCTCTGCAGTGACTTGTCCCACTGCCCCTGCTACCCCTTGGATTCATCCTCTAAACACCCCTCTGTTGCCACCCTCATCGTGAATGTGTCACTCAAGGATCTTCTTGGCATCTGGGCTAGTTGATGTCTGTCTGAGCAGGACACTTTGAGCTGGCTCTACCAGTGCTTTTATTCTTTATGAAAACATCTATTGGATTCTAGTTGGATGTGTCTTGGGCCTGACCCAGTATTTCAGGTCTTGTGGCAGAGAATTAATAATCTGGACTTGTAACCTCCTAAAAGAGTGTGGGTTTACCTTCAGCAAAACACACAAAGTTCATGCTTACCATCAGGATGTCACAAAATTAGAGGAAAAGGATTCAAAACAAATCAGAAAATATCGTTAAGCTGGTATGTAAAACCCACAGTGCATTAGCAGCACTAAGACTGCTTGCAGTCTGTGTCTCTCATCTTAGAAAGGGCTTATGAGACCCAGAAAAAGGCAGCACAGAGGATCCATGCCTCTATGCATGAGTGAGTGCTTTTGGACCCCTACTCCAAGAGAAGGGCACCCATCAATACTTTGCTCATCTGGGATTTCTTTAAATAACTGAGTTGTTTTCTAAAACTTTTTTTGCACTCTGCACTGGGTTAGTTTTGTTGCCTTTGACAGAATGCCTAGAGCACAAGCAAATACAAAAAAAGAGCCCCTCTGTTTCTGATGTCATGGAAGTTGACTGCCCATCAGCAGTTACAATTTTTGTAATATTTTCAATATTACAATATTTGTAGCCAAAGTAGAAGACCTAACTAAGGAGGCAGACAGCATGTCTTTCTCACACAATTGCTTTTTTATCTCTAAGGGGACATGGGCTTGTCTCCTTAGAGTAAAATGAGCCAGAAATAGTGTTAGATTTAACAACCACTGCTCTTAGGCTGGATGTTTCTGTAAGCAAGATGATATAGCTTGTAAGTGTATCACTTTGTGCAAGTCAATTATTTTATGTGACTTCAATTAGAAGATTTTCAGTGTCACATTGGTGGATGATGTTTATTTTTGACCCCTGCCTCAATTTCTGTCATGTTACACCACTGAGAACACAAGGTCCCTTCTATACAAAATGAGTCTTAAGCCAATGGGCACCACGCACTAGTCAATCTCTAGTTTAATCTCGACATGCCAGGTGTCAACCTGCAGACAGGCAGAGGTCAGTTATGTACACTCATGAATCTACCTGGCAGCCATGAGGCATTCCACTGATCATTTTATGAGGAACAAGGTAAGGATGGTACCAGCACAGACCGCACATTGGTAATCCTGGTTATCTGTGAATTCCAGGTTTTCTAGGGTCCCTGTGCACAGCTCTCTTTGTGGCGTACGCAATACAAGGGAAACCCCTTGTGCAGTGGGGAAGAGAAATGATGAAGATTGTGCCGATGGCTGAAGAATACTGCAAGAAGACCATTCGTCACATGGCAGGTAAGGAGGCTGAATCCAAAAAGTTTATTTTCTTAAAACTGTTGAGCTAGACAGGCACTGAAGAAATGTCACTCCCCAGTCTCTCCATCTTGCTGCTTTCCCCACTCTCCTCTCTCCACAGATTGTCCTCCTGCTTCCTCTGCTCAGAGAAGTAAGCTCTTTGCAGGTGGTGTCACCTTCTTCTGCCTGGTATATTGGTGGCAAAAATACTAAGAGAAATGGCAATGACAGGTAGTCTTCAGAAATTGCTGGACAGGGAGGAGGAAGAAAGGTAGTTAGGTAATTAGGCAAACTGACTGCTGAGATATGAATTATTTAGATCCCTTCCATCACTTAATACAGTCCATTATTTTCCATAAGAAAAACCACTGACTTTCCTCACCCTACCAGGAAAATTTCACCTGCAGATACCTCCTGCTCAAGAGTTAGCCTTTGACCACAAATTCAGATTTGACTTGTTGCTTTCCTGAACAACTATTTAAGATACAACCTTGTTTAAAACCAACTGAGTGTCACATAACTAGTGAACTTGATATTACTGCCTTTTTTTTGCTGCAAATGTATGCAGTCTTTTGGGTAAAGTATTTTAGTCCACTCTTGCAAAGGAGTGATGTGTTTGTAGTGGTGAGGCCTGCCATAGATAGACAAGTATCATTACATTAAAACATCGAGGAAAGAGATTAAGGGACAGCTGTTGAAAAAGACTGAGTTCCATGGAAATCTTTACTCAAGATCACTCAAAAATTAAAATTTACTCATGAAGGAAAGCTGCTGCTTTAAAATCTGAAAGGAGCACCAGGAAGCCTTCCTGAAAGACCCTGCATTTTCCTCTGTGCCTCATTGCACACCAGGATTTTTTTAGCAGAGACCTATGAGGAGCAGGTGCAGGATTAATGTGAGAGAGCGTGTCTCTGAGTGGCTTTGCAGCAGGCCCCTGTCACTCCACCCGAGCGGGACCCCTCTGCGTGGAGGTATGCGTGCTGGACTCCTGAGGCATGCTCTCCAGCTAGTGCCCATATTGTTGAGCTTCATCCTATTTTGGTATTGGGAAAAGTGGCCTGCATTAAAGTTAAGCTCCTTGGCTGGTGAGATGTGCTGCAAAGAAATCCTGCCAAACACAGTTCTCCAGTTTTAGAAAACGCTATTTTAGCTGTATTATCCCCCATGAATAACAAACATATGTTTGTTATCCATGTCACAGAGAGTTCGACTCAACACCCCTCTCTGATATCCAATTGCAATTACTTGCCAGATAGTTCCATGGGCCCGAATGTGACCGTCACCTTGGCTGGGCTCAAGGGATGGTGCAGAGCCTTGCTAGGGTTAGTGGCATGGGATTTCTGACCATGGTACAGGTCCACACAACCAAAATCTCCTGCAACTGCTCAATACTTCTGTTTCTGAGCCTGTGGAAGAATCACACTTCCTTGTTGTTATTGTATTACATAGAAAAAATTCACTTTTGAGGCATTTATGGCTATGGGGGAAACAGAGGGGGGGAAAATTAAGGGAAGAAACGTATCAGGTCGCCCACACTTCTAAAAGCAGCCATAACCAGCTGCTGGAGTGAGCATCAATAGTTTACTTAAACTAAAACCATTTGCTTTTTTTCCTCTAGATGGTGTAGATGCATCTAGATGCTCCAGATGCTCTCCTTGGCCTGATGGCTCTGAGAGCACTTTCACTCTGCTTTTCTGAGCAGCTTCCCTTTTTTAGGTTCTGGTGAATGGTTTCCTTCTAATCAGCCCAGACTGGGTCATGGACTCAGAAAAAGTTAGCTGGACATTCCCAGGCATATCAAGCACGTGGTTGAAGGCTCAGCACTGTCTGGGACTGGGGCACTGGCAACCTTGTGAGAGTATCAGTTTCTACAAAGCAGCTTGGATTTCTTTTACAAAAGACTTCTATGTTAAAGATCTTAGTTGCCAAAGAGGGTCACTTATATGGCATTTTAGGAAAAGAGGCAAAATCAGATTACATTCTTCAGAGGAATGATTTGGTTGTGTGTATGTTCCTCAGCCACTTGCAGCTCACCACTGAGTGGCCAGGCAAGAGAGAGACAGGGAAAAAGTGTGAATGCTCAATTTTATTTTACTTCAGTAGTCCCACACCAAACTTCTAGTTTACTTTGCCTGGGCCATCTCACTGTTTTCTAATTCCTTACTCCCATCAGCTTCCCAGGAAGGTTCAGGGTTTCCTGCAAGCCTCAATTCTGCAGGCAGGTGCATGTGTATGTGCTTAACAGTTCAGTGTGACTGACTTAGGAGCCTTTTAAAGCCTTTATACAAAGGGTGAGCCAGAGCACTGGCTTGGCAATAAACTAAATTTAATAAGATTATTTACACATGGTACGTTAAGCAGGATTAAAGATCACTTCCCAAAATTACAGGAAAAATGGAGAAAGACCTATCGTTATTAAAAAAGGTTTATTTCTATGTGCACAGATAGCAGATGTGTTATTTATTCCTTTTACTATGTTTGATATACATTATAATATTTGTAAATGGAAAATCTGGCCTTTCCTGTCTGCCTTTTCCTGAAAGATCACACAAGAAATTCTGTGGAAATAGAACAGGAATACTGGAGAATTTATGTGATTAAAAAGTGATAACTGGGGTAGGTGGCAATTTGTATTTAGGACATGGAAGCATTTTTAGATATTCTTTAATCACAATAAAGGAATACAAACATTGGCATAGTATTGATTTTTTTCTCTCTTTTCCTTGGAGTGCTCTTCAGTAAATTCTCTTAAAAACTCATCTTGTTACATCTTAATGTAATTTTAATACACCATTAAAATAACACAAAATTCTGAAACTGTTTTCTTCATTCATATCCTCTGTTTCCAATTAGGTATCCCACTCCATATTAAAATGCATTCTTAGTACACATGCAGAACTTTACTGTAAAATAGCTGGGGTTTCATATCAGTCAATACTGTCATTTCTTTAAAATTCATTAAAGTGGAACTGAAAATGTTGTTGAGATGAAATACTGCATCATTATTTTCTTTTCCTCAGAATATCAAGAGCACTGGTTTTACTTTGAAGCCAAATGGCAGTTTTATTTGGAGGAGAGAGAAATTAATGAGGAAAATCAGAATCAACCTGTCTTTCCAGACAACTATGATGCAGAGGAGAGAGAAAAGGTAATTGCAACTTCCAAATGATCTTGGCAAGGCTCTGAACCAAGAGAGGGGTTTTCAAAGAGACACACCACTATTTTTCAACTAATTCCAGTGCCAGAGTAGTCAGAAAGTCTTTCTTTCTTCCTTCCTGAAATTTCAAGGAGTTAAAACCAACTCCCATTCTTGGCTCAGGTATGTGTTAGTGTAAAAAAAAGGCAGTTGCCACCAGTCCTGAGGTGGCTACAATGGGAGAAAACGGTGCAAAGAGGCAGACTTGATGGTCTGGTGCCTGAGCAGGTACAAAACATAAGCCACAGCTATCTGAAGGTGGAAAATGCAAATATCTTGCCTGGGGCTCTCATTAAATCCTAATGGAACTGTGGCCAAAGTCCCACAGAAATTCCCCCAGGTATGAAAAGCTGGATTGGATCATGTCTAGTGGAGGGTGTCCCTGCCCATGGCAGGGGGATTGGAACTCAGTGGTCTTTAAGGTCCCTTCCAATCCAAACCATTCTATGATTTTGTGGTCCTTTGAGCAGGTGACAGTCATCCTAAGTGATTCTCTGCCAACACGGGCTGTGCCCAATCTAGTTTTAAGTGTCTTGGGAGATGGTGTTTCATCACATCCCATGAGATACTATTTTATAGTCTACATGATCTTTCCTTTGCCTCATGACTTCTGGTTATATCTTCTTAACTTGATAGAAATAATGTGTCTTCTTCCCTGGTGTTTACAGCTATCTGATATGTGCTGGCACCTCCCAAAGCTCTCCACTTAGCAGCTAAGCAATAAGTATGTGGTTCTTGCCACCTTTTCCCATAAATCAATCCTTTTTTCCAGACTGTTAAAGAAGAGTTCTATTCTGAGAAGTCACTTTGTGTATTTGCAGGTGATTCTCTATGCAGTGAAAGGTGTCAATGGAAGTCAGATTGACTGTGGATAATAAGAAATTGTTCACTCTAAACATAAAGAAAATATTCCCTTCTAGGTTTATTTTACTAATTCAGTGCTGTGAATTTGCTACTAGTTTTTCATTTCTTCAGTAATACTTGGGCCTTAGAAGAACTTTACGAGAGATTAAACCAAGCATTATTTCCCCATAATCATTTCAAGAGACAACTGCATGAATTTCTAATGCAGAAACAAAATTTACCTTCATCACCCTAGCCCAACTATTTTGGCCTAATGAGCTATTTATTTTGATGAACAAGGAAGGAAAAACGTTGCTTGACCCTCAAACTCCACCAGCAGCTGGACATCACAGTCTGGCCAAAGTTGAGACTCTTTATTTGCGTGTCAATAGCTATGGAAAGAATAAATGAGAAGGAGGTAACCATTTTGCCTACCTTTTTCTCAGGAGGACTCTACTTTGCATTCCCTCCAAACAAATTGTCCCCTTGTGTCTGGGAGTGTAGCTTGTTGCCTTTTCACATGTAATTAATAAAGCACTGATATCTAGCACCACTCTTGCCAACAGGTACACATGTTCCTGCTTGGCTGCATTCACCTTTCTGTAGGCACAGTGCCAGATGTGTGCAAAAGTGAAGCCCTCAAATGTAGCTTGGATTGATCTGAGCATGTTGCAAAGGCAATTTCCCTCACCAAAAGAAATCAAAATGTTTAGCAGCAAAGACAATATTCTGTATAAGGTGTTATACAGCTTAAATTTGGAGATAACAAGAGAAGTGGGGATGAAAGACAAACTAGCCCTTCTTGAATGTATAAACACAAGATACGCCAATGTAGAATAAATAATTTTTCAGTGTTGTGCATTTGGAAGATATTAAATACACAGTGGATAGGCAGACTTTGCTCCCCACTTGCAATCAGCCTTGCTTCTGCAAACAAAACACCCTCCTGGCTTGCGTCCTGTCTTGGACACAGTGTGAGACAAAATGAGGGAAGAACCAAACCAAAGTCATCCAGGCCAATTAGACTCTGAGAACCCCATTCCCTTAAGGTGAAGTTGCTTAAACCAGCACTGTGAGAGGACCCAGAAAGGGGGGGAAAGGCATGGCAAGGCAGTGCTAGCCAGCAGCAGTCGGGTCCTGAAGGGTGAGAAAGTCAGAGGCAGCTGTAATTACTGGCGGCAGGGGTTGACAGCGAGGAGGGGATGTGTGAATTACCTCCCCAGTTTGGCAGCAGCTCAGTGCCTTCAGCAGGAGAGAGTGCATGTTGACACCCCATCCAAGTGCCAGGTCCTTGCCAGCCCGCCCGAAGGAAGGTGGGCTGGTGCCACAGCGCAGCACGGGGCTGCACAAAGGCGCTGGAGTTGAAAGGAGAAGGAAAAAGTTTGGGAAGTACTGCCTTGGTGCAGTTAAGTGCCCCCAGGTTGCATCCTGAGGACAGTTATCCCTAACACAGAGTTGTTTCAGCAAGGCAGGATGACATCGGGTGTGTGCAGAGCTTCAGCGATCTGCAGGGCTAAATGGAGCGACACTTGAGCCTCCTGGCTGTGCACCCAGAATAGCACCTCCACTCTGAGCCCACTTGCCTTTGGCAGTATTGCACGTGTGCCAGTGCTGCTCCAGCAGCATCCAAACTGCTTCAATAAGGCTGGAAATTTGCTTGTGGCAGAGAACAACATAAAGGCATAAATACTCTCTAAATTGTAAAAAAAAAGGAAAGCAGTAGAGTGAAGCTGTAGTCTTAACTCGGCCGTGTTGGATGTATATGCAGGTAAACCACAACCAAGTATGAAAGGGCTGAGATGAAAGTGAATAGAGTGAAATTCAAACCCTTCATATCTGTTGCAGAAGCCAAGAGCCAGACAAGCAGCAACAATTCCACTTGCCATAATGTAACTCAGAATTCAGGAAATAAAGCTGCCCATTTCATAATAGGAAAGTATGTTTTAACCACAACTTTATCAGTGTTAATTTGGTGATTTGGGGCAGGAAAAAGGTGAGTTCTGGAGGTACCTCCCCTGGAGAAAATCCAATTTTCCTTTGCAAACCTCACTGTGGGTTTGGAGTTCTTTCTTTTTCTTTCTTCTTCTGGAGAAGAAACGTTTCTTACATTCACAAAATATTTTCCCTTTTATTCAAAAAATGCTTGTAAAAGAGGAGAGAAAAGGCTTAGCAAGAAAAAGAGAAGGGGGCTTGTATTAACACAGTCTGAAATTAATCCCCTAAAGAAATTACTGAATCAGAACCTTTTCACCTCCCATGAAAACTTAGCTAATTGAAATGCTTGCAAATGTGCAACAAGGGGAGTTGAGAATATTTCCCAGCAGCAGGAAGAAGTCTGACAAAGTAAGACCTTACCAACCTTAGTTTTTTTAATGATAAGGAGTTTCTAGGATGTGAACCTGAAATTTAGCTTGATCTGCTTTTTGGCATTCTTGGCTTGCTTAAATACAACCAGCTTCTTGGCCTGCAGGACCTCTGTGCATTAAGCCCCTGTGGAGTGCTGGCTTATGCCTGCACCTCAGGCATCACCAGGACTGTGGTCGCTGCCGCTGTGCTGGCTCGTGCCGTGCCAGAAGCAGCGGTGCCCACGGCACAGTATCATCCTTCCCCTGCCCTATGCCCACTTAGCAGGGGGACACCACCTTGGTGTGGCCCAGTCCCCCACCCCGACAGCGCCGTGTCTTCCACAGACGTACAGGCGGTGGAGCTCGGAAGGCCGGGGGGGAAGGCGAGGCCATGATGCCCCCATGATTGCGTACGACGCCCTGTTGGGCTGTGGCGGGGACTGGACAGAACTCTGCAACCGCTCCATGTTCCACGGAGGTGAGTGTCCCCTGTGCCTCCCACCCCCTGCTCACTTGCCAGGGGCAGGATAAAGCCCTCCTGGCTGGAAGGTGCCTTTCTTGGCCAATCTGCCTTGTTGTCTGTTACATCCTCACCTCTGGTTTTACCCTCTAAACCCCATTCTTGTGGCAGCAGCTGCCATACGAGCTGTTAATGGCACTTTCCAAATGTTGCTCCATCTACATCTCATGAGAAGTAAATCCAGTATGGCTTTCTAAAGGACTGACATCTTGCCCTGCCAAAACACAAACACTTTTGGCAAAGCAACCTTTTAGCTTGCACCTGGTAAAACCAAGAAAGGGAAAAAAAATAATACAGCAGCCAAACAAATGCCAAGTAGGTAAAATCCATCACTTAGGGGCAAACAGTTTAGTACTTCTACAGCTTTGCAAGAGATAACTTTCTTGCTGGCAGATGCATCTTACTGGGCTTTCAGGTGGGCCAGCACAGCTGGGGGGACAGGACCCCAGCCCTGAATCACCCACTCCCTCCCTGCCTGGTGTGGGCCCTTTGCAGGGGCTGTGTGTGGTGAGAGCTCACAGTCCCTCACTGCAGAGTGTGGCAGGCACAAACCCGTGGGCACCGCAAGCACGGGGCATCAGTGCTCCTCACCAAGGCTGGATGTTTCAAAGCATGCACAGTGCCATGCTGTGCCGGGAGGAGGGAAGGGACACTTTCCAGTCAGGACCTTTGCTGTATAGCAGAGACCCCTGCAACTACTATTCCCTCCTTTCTTCCTATCAAAGTCTAGCTGCTTGCGAGAGCTGCTGTCTCACAGTAGATTTTCCCAAAACAAGTGAGCTCCCAGCCCAAGTATGCACACCACAGTGGCATCTCCACATTCTTGCCTTGGCATCGCCCTCTTCCCTAAGCACCCTCACCTGTACTGCCAGAGGCAGGACATTGGGTGCTGCAAGTTCTTTGGACTGACCCAACATGCCCCACTATGGTCCACCACAGTGGAGCATTTCCTCCTCTGTGCACCACAGCTTTTGGTTGTATATGCAAAGGTGACACCAAGAGACCATTGCAATTGTGCTTCAACCTGCAGGAGAAAGCGCGGCTACTGGGTCCATCGCTGGCTGCCTGTATGGCCTGGTTTATGGCCTGAGCAAGGTCCCCAAAGGCTTGTACCAGGACATGGAACAAAGGGAGAGGCTGGAGTTCTTGGGCGAGAATCTTTACCGACTATCCATGGAGGAAAAGTAAAGCGGCTTCTGCCATTTTCTTTCTCTAAAGACTATGTAAAACTCTGTAGATAACTGACTGACATTCAGAGAGAAGGAATTAGCTGAGAGTTAGTCTGAAGGGCTCTATGTGCATCACGTGCAAGTAAAGATACCTGCATTATTAGACTGATTAGAATTATTAGACTGATTAGATATATATGATATTTATGGGTTTTTTACTGATGTAGGGATTTCTGAATATAAGCAGTGTTGCTTAACCCTCAACTGGCAAAAAGTAAATAAAATGTCTTTTGACTGATTTCAGTTTAACTTGCTATAATACCACTTTCTAAAGAGCTGTGACCAGTAATTACACATACAAAATTAATTTTCAGAACTAATGCTTTCCTGCAAAACTAATGGTATTATATACTTATGGGGATATTCTCTGTATATTTGACAATCCTTTCACCACTCTGTCTCTCCTTGTTCTCAAATCTAATGTGTCTGTGACACTTGTAAACCTAATGTCTCATGGATTAGCTTTTAATGAATCACTGATCCCTGTATCAGCACTGTGGTGCAAGGTATTGTTACATTAGAAGCTTCCAGAAAAGGAAAAGCCAACACTAAAAATACCTCCAAGGAACAGCAAAGCATCAGTGTGTTTAAAATTTCTGATCAATGTGTCTAAAATTGCTGAATTACATTTCTATTCTTCCTCAAAACAAAAGTTTTTCTAAAATATAACTGGCTGCAATATGTGTAAATAAATTAATCTTGCACTATTTTCTAAGCATCAGTCTTTATTTTTAGATTGAACAGATTATATGTTGCTGTATCAGTATCAGAATTTTTGGCTGAGGTCTTCAAGCAGTTGTAATAGGTCACCAGTCAGGCTGTGATACATTTCACAAGTCCAAGCACCACAAAAAAAACAGGAAGAAAAGTTACAACTGCTTTACCATTTCCCTTTTCTTTAATTTTTACTTTTATTTTTCCCCTTTATTATTTTTTCTCCTTTTCCCCCTTTCCTTGCCTTTCCTCACTTCCCCTCCCTTCACAACTTCTTTTTCAATTTTCCTTTTTTATTTTTCTTTGTTCCTTTCTTTTTTTTGCTTTCTTCTTTTTTCATTTATCTTTTTTCCTTTTTCATTCATTTTCTTTGCCTTTCCCTTTTTTCTATCTTTTTCTTTTTTGTTTATATTTTTTTTATTTTCCTTTTTTCACTTTTCCTTCTTTCTTATTTCTTTTTTCATTTTTTAAGAAAACCAACAAACTGTGATCGGGTTAAAATTTGCATATCACAGACAAAGTAAACAGTAGACCTTGATGAAGGAGATTCTGATGCCCCCACAGCAGCACAGGAACAAATCTGGAATCCTCAGTGAAATGACACAGAAGAAGTGAGCTCAGAATTTGTTCCTGGTGTTTAACTTTACATTTTACCTCAGAAGTTCAGAAACGGAGGTCTCCGTGGCACTTTCTGATTTCCCCCGTGTGTGATAGCCTACGTGGTGTTGGTTTCTCCTATCTCTCTCCAGCTGCTGAACTGCATTTTAAAAAGATAGCTAAAAATACACGAGTACTTTCCTACGCCTTTTTCCATGTAAGCCATTGCTGGAATCGTCACTGGGATATTATGTGGCGGAAACAGGAGCAGGTGATCCCTGTGCATGACAATATCCATAAGAAAAGGCTTTCCGTACTATGAGCTGCTTCTCACACTGTTGTTTTGGCATGTTTTCTCTTGGCAGCTTCGCAAGGTGCTTTCTTGTTTGCTTTGGAGATATGCTAAGCCAAAACGAGCAATTTTGTCAGTAGTTTTTGATTTAAGAGAATACCAAGACTTTCTGAAAACATTCCTTCTAGTTTAGGATGCCTCTAGCATGCCTGTAATAAATTCAGCAATAAAGAGAGAAGAACATAGTCTCCATAAGGTAGGATTTTCCCTAGTACTTTGGCTTTTCTTCTTCCTTTAGAGAAAAAAATAAACACCAGAACAAACTAAAAGCATTCATAACTGTTCCCACTTTACCTTGTATGCAACCTAGGCAGGACCAAGGTGTGTTTCAGAGATCAGTAAGTGAATCTCATTTAGAAAGTGGTTCCCAAAGACTGAACCTGTAAAGCACCATTTCTGCAGCTGTTGAGGTGAGCAACGTGTTGGCATCAGTTCTCTGAAATCACTCTAAAGGCCTGTGCATTGGTTTGAGAAGGCAATGCTACTCCTAGTTGCCTTCCTTATCTAGGGACCAAACACTGTGCAGAGCCAGGTAATGATGGGATGTCCAGGGATGAGGTGGCCTACAGGATGCAGCACCTTGCACACTCCAGCTTGTGGCCATTTCCCCAGAGCCTACTTAGAGTGAGGCAGAGCAATCCATCAATCTCTGACAGCTTCTGTGAGTCAGACAGTGTTTTCCAATCTTTTTCCTGTCTTTTGACAGTCTCCGTAGTGCTATGTCTTCCTGTCCATGCCATTGTCCCTGCAACACCTAGTCCTTCAGGCTGTCAGTGTGTAAAATGGTGATCAGATATTTAACATGCAATTCAGGGTCAAGAGACAGGGCCTTCTCTCCACACCAAAGACAGTAAACCAGAAAGTCCTGCAGCCAAATGCTTTTAGCAAATGCCACCATCCACCACTACTCAGCAGCCTCTGGACCCCTAACAGAGTGGACAGACAGGAGTGCACTGGTGCAGGAGGTTGTGGGCAGCTCTGGAGGAGGGTGCCAGCTCCTCTCCCTTTGCCATGGCACATCAGCTCTCCTCTGCTCCAGAACACAGAGGTAAACACTGCAGAGGTTTCTCTGGGACAGGCCAGCCAGCAGGATAGGGTTGCACAACTGCCCATTAGCATATCAGGCTGTTGCCACTCTGCTGCCCATGATAAGTGTCACCAAACAAACTATAAATAAATAACTAAACAGTCCGTCTCATGCATCTTAATTAATTGTGGGCCAAGAAGACAGGAAAATTTTGGAGATTGCCTTGCCCCCTCTGGAGGTCCAAGCAGTCTGTCATCCAGACACTGAAAACCACACAGCAGCACTTCCATAAGCCAGCAGCACATAGAGGTACATTATGCACATTAAAAATGGTGGAAACCAGCATCTCTGGGGGAAAAGAGGGACAAGGAAGCTGAAGTCCATGATAGGCCATTTCACAGCATCTGGAAGGAGCCCAAGTATCTGCCTTGTCATCTGGCATAACTCACACTGCTGGGAAGTGACTTCTGCTGCTGTGGGGCTCTCTCTGTGCTAGGGGCTACCTGTGCTGGTCCTCCCAGTTGGGACTAGAATTGGCTATCCGTAGTTAATATAGCAGTGATTATATTTCTTTGATAGGTCTCGTAGTTTAAGAACTTGGGAAATGGTGAGGAAGAAAAATTAGAGATGATAACTTGGCCTGTTGAGAATGGTGGTCATGCTCACAAACATGAGAAACCTCTCACTTTGCTCTCCTTTGGTAAGGGCAAGGGATGGTGCATTCTGAATGCTGGGTCAAAGCAGACTCATCACTACCTCCATTTTCTGTGGTGGTCTCAGAATTCAGTATCATTGTACCACTGCCCTTGAACAGAATGAATTTCAGAATTACATAGTCACAATGCTCATTTGCAGGTGACGTCATCTTGGAGGAACTGCAGATGTCCTAAGTAGGTGTCATAGCTGTTTGTTCATTTTCTGCTGCTGGCTGGTGAATATGGATCAAACACTCAACCCATGTCTTGGTACTTAAGGCAATACAGTATTCCCACAAATGCTACACTTCAGATAGCATCCAATAACACTCTAACATGGAAAAGGAACATGAAGAGAGCTCACTAGTAGCATTTTTTAATGAAGCCATTTGAATTTTATAGCTCATACATGAATAATTACTGTGAATATTCCTAGCAGAGAGGGTCTGATCTTGACCATCAATAATAGTTTGGCTATGCTGACCGCACAGAAAGCAGGACCAGTCCGTATTTTACTGTGGCCATTTATAGTATCCAAAGTAGTCCAGAAGGGAGGCACAAGCAGGGCATCTGGTTCCATTCTGTTCTGAGAGATCAGAGATGACCCTAAAGCACACTGGTTGATGACCCCACATATTTTTCTGAATAGATTAGGCACTAGTTAGGGAGGATAGAGGTGGTCTTTTGCCATGGCGAGTTTGCAGTTAAAATATCAGCAGATTGGCTATCTGAGGAAGAAGGAACCAGGATACTTTTAGCCAATTATACTCTGAATTCTGGTTCTTTGTTTATTCTGAAAATTTGCATAGCTGTACCAAATGGGAATCTTGGTGTAACACAGAAGCCTGGCTTCCTTGGCTGGGGTCAATTCTGTAACAGAAAGCGTGATACCAGGATGATACCACCTGTGCTATTCTGAAATGTGGTTATTTCCAATAAAAACTTACAGGGCATTGTTTGTCACATTAGACATGGACCAGTTGTCACACTTTTTTTCTTTTACTGGCCTTTAAATATATCTACAAAGTCATTATAAATAGACCTTCTTCCATTCAAGATAGCAACTTCATAACTCTGCTGAGGGATGTAATTTTCAATATGTGAATTTGAAATGCAGCCAAGTGGAATCCAAATGTCACACAGAAACCACCCCACATTTTGCAAACAGCCTCCACAATATTGCAGTGGGAGGCCAGGTCCAATTTCTTTCAGAGTCCATGGAGTACCAGCTGCTGGGGCACAGCTGGACCTTTCTCAACCTTCTGAGGCTGACACTCCCTAAAGGATGAGCCTCTTTGCAGAATTTCTTTATTTTTTATGTGGGCTTAACTTAAACAATTTTTTATTCCACTTCTGCTCACAAAAATTAATCCCCTCCTGGTATGCAGGCTACATACTGTGCATGAAGCTATTTCACTGCATGGTGAAGTAACCTTCCAGCTTTTTGTGGTGTTAGAAAGCTGACACCTCTTGATTTTTTCCTCCTAGACCCATCTATTGTTATTGACTTCAAGCTCCAGCTTTTATGCTGAGTTCAGTATTTTATTTAGTAACTGATCCACACCAATTAAAGCATTGACTAAATCTCCAGCTGTCCAAGGGCCTGATTCTTCAAACTCAAGCAAAGGTCCAACATACCATCTTTCTTCCTCCAGGTTAAAGGGGGTTGTAGTCAAGGGACATTGCCAGGGTTGTTGTTATGGTGATACCCTTCACAAAGTAGACATAAGAGCATAGACCTGATGTGGGATTTGAATGTTATCCAACAGCAAATTACACAAATCTTGTGGCATTTTTTTTAATTCAGGAGAGATACCTACTGACTTTTAACATGTACCAATAGCAAAAACCATCAGTGGCACATTTGTGCCCCTCTACCTTGATATTTTGTTTTAATGGTTGCAGTCTATTTTTATAAACCAGAGACAGAACTACGGTTTCCTGCTAACTGCATTCTCATCATGCTTATCTTTGCCTACACTTTACCTAGCAGGATAGGAAAACATCTTCAATGGTGTCCTTGCTTTAGGACATGGCAATACTAAATGAGTGAGGAGTGGCACAGAGGAGATGCAATGACCCCAACTAGCATTGCTTGCTCCCCTAAGTGCTTCTGCTGCCCACAAACCATAGAAGAAAAGAGCTGACAGTGCTGTGTGGGACGGTGTGAAGCACTGACAATCCTGCTACACAATGCCTCATGAAGCTTGTTGAGCACTTTGCACACTTTTTAACAGGCCACTAACATGAACTCTGTTGGGAAGTTCTAAATTAAAATGTTTTTTCCATTTCATGCGTGGCAGCATGCCATTAAAGCAAAATAAGAAGGTAATGACAATGTTGGTGACTTGAAAAGACATTCATGTTTTCTCTTGCACAGCACAAAAAGCACAGATTTCTGTGGAGATGATAAGATGCTCATAGACCCTTTGATGCTGAAGAAGAAGCTCAATAGGATGGCAACAGAGGAAGGGGCCTTTGCTGTTCTCAGCAGCTTGCTGCTGTATGTCACTGAGCTCACAGCCAGCGATCTGCAGATCAGCAACAAGAGGACAAAATGGGAAGAAAGTAAAGAAAACAAGGTGAGTTATAACCAGTCATGTCCAGATCCAATTAGGACTCAGTATCCAACCAGATTTCAGCTCTTGCGGTCCAGGTTTCTGAACAACAATCGCGAGCCGTACACCAAGAAGAGAAGAGAAGTTGGCAAACTGGTCATTAAAGAAAAGCTGTGGGTGAACAGGGCTTGTAACAAGCTGGACAGAAGCAGAGACAGGAAGGGAGATGGAAAAGCAACAGAGGAGGATGAAGACTCAGCACCCAGCGAGAGGGCCAGGTGGAGCAGCGTGACTGGGAAAAACAGAGTGAAGAACATAATAAAGAAATTTTTAGCTGCTGAAGAAAAAGAAGCCAAGGAGAAGTCTTCTAGCTGGAAGAGGAAGGGGGCAAACAGCAGTTTGCCAAAAATAGTCAACAGGAGTTCAGTCCTGTCCAAACTGAAGGAGCAGTTTGAACAAAGCACTCTTTGCTCAGCTGCAGAGGTGAAAGCATCACTTCTGCGCAAAGGTGAGAAAAAGACTAAACACTTCCCAAGCAGAAAAACTATTCATAAGCCTGAGGTCAGAGTCCTGCACATGGCAGCAATAACAGCCACAGGTATAAAAAGTCCAGAGTCCCAAAATTTAGTGTGCTCCATGGTCCCAGTGCCCAGACTCAGCATGGCTACCAAAATTAACCATCCTTGGAGCTGGTCAAAAAATAATGCCACAAAGCAGCCTTTTGTTCCTGACACACTGCTTAAGGAAAATGAGGGGTCCAGCAGAGATCGCGGAGAAAACAAAACACTGGCAAATGCAGCAAAGGACAGGGAGGACAAAGGAAAATTACTGGTGGCATTGGAGGCCGTGTCAGATGCAAAGGACTGTGCTGAAACTAAAAGAGATTCTGCAAAAGAAGGACCCAACTTTCATCCTGTTCTAGATAACTCTTCTACTACTCATAGAAATAAAGCTCTTGCAGACTGTGTTCCTTCTTTATCTGAATGTAGCCTAGACTGTGATAGGAACAACATGGTAGCTGGTCCTGATACATCTTCACTATCAGGGATTAACCATGCTCTGCAACATGTTAAGGAAGACTGCCTGCCTTCTGACTTGCCTTATTCTAGCACAGCTGAAGAATCCCATGAGCAAAGTCTTCAGGATACTAAACCAGAAGAGATTCCTGAAATAACTATGTATGTATACAGTTCAGAGGAAGATAACACAGAGCTCAAAGAGCCAGAAAAGGAGCCAGAAAATGATCCTTTCTTTGCAGGGCAAAAATGTTTTCTAGAGCAGAAAGCACTGGAAAACATCCTGCCATTACACTCTCCTGGAGTTCAAGCATCTTGTGAAGTTGAGTCTCCAATGGACGATCGACATCTAACTGTCCTAATACCAGCTTATGGCAAAAAGCCACCAGTAGTCCAAAAAGAGGCACTGCATTTAAGAGACAATTGTTTTGAGGAGGCCAAAGAAGGAGCAAAATCTCAGAGTGAAGACAAAATATCTTCTAGCAAAAATGATAGCAATGCCCTAAATATAAAGGAGGAGGAGAATAAAACACCTGACAGCCAAATACAAAATGAATCTAAAGCCATGCAGTCTCAGCCTCCTCAAATAACTTTTAGCCAACAAAATAAGTTGGATAATTCCAGTGCAAACATATCAAATCTAGATGCAAATCAGAACAGACCTACACTCTCCTCAAATGAGAACCAGGTGCCGAAGCCTGATGCTGCAGAGGAAGAGTACATCTCTTCTCGTTTGGAAAAGACACAAAGCCCTTTGCCAGGTGACCTCGTGAAGCACAGTTCCTATATTGCAGAAGAAGGTTTTGGGAAGGACAAATTATCTTCAACAAATGAAATGATGAATGACGCAAACAATCTGGCCCTGCACAGGAGTACCTTGACTGACCTGGAGACCTGTCACAAGCCATCTGAATCTTTCACTGAGCATGAAGAGGCCACTGCAGATGAGATGCCATGGCCTGACTCTGAGGCATGGCAGTTGCCCTTGTCAACCTCTTTCCCAATATCAGTGAGTGGAATTGCAGGACAAAGTATCCATCACACTCTTCAAAGTCCTCCAGCACTTCCACCCATTGATCTGGTGAGACAGGGAGCTGGTGATGTAGGACATGAGCATGGCAGCCATGACTGTGAGGAGCATTCACCACCCCCTTCAGATGAGTTGACAAACCACCAGAATGACACAGCAGGGAAGGACAAAACCATATCTGATTTTAAGAATGAAGCACTGTCACTAAATCATGAAACAGAAAATGAAAACTCTACAGACAAAGAGTCAAATATATGTCAAAGATTTGAGAACTGTCCTTCACTTTCAACCAAGAAGCTGGGAAAAGATGAAAATAAAACCACGCAAGCCAGAGAGATCGTGTTACCCTTGGAGAAGAATCAAACACCAACTTTAAATGATACCAAAAAGCAAGGATGTGATATGCTGGAAGAGAACCCGAATCTTTCATCAAATGAATTGGTCTCAGACCAAAAGAAGCATGACAAAAGTAGAAATAAGATATCTGAACATACAAGGGATAAGCTTTTCTCATCAGATGATTACATGAAGCATGAGAGTAATAGGATGAAGACAGAGGAGAAAGAAGAGAGAAACGCCTTGCATAAATTAGACCAGGAACAAGTATTCACACCAAATGATACTGCAGAAGATGATAATGACTCCTCAATGGAGAATAATGCTCATAAACCTCAAACATCACAGTTACCTTCATCAGAGCATGATAACAACATTCAAGGAGTGAAAAATACTGAACAGAATTTGGAGCATCTAACACCTTCAAGAGATTTTGTGAAACGTGAACATGATACGACAGGAGATGAAAACACCTATTCCAATAATGGGAAAAGCCACCTCGACTCATCAGATGAACCAATGAAACTTGCAAATGACAGTGCAGGACGAAAAAACATCAAGTCAAACTTCAACAATTACTCAATACCACCAAGAAATACATCAAGGCAGGACAATGAGACCACTGATGAGGACAATGCCCCCCTAGAGAGAGAGAAACAGATGTCATCAGGGGACTTTGTAAAGCCTGAAACTAAATTGGACAAAAAAGAGATTAAACATATCTCTGAGAAGCTCCAGTCACCTTCTTCATACAAAGTCCCAAATCATCCAGACAGAAGCTCTTCAACAGAGGGGAAACAAAAGATACTGGCAGCAGAAGACACAGGATCACCTGAAACAAAGGTAGTAAAAGAGGATCACGACCACCAGCTTTCTGGGAAGCATCAGATGCCTCTATCAAGTAAACCAGACATGCATGAGGAAAATACTCCAGGAGGAGAAAAACAGCAAATGAGATTTGAAGATTTTCTGACACCTGATAAAAATACTGCAAAACAGAAGGACAAAGTTCCACGTTCCAAGAAGTATCGATCAGTATCATCAGAAATATTGGTTAAGCCTCAAGAAAAAAATACTCCAGAACAAAAGCAACAAACACCAGTTTCTTCAGGTTTTAAGAAGTCTGGTACTAATGCTGTAAAAGAAAAAGTTAGAGATCCAAATTCTGAGAAGCCACCTTCTTCAAACAAAGTGGTGAACCCTCCAGAAAATAGCTCAGGAGAGAGAAAGCAAAAGACATCAGCAGCAGAGGACACCAGGTCATATGAAGAAAAGGCTGTAAAAAAGGATGATCAACACCAGTGTTCTGGGAACCATCAGTTACCTCCTTCAAGGAGATTATCAAAGCCTGAGAAAAATATTCAAGGAGGAGAAAAACCAGAAACTGTATCTGAAAGTTTTACAAAGCCTGATGCAAATGCTGTAAAAGATAAAATCAAAGGTCCAAGTTCTGGGACATGCCAGTCCTCATATTCAAATTTGCTGGTGAAGCCTCAAGAAAATAATGTCACAGCCAGAAAGGAGCAAGTGACACCACCACAGGATGAAAAACCACTATATAAAACGGGTAGTCCAGAAAAGAAGATTGAACCTGAGAGACGAGAGCAATACCAGCTAGGCTCTTCAGCTCAATCAGAAAAGCACAGCAGTGATGCCTCAGGAGAGGAGGGCCTTGTAGGTGATTTCATGAGTTATCAAACTCCATTGTCAAGCAATGGCATAAATTGTAAAAGTAGTACTGTCCCAAAAAAGACCAGTTTGTCTAAGAATGCCAAATCATCTTCATCATTTCATGTCGCATCAAAAGATGAGGAAAATCCTGCTGGAAATAAACAGCCTGGATTTAAGAAATACAAAGCACTCTCATCAAAAACTTTGGTGAGGCATGAGAAAGATGGTGCTGTAAGGGAAGGGAGCTGGCAGGCAGCTGGTAAAACAAGTGAGAAAAAAGCAGAGCTGGAGGACTGCTCTAAAGCAACGCCATTCTCAAAATACACAGTGGAAAGCTACAGTGAAGGATCCTTAGATTCAGCCTTCAAACCACTGGTCATTAGAGTAACTGACACATTTAAACATCACAGCTAAAAATTACTGCTACAGCTTAGGCAAGAACTTAAAACTCATCATGCCACCGATTCTCTTGATCTTTCTTTTCTCCTTTTTTCTCCAGGGCATTATATTATCATTTTTTAATCACAAGGATATTGATGTGCATCTATCCGAGCTGGGCTTTTTTCCATTCTTAAACATTAGCCTGAAGACATGAATTAAATTAATCACTGCAAGTGAATTAGCTAATCACTGAATTAATCATCAGTTTATAAATTAAATATGAGGAGGGCTTTGAGATCAGTGTGAATTCATCCCTGCCTCAGACTCTCCTTGCTAGCTAATGGCCTTTGTTTGTAACAAAGACAACTGTTCAGGCTGAACTCTATTTGTATTTACTTGTTCCAATGAAACTCCACTGGTACTTCTTCCTGGAATAGTGGTAGGCAGTGTTGCTTTAATTATATCCAAAAGTGCTTTTTCTAAGCTCTGCCTTTTCAGAGATTAGCAGGAACTGTTGATCTATTGCTGTACTGAGTGACGCTGTTAGCAGAAGTAGTGAGGGAAGGAGGGGAATGCTTCATTTATCTGCATAAAAATCCACAAAGGACATTGATGCTACAAGGGGATTTACTGCAAATACAAATGTTCAGCCTCATTAATATTAATATTGGAAAAATAGTGATTTAACCTCCTCTGAAGCTATTTGCACTTCGGCCATACACTGCCTGTGTTATTGTTGTAAAGACACACCATTTCAAGGGGTTCTTAATTACTGTAGATGAATATGCAACAAGTGTAAGAGCGCAAAAAAGCTCAAGGCTGAAAGGCTGTGAGGACAAGGTAAGCCAAAGGGGCTCAACACTTTGACATAGCAATTCAGCTCTTCCTGGGACATCTGTCCCACTCCAAATCCTGGGGCACACAGGCAGGTGCCTCAGGCTCACATTAGAAGTCTTAGGAAGTATTTATTTTACAATGCAATGTGGAACAGTGCAATAAAAAGCAGCCAGTGTCACTGAATCCTATTAATGAGATACGATTTTTCATGTTTACAGTATTAGTATCTTCTGCACGAAGTTTGTGCAATGAACATTGTTTTGGAAAAGTGAGGGCAGGGTTGCTGCCTTGGGTGTCTTAGTAAAGCTGTGACAGACAGAATGTCTTACACCATCAACTCTCCCATACACGAGTTTAGCTTAGCATTGTCACCACACATTGATGTTAAAACTTACTGGGGAGGAGCCCTCAAGGCATATCCTAAGGATCCACCTTCAGGAATTTGCAGAGATATCCAGAAAGAGAGAGGGTATATACAGCCAAGGTCCTGCTGCCCCATGGCAGTGACTTCCCTTCAATTTTTAAGATGCTCGCCATGACCATGCTCTGTGCAGCTGAAGGTTGGCTGTTCCTCCAGCCCAGGTTGGCAGAATGCCCCAACCTACTTCCAGCAAGAGAATGAGGACAAGAACAGGCTGGCAGCAAGCCGAGATCAAACCTGTTTGCCAGCACAATGCACATACTTGACAACAGGGCTGGCCTGGCTGGGGACACTGCTGGGATGATGTGAGGACATGAACATCATGTCTCCTGACCACTGAAGAGGCTTAAACTTTGATTTCTTTTTCCTTCACAACATGCCAAGAATTAGGCTTTCTGGCATCTGAAAGGTTACAAAATGAAAATTGCATTTGTATATCACATCAGTCCTCAAAAACTAAAATGGATTTTATGGAAGATACAAAACTGCCCTTCCACACAGAGGTGTTTTTCACTGACCAAGCTTCTATGGGCTGGCAAACATAAAGGCCACTTTGTACTAAACCTAAACTAATTTACTTTTTATTGTCCATGATTTAATTTCCCATTTGAGAAAAGTTCTTACAGCATAAAGTATTTGCACCAGACTTGAATAATAAATTCTCTATTAGCTGGCTTCTCCTGCCAGCACAGGAGAATCATAGAATTGTTGTGGTTGGAAAAGATTTCAAAGACCATCATGTCCAACCATTAACCCAACACTGCCAAGTCCACCACTAAACCATGTCACTAAGCATCGCATCCATACATTTTGAGTACTTCCAGAGGTGGTGACTCCACTGTTTCCCTGGGCAGCCTGGGGTTCCTGACACCCATTTTGGTGAAGAAATTTTTCCTAATAGCCACTCTAAATCTCCCCTGACAGAACTTGAGGCCATTTCCTCTCATCCTATCGCTTGTTACTTGGGAAGAGAACAATCCCACCTGGCTACAATCTCCTTTCAGACAGTTGTAGAGAGCACTAAGGTCCCTGCTCGGGCTTCTGTTCTCCAGGCTAAACAACATCAGCTCCCTCAGCCACTCATTGTGAGACCTATGCTCCAGGCCTTCTCCAGCTCTGTTGCCCTGCTCTGGACACACAGGATTTGAGGTGCATTCTCACCTGTGCAGAGTACAGGTGGACAGTCACCACCCTGGTCCTGCTGGTCACACTGCTGCTGATACAAGCCAAGATGCCATTGGCCTTCTTGGCCACCTGGGCACACCGCTGGCTCATGTTCATCTGCTGTCAACTTGCACCCCAGGTCCTTTTCCACCAGGAAAGTTTCTAACCACTCTTCCCCAAGCCTGTAGCATTGCATGGGCTTGTTGGGACCCAAGTGTAGGACCCAGAAATTTGCCTTGTCGAACCCCATATAATTGGCCTTGGTTCATTGACCCAGCCTGTCCACATCCCTCTGCAGGGCCTCCAGCAGATCAACATTCCTGCCCAACTTGGTGTCACATCTCCAAGCTGACTGAGAGTGGGCTCAATCCCCTTGTCCAGATCATTGATAAAGGAGTTAAACAGGACCAGACCTGACTCCTGGGGAACACCACTAGTGACCAGCCACCAGCTGGGAGTAACTCCATTCATCCCCACCCTCTGGGCCTGGCCATTCAGCCATTTTTTTTTACCCAGCAAACAGTGAGCCTGTCCAAGACATGAGCAGCCAGTTCCTCCAGGACAGTATGTGGGAAATGGTGCCAAAGGCATTATTAAAGTCTAGTCAGACCACCTCCACAGCCTTTCCCCTCTCCAGTAAATAGGTGACCTTATCATAGAAGGAGTTTTAATAATTCTGATTAGAATTTAATTATTCTTCTTAGAAGACATTTTGATTATTATTTTGCTAATCTTTTGAAAGAAATGGTGAGGACGTTGCCCCTTATTCACGTCTAGAAAGATTACTACCCTCTAACAAGTTAAAGGAGTTCTTGTCTCTGCCAGAAAGCCAAATGTTAAGTAGGTGCCTCCCAGCAGAGCTAGTCTTTGGGAACCTGGAGGTCATTAAGTCTTCCAGTTTATACCTGCCACGTTTGTTTTTCTCAACAGAGATGGAGGCCTAGGAGACTGAGATACAGCATTCTGTGTGCAGGACAAGTCAGGCAGAGTCATCTTGTGAGGGTTAACTTTTAGGTTGCTGCATGCCTTAATCTCTGCTAGTAAGATAAAATATCCATCCAAGTCAATTGACCCTCCCCAAAGTGCAGTTAAAACATAAGAGATTTGCATTAAACACATCCTTAACGGTAATGCCTCACTTCGGGAAATAATTTCAGGAGTTAATACATTGAATCTTCCAGGACAGGAGAGAGCAAGGCCATACAAATTCCAGTGGTGATGTCTAGAAGAGCACTAGAAGACTGGTGTGTTTTGCGGTCAACAAGCCACTCCAGACCATGCAGGAAGGAAATTTAGAATTGGTGACAAGCAAAGAAATGCCAGAAATTAGTATTTCAGAAAGAAAAAAAGTCTAAGGAGTGATACATTCATTTATGCCAGCTATGACAGGCATGCAAATGGCCAGGCTCAAATTTAATGAGACCTTTGCCAAGTGAGACATACAACAGAAAATAGTTTCATTCCCAGATCTTTTTCCCCACCAGGTGCAGAGGCTTTGTGCCTCTGCTCTCCTTTAGGCACATCTCTCACACCATCACAGAAGAGGCAGTGAAGGGAGCCCTCCCAGCTGCATTTCAGTTTGTCTGATGTAATTAGATACTTCTGATACTTTTGCCAGCACATCTCTTGGCTTTTGTGATATTGGGCAATGGGTATAATTCCATACAATCCTGTTCCTTCTCCATACTACGGCCCTCTGCTTCACTAATACACATTTCTCAAGGTCACTGAAGGGATTAGATCCTTAGTCTGCACTAAATGTAGCAGGATTTCTTTTTTTTTTTTTTCCAATTTTATTAATTATTCCTTAAAGCCCTGGCTTAGCTATAGATACAGACAGAATCAAAACCAGGCCAGGCACAGGGTAAATAAGGAAAAACAAAGCCCAGGTAGACAAGGTTTTTCAAGGTTCCCCCTATTTTGACATTTCACATTCTTATGGAATTAGACACTCATGGAAAGAGATTGTTTTAAGGGGATTTTGCAAAATTACTGACAATGTTATTGCCTCAGGTACAGTCCATTGCTTTGGGGTCTCCAAAATGCAGATTTCCAGGAGTTTTTGGAAGGCTGAATAAAAGAACTGTTTAAGAGGTGTCCAGACTCTGAGCTGAAACAGGGGTACCTGGAGGGTCCCATCTGAAGGAGCAGGTCTGAGTGGGGCTCACTGGTTAGTGGGAGGCATAGAGGTTTGGGCAACAGAGAAGCCCATCAGGCTCCCAGTAGCAGCCATCAGGAAAGTCCTTCAGACCTTTATGTCCTCTATAATTAGGCCATAGTCAAATATACCCCAGCATTTCACATTGGCAGGACACCTCTCAG
>JAOXXN010000001.1:25857484-25870224 GCA_026770055.1 Myrmophylax atrothorax | reverse complement strand
CATACCATATTGACATCACCTCAAAAGGGGTAAAATCCAGTGTGTGGCTGTGGCTTGGTCAGTTGCTTCCCAGCTGTGATACCAGCAAGACACACCGTGCTGTCCCAGGAGGGACGGGGAGGCCCAAGCCCACAGCACCGGCTCACCATCATGTTATCTTAGGGAACAATATTTGTTCTTGGTTCTTCTCTCTGCTTAAGTCTGTCTCTGGGGAATTGACTTCTCTGGAATGATTTGTAGTTAGAATAGTAGAATTTGTGCTTACTGAGGAGTGAGAGGTTATTTCTTGTTATACATAACTTGTGTAAGTGTGTGTTATATTGTAGTTTTCTTTTGATTTTCTCTTTTCTGTATAAATACATATAGTTAGTTTCAGCATAAACCTAGTTTGGAGATTTTTTTCCTCTCCCTCTCCTTCCCTTTTTACTTTGTGCTTGGGCCGTTGGCATTTTGCCAGCTCAACCCAAGACAACCTCAGATTGGGAAACTGAAAGGAAGTGAGTACATCATTATGAGGAAATTGTCAGGATTGCCCAGATTTGCTGAACTGGTGAAGGCATGGAAACCACAGAAGGGGAAGGATGAGTCAAAGTGTTGTGACTTTCAGATTTCGTTTGGTTCCTGGCATGGTCTGGCCAGAGGCTAAACCTGCCAAGAGCCAGGCTGGGCCTCACAGGTCCATAACAAGAGCCCTGAAGAAAATCAGGGCAAGGCTAGAAAAAGAGGAAAAAAAAGGAGGAAGAAGCAAGTTTACCTATCACTACACCCCCTTGTTAAGAGTCCCTCTCCAGCAATCTTGTAGGCCCTCTTTAGGTACTGGAAGGCTACTCTAAAGCCTCCAGCCTTCACTTCTCCAGGCTGAACAACCCTAACTTTCAGCCTGTTTTTGTAGGAGAGGTGCTCCAGCACTCTGAGCATCTTCATGGTCTCCTCTGAACCCATTTGAGCAGATCCATGAATTTCTTCTGCTGGAAGCTTCAGGGCTGAACACATTCCTTCAGGTGGAGTCTCACATGAGTCAAGTACTTGGAGAGAATCACCTTCCTTGACCTGCTGGTCACCCTTTTGATATAGCCTATGATACAATGGCAACACCAGTTGCAATTCACATTGTAGTGGAAAGCTGAAAAACAATTTTATCTGCACAATTCCATCACCTGTTTAGGTCTTTGAGGAATGCAACATATATCAGTTTAAGTTCATAAAGTTTTAATTTCCCCCTTTGTTTCAGGCCAAAGCCTGAATTACCCGATCTGTACTTTTATCAGAATTTTATATTATTATCACCTCTTTTCATCACTCCTTCCCTCTTTTGATTCTGGGGATTAGAAGTTTCACAAGTAATGCAAGTTCTGCTTTCCCAGTTCTTTGTTCCTACTCCTGTCCTTTAACTGAACCCCAGCTGTAGCTTAAATACAAACTAAACATGTCCATTATCCCTCCTCACTCATTTTTAGTTTTCATAGAATCATAGAATCATAGAATCATTTGGGTTGGAAGAGACCTCTTGAGATCATCAAGTCCAACCCTTGGTCCAACTCCAGTCCATTTACCAGATCATGGCACTCAGTGCCACATCCAATCTCAGTTTAAAAACCTCCAGGGATGGTGAATCCACCTCCTCTCTGGGTAGGCCATTCCAATGCCTGAGCACTCTCTCTGGAAAGAATTTTTTTCTAATATCCAACTTAAATTTCCCCTGGCAGAGCTTAAGTCCGTTCCCCCTTGTCCTATTGCTGAGTGCCTGGGAGAAGAGACCAGCTCCCACCTGGCTGGAACTTCCCTTCAGGTAGTTATAGACAGTGATGAGGGAAAGCAAAGGCTTCCTTTGTTTGCTGGTTGTGTGTGTTTGCTTTTAAGCTTTCTTTTTCCCAAACAAACAAAATTCGTACACCATTCCTGGCCTGCTCTCTGACCTTCAGCAAGTTGCCCTCCCCTTGAAACCCTAGTTCGGAGACACAACTTGTGCACAGCCCATTTCACAGCCTCTCAGGTGGGCTCAAAGGTGCTGCATGATGTGGATTGGCCACTAGAAACTCTTCAACCCAGATAAAATATTTTGAAAAAATAAATATTGGCAGGTGTCACTACTTTCCTCCAGACCTCAAAACCGGGAAGAAACAGTTGTCTCGATAAAGTTTTTTGATTCCAAATTGTTTAAATTAAATGAATAAAAATAGTAAATGCACACATTTGGCTCTGAACTGTGAAATAACTTAGTGATTTATCAGCATCTTCTTCACTTGGATAACCTTTAACACATTATGGATTTAAAAAAAAGGACAGAAATCAAGACCTTAAGTTGTAAAATTTGATTCAGGTTTTCCCCGTTGTACTCTTTCGGATCTCAGTGGAGTTGGTAATAGAAGAAAGCACTAAAGATAACAGAAAAGACCTCACATCCCAGCACACAGGGACTATTCAGCATCTCACCAGGGCCGAGATGCCACAGAGGAAATCTCTGGGTTGCTGACAGTAGAAACGCTCCACCTAATGGCTGAATTTGTAAAGCAGGCAGCAGGCAAGCAGCGATGAAAGCAGAGAAAACGTGGGAATAGTGGTGGGAATAGTAAGGAAATTTGGGAAACCATTTCTTCTCTTTTTCAGCCCCAGTAAGGACTGGATACCATCCAAAAGAAGTTTGTCTGGGTGACAAACAAAACCTGACAAGTAATAACTGGGAATCCTTACAGATTTGGGAGTAGAGTGTTTCTCTGGAACATGAAAGTAAATCTCTGTTAGCTGACAAATAAGCACAGGGGTATCAACAGCAAAACAGTTTTAGCTAGTGCACTCGCTATTGTGGTTTCCAAAATGTATCTGATCCTTTAAGCTTCATTAGTCCTTTTCATTTCCATGAGCATCTTTTTGTAGAATTGAAACATTTTTCACTCCTTGATGAGAATAGAGGAAAAAGAAGGCAAGAAATCTTGTTAGGTATCTGATTTCCTGACAAGTAAAAGAATTTTTATATACTGAACAACCAGAGAATCAGGAGGTCAGGTCTTATGACCTGAAGGACCTGAAAAAGTTTTGGGAATTGCTACACACATCCTGTTACTGCACTTGGTTTATCCTCAATGTGTCCTTAGTTATAGGTGCAAGAACAACCTTTTAAGATGATGGAACTTTCATTTAGCAAGCAAGTGCTACAGCAGGCTCTCAATGATGCATGTCATGCAACTGCAGAAATGTATTGCTAGAGGGAAAAATTCCTGGGAAAATAAAGCCATAGAAAGCTATAATGCACTGAACTGGTTATTCTCAAAAAGCCACCAAATATCTGTTATGGGCTCTATTTAAAAAAAAAGGTCTAGTGACTCCAAATATCCAAAATGGGACATCTTATCAAAGATCTGATTTTTGGAATAACTGCTCAGCATTTGCTCTCTGAAAATCAAGCTTCTTTCATAACATACCTCATGTTAGGCAACCAAATCCCCTTTTAAATAAATTGCCTCAGATTTCTGAAACATAAGAGAGGTTTCCTAGGCACCTACTTACTTGCATGTGAAAAAGAAAAGGATGTGAACAAAAGAATTGATGTGCAGGGGCCAGCCAGCTCGCCACAGCCCTGTAGGTGAATGCAGCCAGTGCAGGTTGCTTTTACCGCAAGGAAGTGCAACCACTTTCTGCACATCATACACCTTTTTTTTGGCCTGCACAACAGCACTTGCCAGAGTCACCGGCTGAGATGCAGTCTAAAAAGAAGATGAGGCCTTCCCATCGCTGTGATCCGCAAGACTTTTGGAAGGAATCAAAGAAAGAAACTCTTGGACATTGTAGAGCCAGACATTGTAGAGCCAGTCCATCCTTGTCAAGAAACAACTGTTTAGTCACGTTACACCATCAGAGTGAAATCCTTGTGCCCCTTGGGGTTCATATCAACACAACAAACTACCAAATGGTAGCCTTGGATTGCTAACCCAGCTACTGAGACTTTTCTTTCTTCTGTGTTGACTGCGGTGATCTAAACAGCCAAATAAGGTCCCACCAAATGTATCTCAACTTTAACTGTCTCCAAGTTCCAGGACACTCATTGCAGAAGACCAGAAATCCACAGAAGACATCTTCTTTATTAACTCATTTAAGTTACACATATCATGAAACAAGAAAGTCTGTACCATTGTCATACCATAGAGATTTCTTAATAAAACTGTTTTCCTTCTTACATGGGTTCCTTATTTGTACCATTGAGTCTTGTGTCTTGAGAAGATTAAAATAATAAAACTATATAAAATAACAATCTTGTAATCATTCTGTCATTATTATGGAAACAGAATGAGAAACAAACAGCACCTGTAAGAGTCTTATGAGTATACAAACTGTTTTCCTTATGCCCAGGAGAGCTGACACATGCCGAGTTTCATGAGACAGGGAACAAGTAGAAAACAGAACATTCATTATGCAAATGCCATGGCTTTGAAAAGAGCTTGGCAAATTGCTTTTTCTGCAGCTTGCTCCTTGCTGCCCTGTCTCCACTGGCTCCTCAGACCCAGTCAAAGAGAAGGTTCTGTGACAGAGAGATGACTCCAGCCACCGAAATAGGAGCAGTGACACGCTAAGGATCAGGTTGGTTGGACCAGCTTCCTCCTCCTATGCTGCCCATAGGGTAGGGGTGGCTGGTTAGACCTGACATCACTGCCTAACTTGCCTTTGCTTAGTGAGGGCAGTAATTAAGTGTATGCCTGAAATTAACCCGGTGCTGTGACAGGGCTGAATCACATTTGGCTACCCATGGTTCAAGGCTGGCAGTAGTCAGTAATCTGGTGGTTACATTTGTATGTTAGAGCTGTGGAAGGCCCTTGGGCAGCTACTCCTTTATATACAAGTTTTAAGGAAAACAGCTTTTACTATTGAGATTGCCAGATGCTGACCTCCCCAGAACAAGAAACTCCAGCAAAACTGATCCCACCTGCAAAACAGAAGACATACTTCACAGGCAGCAGGGAGCTCGGATGGCAGCTGTGGCCAGGGTCCAGCAAGCACCCAGCCTGGACCTACTGCCTGGAGGTGAGCAGCACAGGGAAACCAGGACAGAAGCTGCCTACCCACATTCACCATTGCCCTGTGCATCTGATTCCCCTTCCAAAACCACCACCACTGGTGCTCACCTCCCCCTCAGCTTTTTCAGTGTTATTTCTCCAGGCGATGTATAGGTAAGATGATCACTGAGTGGGAGAAGTGTGGTGGAGAGTGAACAGAGCTGTGGTGGGACACAGCCCACATGAGCATGCAGGTTGTCAGAGCAATCCCTTATAAAGGCAGCATTTTTTCAGCTGTATGTTTAGCTGAGTTGCAACTACCCTATTATCATCCAAACCAATGTCATCAATTGCTTGGGGGCTTCTGATGTTCCTCTGGTGTTTCTCTTCACAGACCTGTACTACCCATTACTGAAAAAGGTACTAAGAGTGCATGAAAATTGTATGGGAACACAATTCCCAGCAGGAGTGAGTATGACACTGAATGCCACTAAGAACTAAAAGAAGCAGACTTGTGTAAGTACCACATGGAAGCCAACACTAAAGCACGACCTGTTCCTAACAAAATACAATGAAAATACAGTTAAGTCTTGATTTTGTCCCCCCAAAGCAGTAAGGCTTTCTGATATCAAAAGAATCAGCTTCGGTCTACGCATTCCTTCTCCATCTGCATAAGGGGAATGAATGACTTTTTCCCTCACTTTGGTGCCTGTCTTTATATACGTAAGTTCTCTGGGCCATGGCAGTCTGCCACGTATGTGGACCTACTACCCTTCTAACTGCAACCAAGAGCTCACCTGGAGTTTTGTGGCAATATGAAAACTCAGTCTGAATATTATGTCTATTATTTTCTATTAACTTCAGTCCCTCATCTTCAGAATTTACCTAGAAGCAAATATGTGGCACAGGTGCAACCTCTAGGTGCTTCCCTTTCAAGCAAACTAACACTGAGACTTAGTTTTGAACTAAATATTGGTTCAATTACTTCTTTAAATATCTTTTTAAAATTAGTGGACACTGTTCTCCAATGTACACCACTAGTGCCCAACTCTAGGCAAACAGAAATGCAAAATTAGGTTCTTTTTTATGCTTTCTCCTTCAGAAGCCCAGGTTTAAATGAAAACTCATCTCTTTACAAATCTCAGGGGCTAAAGTTCAATGAGATAATTACCCAGTTCCAGGGGACTGAAGAAAAGTTCAGCTTTGCTTCTGAAGGCCATGAGGTCATCACAGCCTCCAGGAAGATGGTTAAAATTCCTCTTGAAGTGTCTTGTGTCTGGGGAAGAACTGTAAGAGTGTGTTACGTCCACTTGCAAAAGCAAGACCCCACAGATTTGGTAGGTTTGCTTGTCTGGTGGCTGCCCTCCTTGTAACCCTATGGCAGCAGAGCAGCTTCCTCCACAGGAGAAGCTCCAGGTGGGACAAAGACTACAATAAAAACCCTCTGGTAAGAGCCAGAGGAGGCCATAGAATACAGACGTGGGTCTCATCCACAGTTGCTAGGTCCAGTGGGGACAAATGTGTGGTGCATTATGGGCAGGAGACGTAGCAGTAACAAGGCTCTGCTGTTTCTCGTTAGGGCGCTGCATGACTGTATATAGGGCAGGGCTGGCAAAGGCAGGTTTATGGATTCTTGGGTTTCTCTAGGGTGCTTTCAATTCTTTCTGCTGCTGGAGGAGCGGGATTATGTGTGTTTTCCTTTCAGCAGCTTAGAGATAGCTTTTATTCAAAATGGGGTGAAACTGAAGTTGCCTCAGTTTCCTCTTGGGTTTTTTTGAGTTTTGAATAGAAGAAATATCATAAAAATGAAACATTTTCTTTACATTTTGACTTTTTATAGTTAATTGGATGCAACTGTTATTTGAGAGCACTACAAAATGACTACTGAAATAAGATAAATGTTCTCCTTAAAACTTATTTCAAATAGAAAAATGCATTCCAACAATGTTCCTCCAGCCTGACAACACAAGCTCAAACTTCCTGAAAAACAATGTTTTAGTATCTTTCAAAACTGAAACATGTTCTCATGGCAAAAATATGCTTAAGAAACACTATGTTCTAATGAAAACCATGTTTCATGGGGAAAAACAGTGCTGATTTCTAGTAGCTGGGGGAGGTGTAAGACCTGGGCTGGGAAGCTCTGCTCTCTCCTTGCAGCTGAGACCAGGTATGAGCTAGCAAGGGTAGAAGTTTGCTGCAGAAGAACATCAAGTCTAATTTTTTTACATTTTTTAAGCAGTACACCGGGATAAGATTAAGCTCCAGAGACAGACACTCTAACTTCTTTGGGATAACATCCAGAGGATGATTTCCTTTCTCTTAACTGGTGCATAAAAGAGGAGGAAATTCTTAGACGACCATAAGCAAGGTGTCGCCGATCTTTGTGGGGATGTTTGTGCCCCGGCCCTTGCGAGTTGCCTCTCTGGCCTGCAGATGGCGAGTTTGCCATTTGGAGATGTGGATGTTTGCAGACAAGGAGAGGAAAAGCCTCCGTCCCTAAAGGAATCCGAAAAAGAAATTCTGTCTGAAGATGATAGCTAAGAGTTAACTCTTCACCCTCCCTAAGAGCTCCCCCACAGTGCTTCATTTTGTGTGTGTGACCCATTGTTTACCAGGCATGAGGATATTGCCCCAAAGATGGCAATATCAGTACTTCAGCTGATCGTTAAATATTACTGTTTGCCATGGAAATAAGGTCCTTCACTACCTACTTCATCAGCAGCCACAGTCCACAGTGCAAAATCATTAAGACTGCTCTTCCAGGAGGTGAAGTAACAATATATGATGATCATTCTATCATTTTATTGCCCCCTCTACGGTCATCAGACATAAATTAAGAGATACCAATATTGAGTGACTCTGAAAGTCCCACAGCACAGTCCAAGACTGAGTCTCCAGCAATGACTTGCAGCATTAATGATCTCTGTGCCACCATGAGTTAAATTCTCCAAAGAGTTAAAAAATATTGAGTCTAGGCCACACTGAATCATCCCATACTTCTAGGAAAATATATTTTCCCTATCTGTTTTTCAAAGTCCATGCCTGTGTTTTAAACTCATCTGGACTCCTTCAACAATTCACAAAAGAAAAAATATGAATACTTCACAAAAGTAAAAATAAGATGTTGAAAAGAGTACTTTTAATAGACAAAAGAATAAATGTTTTTCCCTGACTGCCCATGTGGAAACTCTGCTAAGCTTATCCTGTGACAGACACATTTCCTATTGCTGGCTTCCCTCTCTTCCTTTCCACTTTCCTACTTTTCCCCCTACATTTATGTCTTGTTCAAAGGATACAAAATGAGAATGAAACATGAATCATGAGTTTCCAAGAAACATAGAGAACTTGCTCTGTGGGTCAATTTTTCCAGTTATTTTTCAATAAAGATTTCTGAGCCCTCCCAAGAGCCTCATGAGAAAGAAATTCTTTCCAACATGCAGCTGCTCATTAATTCATGGGAAAACCCCTAAACCAGTTTTCAGTAAGGTAGTAACCTTTCCATTCTAAAGTTTCACTGTTACTTTGTTAAAAAAAGGACTCGCAGGCATTCAAAAACCCCAGTTTGGAATGTTCTGTTTTGATTAGCTACATAGACACACACATATACTTCACTCTGGCAGCAAATCTCAAATTTTGTGACAATTTGATGCTCACATAACTAAAATATTTGGAGCAGGGCAGGACAGGAAGGTATTTCCACCCCTCCTGTGCTCCAGGGCCATACCCTTCATCCCTGGATCCCTTGGGATTTTTCCCTTTGCTACCACCTCAGCTGCAGGAGGAGGCTGGCGGTAACAAAGGCCAGATCCTCTGCATCTTAGAGCCCTGGGCAGCACAAGGGATGGGCAGCTGGTGCTATTGCCAGTCTTGCTACAAAGTGGGCAGCAGCGTCCCCTCAGATATTTCCAGCATGGCAGAAGGATGCTACCCTCAGCTATCAGACCATAAATGCACAGCAAGCAGACAGACCTGTTACATTTGTGCCATGGCTGAGCTCTGCCATCATGTTCATCTCTACAAGCCACAAGACCAGATGAGCTGTGTGCTGTAATGCAGCACTGATTCAAAACCTCCTAAATACCAGCCTACCTTTGCTCTGCCACTGCCACCATTGTCACCCAGTGGCCCACAGGGAATGGGTGGATTTTGCAAGAACCTGGCCACACACATGAGTGTATTTTGCCGTGGCTTTCCCCTGCTCATCCAACACCCAATGCTGCAAGGCTGCTGTCATGATGAGAGCTGCCTTGGGGGCTGCTGCAGGGATGCCCTCTGAGACAGCAAGGAGCTGTGGAGCACAGAAGAGGGTGGAAGTTTCCTACAGTACCAGACAAGGAGAAATGCACAGCTAAGGCTGAGTGGTAACATAGGAAATCTTAACTTATGCTCAGAAGAGCATGCTGCCAGCAAAGGGCAGCACTTGGTACCTCATCCCACCAGCAACCCAGAGACTCTATTTCATTTCTAGATCTTGATAACTTGTCTTTGACCCCATAACAGTGTGTGAGTCATGTGGGCAGAGCTAAGGGGAGCAGAGGCAATACTTCACTAGTATATTTCACTAGCCTGGGGGCATTTCCTTGCACACAGAGCAATGTTTGGCTGATAAAGCCCAGAATTTTTAGCTGACTAAACCTCCTTCCTTACTGCAGGACCTTCTATGTCATTACCTCTGCCTTTCCCAATGGGCTTCCAGGCTCAGTTGAGAGTGAAGATGCCATAGGGTCTTAAGAGCACCAGATCACAGGGGACTTAAAGCCCCATTAGCTCCATAAAAGCACTTGGCACAGAGTGTATCATATTTTATATCTTATAGGATGGAAAACATTTGACTGCTTCCCCAGTATACTGCTGACAAAAATCATCCCAGGATTTATTGTCAGTTAGACGATGTGGTGGTCCAGGGCTGAAAGGAAAGCTGCATCAGTGCCAGTCTCTCTCCAGCAAGAGCACTGGCTCCTTCACCTCACACGTGCCATTTTGGAGACCTCCATCCCTGATTTCTGCAAAGCTCTGCCATTTCAGAGTAAAGAGTGGATTTGGCAGTGCTGGGATAATGGTTGGACTCAGTGATCCTAAAGGTCCTTTCTAACCTAAATGTAACCTCTGATAGTAGGATTCTGTGATTGTGTTGTGTCTACAGGCAAAAAGAGCCACCTGGGCTCGATACCTGCACTGAGAACAACCCAACAGCTAAGTGTCTTCGCCTAGCTGGAGCCCTTGCATTTTGTTCTGGCTCTTTCTTTCCATTTTCTACAGTTGACGAGGTCTGGATGGTGTTTTGCTGAGATCAACAACCAAATCATCCACAATTTACATCAAGGCCCTTTTGCCAGTTATTGATAGTGCCTGCACAGTGATTTCTTTGACTGTTTTTGTGCTGCAGAGGTAGATCAAGGGGCTCTCTCTGACTCCCCACTGCTTGCCATTCAACTTGCATTCCCCAGCCACCATAGCTAGTCAGAAACTTTTCTAATGAGGTTGCTTTATCACTTGTGAATATTGTCGTGTGGGTAGATCTGTGAGTGAACAGCTTGCTAATAATAAATGGTGATAAGAAAGATGTCCTTGCCAAAGGCACATGGAATATTGCCCTGCAATATCTCCCTTATTCTGGGCCAGTTCAGGATGCCCCTCTTACAAATGTGGGTTTATACAGCAAATGTGTTTGCATGTCCCCTGCCAGAGATTAGAGTCTTGTTCTATGCTGTTCTCACCATTTAGTAATGAGGGAGACAAGTTCCTTGGTAGGGATTGTTTTGCTTCCCAAAATGTTAGAAGGATCACATAACAGCAATAAAATGAAGGCAATGGGAAAATCATGGTTTCCATCCATAGAACACAAACATACAGAAGAAAAAAAAAGTCAGAATTTTGTGAAAAAGCCATTCACTCCATTAAATAGTAAGAACTAAAGGCTGTCAAGTTACTCTCTGGACTAATTTCCCAAAGGGAAAGAGAGGTAAAATAACAGCATAATTCAATTTGAAGGAAACAAGCAGAATTAATTACTTTTTATTACTATTTGCCAAAAGCATGCTTTAGTTAAATCCTGAGAGCTGCACACAATGCCGCTGGCTCTAGGAACATGGCTGTGTCTGCTGCCAGTCCTTACTGTTGTTGGTATGTACAACACATCTCCTAAAAATAGCCATGTTCAAATTAGGCCTGCAAAAACCCTGACGCAGTGTGTCTCTGTCATGTCCTTCCTCATCTTTCCTCACACTCATCAAAGGCAGATTTTGTCTCACCTTCTTCTAAACTATTTTTACCCATTTTCAATAGTACAGACCATCAACTCAACTACTATATCGAAGTACGTATGTTCAGAGTAGAGATCCACGATGTCTTTGGGTTTTAGTTTAATTAAAGGTAAGTGCTAAAATGGAAATGACAAGATTACCATCTTGCATTTCCTTATTATCAGCATTTCAGTGCTCACAGCTTTGCTCCTAGTAATCATCTGCTACAAATTTCTCAAATATTATTTGATGTTACTCCACTGCTTTTCACAATTGTTTAGCAAGCAAAGTTAAATTCAGGCTGTACTCAGACAACTGAAGAGAGCTCTGGGGGTCAAGGAAGTACAAGTTGCAAAAGCCAATAATTGCACAGGAGGATGCATTTACAAAAGGTACTGAAGGGTGCTCCGACAGCAAATCAGAGCATTGAAAAGCTAAAACCAGCCATTGATGCTCATGTAAGTGTTACTTGATTGTTTTTCCTTTCCAGAAATCAGTCCACCATAGATGTCTTTTGTTTCATTACAAATGACCCCTTTGTGAGGACCCTTGACATCAGCTGTGAGGTTTTTAAGTCCCGGTTATTATCACTACATAAACTTGACTTCAAGGACCAGCATTAACTTTCTCCCCTGGGCATATGAACAGTATTGTCAGGGACATACTATCATTGCTGTGGGAAATACAACACCTTGCTAATTTGGCATTTGTTTCGTGCTAGAAACAACACTGTGAAGCTAACTGCCGCTGGTGTGGTTAACTTTGAAAGCTGAGTCCTCCCTAGAAGAAGAATTCCAAGGAAGAGTCCCCCCTTTCCTTTTTTTTTTTTTTTTTCCTTTTCTGAAGCACTGGGTGAACATGAGGAAGTTCTCACCAAGGTGTCCCTCTTCCCGGTATTTGACCATTTGATTCTCAGCTTACATACAGGTGCTAGACTTGCAACTTTGCTGCGAGCTGTATTTGGTCCTGTGATGTGCAGAGGGGAAATTCTGAGGTGTTTTGTGCAATATCCAACACACCAGCAGTTTTTTCCTACTGGATTGAAGGCTGAACTTGCTTTTGTTCTACTTGCAGGATCCTTCATGTTTGCTTTCCCTGACTCTTCGAATGTGGAGTAAACTGTGGCTATACCTTCACATTTCTGATCTGGCCTGCTTTAACATTTAGCCCCTACCTCTATTTTTCTGTAACACAAGCAAAGATATGTGAGAGACAGAACAGTGACATGTCATATTTTGTGAGAGCCAGGTGGTTCCTTCAAGCAGTGACTGGGTATTTCCAGCCAGGAGGAGTGCTAGAGCTTCCCAGCAGTGTTTCCTCTGGGTCAGCGACTCTGTGTTGAGCCTTGGAAGTTTCCAAGACTTGGGTAGGTTTCAGAGCTGGAGAGAGAAATCACCTTTTTTCTTGGGTGAAGGCTAAGTGACAATTTTTCATATTGGAGGAGAATCATCTCTTTTTGAGTGATTCATACACTCTCTATGATCCTGCACTGCCACAGCTTCTTGAATCCCAG
>JAOXXN010000001.1:25799622-25850436 GCA_026770055.1 Myrmophylax atrothorax | reverse complement strand
AGACAGACAGACAGACAGACAGATAGATAGATAGATAGATAGATAGATAGATAGATAGATAGATAGATAGATAGATAAAGCTATTGTATGGGTTATAGCCAGGCACCTGGCCGGATCTCAGGAGCAAGTGGAGATTTTCCCAAGGAGTGGGAAGCCTCAGGAATGCTGACCTCGCTCTGGAGCTGGGCCTGTGGGGATGTTCACCTGCAGTAATACTCTGCTTCCCCCAACAGCAGGGTAGAACAGAACAGATCACAGGGTAGAAGGGCAGGGAACTTTTGCTGGTAAACGTACCTTTTTGGCATCCTGAAAGCTTTGTCATGTCTGCAGACAGAAAAAAAAAAGGTGCATTTGTTTATTATAGTGCTGGGCTGATTTGAGCAGGTTAAGCCTTGCAGGGCTGAGAGCACCAAGCTGAGCCAGTGCTGGTGCAGTCCTGGCCCTGGGTGAGATAGTGAATAACAGAGCCTTTTCCTCTCCCATTTTATCCAAACAGGGTGGAAGGCCATGTAGTCACTCCTCATTTTGCCCCTCTGAGCAAACCCCACAGAGTGCATTGGACATTAGCAATGCAGTCCCGTAGAAATCCCATCGCATCTCTTATCCATGAAAATCCATCTGGCTTAAGTGTTTTCCTGCTGAATTTTTAAGTTGTTTCTTGACAAAAGCAAACCCCTTTATCGAATCTCATGAGCTGGGCTGACAGTGCTGATAGCTGCCTTTTAAATCCTGCTCAGCTTGGCAAGGATTTTCCTGAAAGGTGGCTCTCATTTGTTTTCTGGGCCCTTCCAAAGACAGTATTTTCCCAGGCTGGAGGAGCAGAAGGCCAGTGGAGCTGCTAAAATTATTTTACCAGGATTTTCTTCACAGAGGAGCATTTCTAAGTCCTACTGGTAGGGCTCTGAGGAAGGAAATAAAGCAGCTTTCCCCAGAGGATCCAAGGTTTGTTAATGAATCCCCAAGGACAAGCTTTCCACTGGCATCCTGACAGAAAAGCTGCACCTCAGTGGGTCACATATCTGCAGGACCTTTTGTTTTGCTCTCTGTCTCCACTGAAACGTCCCTTTAAAATATTTCCCTGCCTGGAATGGCCTTGGGCTGGACACAGCTTCCAGAGAACTGCTGCTGTCTCTCTCCATAGCTGTGCCAAGCTTTCCTCAGCCAGTGCTCCCTCCTCCTCTCACCCCCCTCCTACACTCCTGCTCAGCCTGGGAGAAGGTGCTGCTGCACTGTGGTGTCTGTGTGGGGCCGATGGCTCCGCTCTGTGACAGCAGCCAACTGGTGACCCTGACGCAGCTCATCCTTCCTGGCCTTGTTGTGAGTAGGAGAAATGGAAAAGCAATGGAGCAGAGTTCCCTGTGGCAGAGTCACTCTCAGTGCCTGTGTAATAAGTGGTGCTGTGTTTTCCTCATCACACTAATGCTCTGTAGATTCAGGAGAGAGAGAGAGGAGCGAAGCAAAATCCTCCCCGGATTGTCAAAGTGAGGTCTCTTTCCGGCACACGCTGCCCATCCTGTGCTAATTCCCTCACAATAGCTCCTCAAACAGATTTGCTTGGATTAAAAACCCCATTCTGGCATTATTATGTTATCGCTTTTCTGACTGCTGGTGCTGCACATGCTGCCAGGGATTTGCAATCCAGCTGTGTTTCCTACTTAAATAACCTGTTATGGAGGACGTGGTTGGCAATATTTTTGATAGCATGTGAGCAAAAAAGGATGCAGGAAGGGGATCCAGGCTACTGTGGCTGCAGTTGCTGTACACTGCAAACAAATTAAATCCTCTGTTAATGGCTGGAAAATGAGGCTGTAAAGGACTTTTGTGCCTAACCCTGCAGTGCTGTACACAGGAAGGAATCCCATGCCATCTTTTCTCAGGATTCAGTGTTTACAACTATGGCAGCAAAGGGCTTATGGTCTCCAGTGCCAAGAGTGGACTCCAAAAGCCACACAGAGGAAGGATGGTGCTGTCTGGCAGGAGCACTGGTTCTGGCTCAGGCTGTTGTGACCCAGCCCTGCATACAAATGAGGTTTGCCCGATTCTGTCATGGACAACACAGAATTCACACCCTTGCTGATTCCCAGCCTGGAAAATCAACTGATCTCCTTTCTGTATCTCTCACTGCTCACCTATAGCCAGCACTTATCTTTGGCTGCCACTGCCTTCCAGGCCATGCAGCAGCTTCTGTGGGGGCAGGAAAAACAAAGAACTTTGCTCCTGTCACTGAGAACTCTGCCAAGATAAAGGATTGGCATCTGGGTGGCTTGGAGTGTGAAGGGAGAAAATACAAAGGTCACAGAAGATGGGCATTATCATGGCTGTGTGACCTGGGAGCAGCTGAGTGGCCTTGGCTTTAGCCAGTGAGTCCTTTGAGAAGGGGAGAGCTGTCCCTGCTGTGGGAATGGCAGCTCTGTGTGTGGCCACCACAAGGGCAGAGAGCAGCCTGGGTCTCTCCATGCACTTTGGGGCAGTTGCTGCCCCAAGCTGAAAAGCAAACCTGTGTTTCGTGCATCCCCACTCCGTCCCTGCTCACGCCTCCCACTTCCCACCACCAAGGCCAGGAGGTGCTTTTGGAGCCTGTCTCCATGTGCCTCTTACCTGACGGTGACAACGTGGTGCTGCACTGGCCGCTGCTGCCCCGGGGACCGCTGTTTCCAGGGGGGTTCCGAGGCCTCCTGCGGAGCTGGCGCAGGGTCACCGCTGGAAAGGTGGGAGCACAGCACGGGCCTCTTGCCATGGCCAGGGAGCGAGGGCAGGCCACAGCTGCCTCGGGGCTCCTCCTGGCTGCGGGGCTGGTGTGGGTGGTGCTGCTGCGAGTCCTGGCAGCTCAGAGGCACCTGCCCGTTGGACTGGGTGGAGACTGGCCCAAGCGTGTGGCTGGAGGAGGGCAGGTTTTCCTCCCCCAGCCTGGGGGATGCCGGAATGGGGCAGTGATGGACCGGGCAGATTCTTTCCCAGGAAGTGCCACTGTAGCTGAGCTCAGCGTTCCCGATCTCTGGCATGGCGAGGCAGGTCTGGCAAGGTCCTGTATTTTGTTTTTCTCTGTGAGAGAGATGAAGGATAAGGTAAAACAGCAGGGAGGCTGAAAGGCTGCACTGGGGAGTCACATCCTGAGAACTGGAGACTCTCACAGACCTCCCACGTAACACAAATGGCAAACCTTACCCACTGTGTGCTGTACTGAGCCAGCCCCAGGGCTGAGCTGGACTATGCTTTTTATAAAGATACCCATGATTCACTCAGGGATCCCAGGTGATGGAGATTCCTGGAATCCATCACATCTTTCTGTGTGTTGTTCCAAAGTTTGAAAAATTGGGTAATATCCCCCCAAACAATTCTCCAAGGTATTTCACTGTGGAGGGGGTGGAACACACTGGCAGGGTCCCATCTCGGGGCCACAGAGGGATTACAGAGCCCCAGGGGAAACAACCCAAAGGAATCTGCATGTGAAGAAGTCATCCAATTATCTTTGCTGCTTGGGAGGATTAATTAGTGTGATTGCTCTGCAGAAGGACTGGCGCTGCTCCATGCTGGGACAGCAGGAGAGTGAGTCATCCCTGGCACTGCCATGGCTGAGCAGTGAACTGGTGGCTGTGCTGTGTGACAGGGGCTTCAGCCTCCAGCCTGGCATGGTCCCTTATGGCTCTCATGTCCTGCAGGCCCCCCGGGCTCTTCAGGAACATTTGGTACACGTGTATCCCAGGGATGACTGCAACTACATTTATGGATCTTGGCTGGTAGGAAGGGGGTGGATTGGAGTATCTGGAGATTTTGAAGCTTGACTTTCCTCTGGCTACTCAATTTACTGAGACAAGACATTTGTAGACTCCTGTTCTTAAGTAATGAGGTGTCTGCAAGACATGCTTTCTTCTCTCCAAGGAATTAAAAACATTATTTCATTCCTTTAGTTCCTCAGCTGTGGAGCCTGAGAGGTTCTGCTAGATTGGAGAAAGTCTGAATAATACTTTGAGGGACTGCTTAGTCTGTGTGGCACCAAAAATCCCTTCACACACGATAGACGGAGGTCCCTCTGCCCCAAGAAATGCCTTAGGAATTGCTGTCTCGAGGGCTGCAAACACCAGCAGTCTCTGGTCCTTGTGCAGAGCATGGGCCGTGGTCTCTACAGATGAATTATGTGTCTTGCTGCAGTGTCTGGCATGGAGGATTAAATAGGATGAACAGTTTGGGCCAGCCAGAGTCACAAAGTGTCTCAAGTCATCAAAGAATTATGAGTGCTGGAGCAACACTGCAGTGAGAGCAACTTTAGCCTGAGGCACTTGATGGGATGTGGGAAAAAAGGTAAAAAGTTGAGGAAGGAATGGCTTTTAAAATTTCCAGAGCTGCTCTTGTTTCTTTTTCACACAGCCACAGTAAAAAGCAGAACTTTAGGAATTACAGGTCTCTGGAATTGTACCCAAGTTAAATGGCAAAAGGATTTGAAGGTTACTGTAAGCTCACTATTGCCTGAAAATTCCTATTTTTTCGAGAAAGCAGGACATATTTGCCTTGGCATCCTGTGCTGTGTACTTTGCAACATCAATTGAGTTTACCAACACTGATAATCTGTATTTCATGATTGTAAAAAATGGACTTATTTCATTAAAATCATTACGGCAGAGTAATGTTTGTGGTAGCAGTTACACCAGTGCTGGTGTGGAGACTCATGGCATAGGCATCACACTCAGCTGTACTTGCAGACTGTACCAGTCCAGAGACCAGCACCAACAACATCTCGACTGAGTAGGCACCATCCAATGCTAATTTCAGTTTCTAAGCCAGCAAACAGCTGCAGCAGTCACAGCATGGGTGCTGTGTTCGTGGGTCCTCCTCGCTGACTTCAGAAGCCATAACCAATGTGCAAATGTGAAGTGGCTTGAAAGAAGTGAGGGTTTGTGCTGAAGCAGGAGCCAGGAGAGCAGCAGACAGGTGTGTGCACACCTCAGTGAGATAAGGCTGAGAGAAGGTTGTCCCCAACACTCTCAGTGCTCAGCTGCCTCTGCTCTGCAACCCCGAGTGCTGCTGAGACTTGAGCTGGTTCAGCACAGCGAGAGGCAGGAACTCCTCAACAGACTGTGACAGGGATATCCCAGGCACCCACAGAAGTTGTCAAATAACATCAGCAGTGGCCTTGAAGTCCTTGCTGTCCTGTCCCAGGTGGATTAGTGGCAGGATTACGGGGCATTTCAAGCGTGTGATTCATGTTAGAGCTCTGCGTAAAGGTGTTTTACAACAGAACTTGTCATACATGAGATTACAAACGCAGTGCCAGCAAAGCTGCTTGGCAGATGTAATCTGAAGCCTTGTCTGGGGTTGTTACAACCTCATTAGAGCCGGCCCTGCACAGGGAGGATGAGGTGCAGCACAGGGCAGTGGCGCCACAGACAGGCCAGGAGAAGATTAGGGTCTGCGGTAGGTGGCAAATAACTTTACATCTTTAATCAGTCATTGCCCTGCTCTACTAATTAAAGAGCCAACCCCATAGGGAGGTGTTAAACACCACAAACCCCACAGCTCTGGGGAGCTGCAGGGGCAGGGGTTGTTTGGCTGGCCTGGAGGGTCCCTCAAACCACTTTCAAGCTTAAAGTGTAAATCCTCTCACTCTTCGAGGTGCCCCATGACTTGGTTGGGGTTTGTAGTTTTGTACTATAGGGAATATTCATCAGAGAGTTAAGGTCATGGTAGTATTATGCTTTGGCAAGGTCTAGACCTTTTCTCACACCCTTTCTGATACTTCTAAGTTAATCTTTTCCCTTTACCTTGATCCTGTTGTTTTTCCTAATTTCTGTACAACTTAAATAGGTGTTGCTCTCCTGCAGTGCATAATGATTCCCAGAGACACCGTGGTACTGACAGCCTGTGTTTTGGTTTCCCACACCTGTACATATTTCTGTTCTGTTTTTTCAAAGCAAAAGCTAAATTCCTTTTCCTTTCAACTGCTGGATCTGCACAGGAATCTGGGACTAAATTATCCCATCTGCCTCATCTGGGGGTGAATATGTAACACTGGACAAAACAGAAAGGTTGTCAGAAAATACACTTTGAAGGTGGTCAGGGAGAGGCAGCAGGCCAGGCAAGGAAAAATTCCTCCTCCGAAAGCCCCTTGGCTACAAAACCTCCTGGTGGGGAAAGCAGATGCCAAACTCTTGGATATCACAGATTGCCTCCGGGTTTTCTGCACATACATTGGTAGCTTTCAATCTAATACTTCACATGAAATCCCACTCTCCTTGTTTGCCATCTTTGCTGTGAAACACTGTCAAGTTCTGCTCTTCCCCCAGGTGTTGTCTCAGTGCTCAGTGATTCCAAGTTCTGGGGTAACTTTGGCTACTTCACATCATTCACTCATGACTCCTCTTCATTATCTTCTTTTCAGACTAAACAATTAGGTCTGTCAATCATCCTCCAGATATGAGTTCCCTTATGCTCAACCCTCTCCCACTCCGTGACAATGTGACCTTGGTTATCCACAATCTCCAGGGAAACCTGGAGCTTGCAAATAATGATGGGTTCAGATAATCAGTGCTGGCAGCTCTGCAGAGTTGGAGTCTCCACCTGCTGCTCTCCCAATTAGCCACAGTGCTGCTGAGCTTAACCTTTGGTCTGCTGAGCTCCACACCAGACACGTGGGCTGGTCCTTCTTTGACTGAAACCATGTCACTGTTACCTTCCTGGGCCTCCAGGATCCTGAGCTATGCTGGAGAAATGTTTCAGGGTGATTTCTGATGTCTGTCTGCTGTCAGGCACGAGGAGAGAGGGCAGAGCACCACACTGGTCTCTGCTTTCTACGCTGACACTGACAGACTTTTAACATTCGCTCCCACTCTGGGCTGTGTCAGATATTTGATATCTTTGGGTCTAAGTGGGCAGAAATGGTGTCCCAGCCACAGAAAAGCCCACAGAGGCAGCTGACAAGCCTCTGTTTTCTTCTCCAGGCTCAGCTGAATGTGAGCAGAGAGATGCTGGGAAAAGAGAGCATGAGGAGGCGCAGGGAAAGGGATACACTGGGGTAAACTGCTCCTATTACCACGACAGTGAGTTGTGGTTCTCATGCTATTTGCTTCCCTGTCTCTTCTGGGATGTCCAGGCAGAATAATAATCCAATTTGTGGACCTGCCCAAGTCACTTTGAGTGTAGCAGTGCTCCTCTGAGCCAAATACCAGGGCAGAGGGAGCCTACCTTGTGGGAGTGGGGACCAGCCAAGGGACTGGAGCTTCTTCCCATGAGGAAATAGGCAAGATAAGGTCAGGATTTCTAAAGATCCAGCTTTCTGCTGTTCCAGCTGTGGGGATGTGGAGCAGTGGTGGGATGCAGGGGCTGTGGCAGGAGCCAAGGGCTGAGTGTTGTGAGTCCATGCCCTGGTGTGGGGACTCTCCCTCCCCCAGAGACCAGCACCCTTCTGCCCCGCAGGAGGTGGCTGCAGGACCCGCCTCTAGGCTGTGCCTGCCCGTGCCATGCTGTGTGTGTGCTCCCAGCACATTCCCCTGGGATGGCTTCTCTCCGCAGCACACGGAGCCCCGCTGGGGCAGACAGAGCTTTGCAGGGCAGCGAAAGGGCAGCACAGGGGCGCCTTCCCTTTCCTAAGCCACTCCATTTTCTGGCACTCTCTGGGCTTGCTGCCCCTGAGCCACACAGCAGGAAAGCACACGAGGTTCTGAGAGAGAAATGGGCCAAGGATATTCAGCCTTTTGCAGGAATGGCTCCTTTCTCAGTCTGCCTAATTCCACCCTTTTTTAATTCCACTGGTTTTTTTTTTTAATAGATCCTCTCCCTGTTTGCATACTAAGGAGAGGATCAGGAAAGCAGCACTTTGCATATGAAAGATGGGAAACACCTACCTGGTGAATCGAGCTGTCTGATCCTGACTCAAACTACAACTTCTGCTGACAGAGGAGTCTCAAGGGGGGATAAAAACAAGGAGAGAAAGGGCAGGAGTCTGTACCTTGTCTACAACCAGAGCCTTTTCCCCCAGGAACCTTTGCTTAATTAGACAATAAGCACTACAAAATTTCATTCACAAAACAAGAGAAGCAGCTAGTTCTCTTACCCCTTTTTTTTCTTACTGTAGCAGGGTTCTGTTTCTTACTGTAGCAGGGTTCTGTTTGCATATCAGCTGTACAAGTTTTCCCAAATGAAAACGAAATACAAATTCTTTCTGAATGAAACCCATGTGCTGTAGGTCAGCTTCTATCTAGACTAAAACGTTTTTTCCTGGAGAGCTGTAAATGACTTTTTAAGAATGGGCTTTTATAATGGAATTTAAATTCCTCTTTGAACATACCACCAGCAAAACAGCAGTGGAGCTCTCAAGAAAGAAAGAGCTTTTTCACTTGTTTTCTGAGGAGATAAGAGCGCTCTTTCCCAGGGATTAGGGAAGGGTTCAGTGCGTTTCCCTGCCACCTCGTTATCGAGCTCCCTGTCTTGCTGACGGGGAGAGACAGGCACTCCTGAGCAATCCATCTCCTCCTTCAGCTGCGGCAAATCCTTGTGCACTGAGCAGTTCCTGTGGAGTTGCTGTTTGGTTTGCATTTTCAGTCTAGCAGCAGGACCAGGCGTTTCCTTGAGAAGACCTACAATCTTTTTGTTAATGAGACTCTTGAGTATGTTAAATCATCATGAAAAATTAATGAGACTGCAAAACTCCACTTCCCACGTAGTCTGCCAGGAAAAGTTTAGTTTTATAATCCTTTCCATTGACTTGTGTGAACAGCCTTACCTTTACCCCAGGCAGCTGCTGCTGTGGGTACAGGTGTTGTGTGCTGGGACAGAGCCAGACACAGAGGGCTCGAGGTCCCCACCCAACCTTCAGAGCCAGAACGGTTCTGTCTGCATGGGGAAAATCACGTGTGGAAGAAAGGAGTGAAAGGAAAAGGAAAAGGAAAAGAAAACCCCACCTTGCTGTCCCAGCCTGAAAAAGGCCAGGAGGAAGGTGGTGTTTTCTGACAGCCGTGTTTTTCTGGTGATGAGTTGAGCATTGATGATGAAGAGACTTTGCTAGGGCAGAGAGTGGTGACCACAAAGCTAAGTCTTGTGAGCAGATGGGTGAAATTGCGGCTGCCAACCTGGCTGAAGACACCAGGTCAGGGAGCACATGGCACAGAGCTGCGGGGGTTTATGGGGGAGACCTCTTGAGTGAAACCAGTGTTTGCCCACAGTGCAGTGAGGCTCTGTCTGAAACATGCTGTGCTTCCCAACAATAGGTCTCCCGTTGCTGCGGAAGGGAAGGGAGAGCTCACCATGTTGCAGGATAGAAACGTGCCCGGGAGGCCAAGTTGGAAAACCTCCCTCAACAGGGTTGGCTCCCCATGGTGTTCCTGGCTCCGGGCAGGAGCAACTGTGGCCCCGGTTGGACAGCGCACACCGCCAGAGCCCGGACCGCGGGTGGGCAGCTGGGCGGGCAGCGAGGGGCTCTGCCCACGCCCCCGCTGTGAGCCTGGGACACGCCTCGCTGGGTCTGGGGGTCCCCGGACCCAGGAAAACGCCGGTGGCACCGGCCACCTCCTGCTCACAAAGCCGGCGGTGGCGGCCGGGCGGCAGCTCCCTCCCCCCGGGGCACCGGCTCCGCGCCCCCGTCCCGGCCCCGCAGCTCCTACCTGGGCGTGGCGGGGCCGCGGCCGCGGCGCGGCTCGGCCTGGGGAGCGCCCGGCCGATGGAGAGGCGAGAGGACGGGCGGGACTGGGCGTACAGGTGAGGCCGGAAGGGGGAACTGGGCGTACACGTGAGGGCCAGGGGGCACGGGGCGTACAGGTGAGGCCGGGAGCGGAGACTGGGCGTACAGGTGAGTGCCGGGCGGCGCTGGGCACAGGTGAGGCTGGGCGGCACTGGGGGTACAGGTGAGGGCCGGGCGGCGCTGGTCTCGGGGCCAGCAGGGCGGGCGGTGCCGCCCCGAGCGATCGGAACGGTGGTCCAGGGGCTGCGCGGAGGGGCAGCCCCCTCGAACCAGCCCACGGCGCCACTGCGGGCACCGAGCAGCCACCGCAGCACCGCCCTGGCCCGAGGGCAGGTCAGGGAAGGCAGCTTCCCTACCCTGCGCCCTGACTCCTTGTTTTCCCTCTCTGCCTCGGGAATGGAGTTGAGCATGAAATTAATCTGTACTTGCCGCTCGGGCAGTCGCAAATATGAGATGTGTGTTTGGGGAGGGTTGGGGGAGGGTTTGGGTGTTGGCCTGTGTCATGGTCTTGGTGTCTTTTACACCTGCCTGTTTTGTGTCAGATTTGAGGAGCACACGAATACTAAGGTGACTCCTAAACAGCCAAGTGGGTAATAACAATTTGAGGTCTGAATATTTAATTGTTCCCCTTCTGATTCATGCTTTACTGCCTGTGACGCTCCTGAGAGCCAGTTTTCCCAAGGCTGTGCCCGTGCTGCTCCATGGCCAATTCCTTCCCCACGAATGAATACAGGCAGTATTCTGGGAAGTTAAGCCCCGAAGCCTGTCTTGAAACCTTTTCTGAGTGGACAGATGCCCCTGCCTGTTTAACTCATACAAAGCCTATGCGTGTGCTGTACTCAGGTATAAAGCACAACTGGGAAGTTGCCATAAATCAAATTTAGCAAGATGACTTGATATATTAATCTTAGAATTAGCCGTGCAGTTCTGAAACTGTCAGCATCATGCTGTGTGAGATAATGTGCTGTAACATTGAAACATTGTAAAAGCTAGTAAAATAAACATGTTTGATACTACCTATTAAGAGGGTGGCTTCTCATAAGTATTTGTCACTGTTTCCAAGTCATATACCTTCATGAAGATAATCTCAGAAATTACCCATTCTAAAAATATTTTTTGTAACTTGTTGCACTTGTACTTTTTGTTGTCATTTTTCTGAGCAGATCAGTGTGGAAAGAGAGCTCAGGCCCTACTGGAGCTCTTGTGCTGTACCTTTGTACTTTTCAACTGCTTGTCTTTATTGTGGAGAAAAACACCTCCCAGGTTCTGTGTGGTCATAATTTGGGTCAGTTTTGCACACAACAGACTCTTTGCTCCAAAATTCCTCACTTGTAAAAGCAGTGAAATCTGTAAAACTGGATGAACAGTGCATGTTTAAATTAATTTACTCAAACAGCTCTGCTAGGCTAAATGAAGTGTAAGTTTGTGTAAAGTACAATTTTGCTGGGAGGAGGGAGCTTTGAGCTGCTTTTAGAAATAGCAACTGGAAGTTATTTAAATCATACTTGCATATTTTTTTTCAGCTGTAGATACGTGGAAACATTTGTACAAGAATTCTTTTTTATTTTGTAGGGTTGATCCATATGGGTTTGAAAGGCCAGAAGACTTTGACTATGCGTCCTATGAAGCATTCTTTTCCAGGTATCTGGTGGTACTCACTAGAAGAGCAGTCAAATGGTCCAAGCTCCTAAAGGGGAATAACAGTATACAGAAGAGTTTAAAAGGTGAGCTGTGTGTCTGCTTATAGGTAAAAGTGCATTATGCTGGAACAAATATAAATGGTATTCAATGAGTTTGTGGTTTTGAATGTTAAATTCTGTTTCTGTCTTTAGATGAAAACTGGTAAACATTGATAATACATAAGCAGGTACACTGTTGTTAGAGGGATTTGACTTAAAGCTTATAATGGAGTAATCTTTCTTTGGCATACACTATAGTATCTTATTACATCTATAACCCACATATTATCGCCCCTGGCACTTCAAGATGCTGTTTTGCAGCTGCTTGTATTTACTCTGCTGTCTCTTTAAAAAGACATGAAATTATATAGAAGATGCTGTCATGAACCCCAGGAATCAGGTTATTAAGGCTTTCAGTTGCTGACTCTGACAGTTCTTTAGATTGCCGAGATTTTCTGTCTCTCTGTATCTTCCATTTGTGAAATGACTTTACCACACAGCTAAAAAGGTGCATAGTAAGAACTGATGATAAATGCCTTACAAAGTGAAGAAAGTAAAATGAATGCAGGAGCTAGTGCAACATTGGATGCAACGCTGATAAAGTGTTAATGTCTGCTTCAAAAAGCAAAATAAAAACATTAGTAGAGGTTTCCTTGACAGACAGATAGGAATAAATGGAAAGAGTCAGAAGGTGCCAGGGAATCCTGTGGAACTAAAGGGTAGGGTTTTCCTTTCTGGGTTATGCTTTCATATAATCATCTAAATTTTGCTTTTAATGATGCTATTCAGCTTGCTTTCCTTGGGGTGTCTTTTGGAGTTGGGCAGATTTCTCTGTAAGTATTTTGAAGAACAAGTGAGTAAAAGCAAAGCAAAAGTTAATCAGGCATTGTCTGTAACATAGCTAAGTATTTAGAGCTGTGCTCCAGTTACAGACTTTAACTGGTGATTCTGGTGGGTTTTTATTTTTTGATGGTTTTTTTTTCCTGGCACCAGGAATGGGATGATAACTAGGGAGACTTTTTAAGTATAACAGTGCATTTTGTATGCAGATGTCCATTTTAAGTCTGAGAAATCCCAGAAAATGTAGGTTTGAGCTGTAGCTGCTAGATCAGATGCTGCTAACCAGAAACTATCTACTTCTACTATCTTGTTTTTCTTACAAATGTAAAGAAGCTTTTGTTTAGTGTGCCAAGTTTGAATATCAAGTGTGTCAAGTGATAACTTTGTGGTAGTTTGAATTGGTGAGGATTTTGAGATTCTGAAGAACTTAGTCATCCAGTTGTTATGGAAAAATAGTCTCAGGTTTTGATTCATCTCCTTCTCTTAAAATGTGTGAATGGTAACAGTGGCAGCCATTTATTTCTGTGAGTTCGTTTCATTTCTCTTTGTGTTTCCAGTTCCAGCATTCTAGACACAGAATGCTACTGTGATACAAACAGTGTGTATGCCTCTGGTCTTATTTTGGAGCCAAAACTTTACCCAGAACTCCACCAGGTTTCAGAACCGATGGTCGTGCTACCCCACCAGCCACGTAATGACAGTAACCTTTAACGTGGCTTTAATTGTCTCTAACAGGCTGCTCTTTGTGAAAAATGGGATTCTGTAAATCCACTGAGTAGACACAGGCAATGGCTCTTGACTTTCATAAGCCTTTGTGAGCTGGTGCATCATCTTTGACATTGCTAACTTTTGCTAAAGATACATGGATTTGTAGGCTATGCATTCTCATGTACATATATACTACGTAATTCTAAAGAAAGTGACAGGAATAAGCAATGCTGAAGAAATGTAGTCTCAGTGAAGATTCAAAGTTGTTACAAAAAGCTTCCTTCATCTCAACTGATACTTCGGAGGAGAGGGAGAGGTTGACCTGTGCAATTACTGATTTTTAAATACTGTACTTCTTGTCTTGGTGTTAAGATTGAAGTCTGTTGCATATAAACATGGAATTGTGTAAGCAGTTGTTTAGTTGTGTGCTTTATCCTGCAAGATGATCGTGCAGTGATTTCCTTGCAGGCAGCCAGAGGGCAGAAGGTGTGCTTGGTTATGCACTGAATTTCCCTCCTCCAGAACCTGACCTCATTGCTCTGAAGCTTTGCTCAAGAGTTGCTGGCTCTGCCATAAGCTAGAACTGAGAAGAATATTTGATTTGCCACTTCCCTCCCTGAACGCAATAGCTCTATTTGTGAACCCATGTTTTGAGTTCTAATGGGGATGTTTTCAAGTGTCTTGCTGTGAGCAGACATGAGAGAGGCATTGTATGTCTGGTATCTCAGTAGTCCCACACCCATTTGTACACAGAGAAGCTCATAATTTCTGTCTGGGTGAACAGGAAGAAGTGATGACTTACGTTAATTTTCCTGTTTGGAAATGTGGCATGTTCACATGCTACTGTGTTTGCCTCATATCCAGCATGGTATGTATGTATATAATTCTGTTCCACTATAAAGAAAAATTATTAGGCTATGTTTTAACAACGGTAATTAGACAGTGTATCCTGTTGGTCTGTATTACAACCTCTGGCAGGGTGGATCATGGGAATTTTGGCGTACAGTTCCTTTCGCTTATTCTCCAGTCTCTTCCTTTTTTGTTATTTTTCTGGTATTTTGTTTCTCCCTCTATCCTTGTTATCACCTTGTTTCCACTGCACATGAGAAATTTTAGCTGTCACTTGCCTCCTTTGTCTCTCCCTCTGCCACTACAGAGATTCTCCTATTTTTTTTTCTCTTTTCCACTCAGTGCTGTCTTTATGGGACCAAAATACAGCTTTCTGCTTGGACTTGCTTACAAGTGGGCAGCAAACTGTCTGACATAATTTCTCAAAGTAGCCTAATTCTGATCAAAATCATGTGACATGAAAGAATTTGGCTGTAAGTGGATTAGCCAAAAGTAACCAGTAGCAGAAGATGCTTTCTGATCTTTGATAAAATATGGTGGAAGGTGAAAGTAAATGTACCGAACAGTGGTTATAATAGGAACACTTTTGTTCCAGACCAGGGGTTGGAGGAAGGAGCATTTTAGAAAGTCAATGTTTATGTTTGACTGGAATTTGAAAATTTACAGCACAGGTCTGCTTTGTTTCTTCTGTGATGTACTCATAAAGTAAGACTTTCAGTTACTTGTTGTATGCTGTTTTCTGCACTTTTGCAGAATTTTTTCTTCCAGTGCCCAAGTTTGTTTCCTTAGCATGCAAAAGCAATTTTTAGTAACTGAAAAAGTAGTAAGTGCAGATGCTTCTCAAAATCACACTCTTCTAATGTTTTTAATATGAGATAACTTTTGTTTTAAAATGTGGGGTTTTTTGCTACATAGTCTAGGTTGTAGAGTGAAACGGTGTTAATGGGGGGAAAAGGTAAATACTATTTTTCTATAGGAGCAGAAGCCTCCAAAATTCTCATATTCTACCATGAAACATCAACAGGCAGATTTAAGTGACTTATTTTTAAATCCTGTTACTGTAAGTAATGCACAGTATTAGAAAAATGTTATTTTCTGCATATTTTTCTCTTGAAGTTACTTTGGGTATTTATCAGCACTTTTAGACCACTACCCTATCATGTACCTGTTTTTCCTTGTGACAAGAAAAACACATTCATAAAGTGTGAGCCTAAATGTGTGAAAATGTCCCTAAGTGTCAGAGATAATTGAATTATTAAGAGAGGGGGGTTTTGCTTAAAAATTTATGTTTCATGTTTTGATAATGAACAGAGGCAAAAATTTTACATAAAGATATTTCTTTACTACATGTGTTTTAAAACTTAGACTATGTTGTGCGTGCTGTGTTTGTCCTGGGAGTGATTCTGTGTGTGGGTACTTGGGGCTTGGTGTTACTCAACAGTGCTACTTTTGAGATCAAGCCCTTGGTTTCCAGTTGGCACTGGATGCATGACTGGAGACCCCTGCACGATCCTGCTGCATCTGTGAAATCTTTGGAGGTGTTAGTGTGGGAGGATATTCTGCAGTGTGAGTTGTTGTGGGCTTTTTAGTTCCTGAGGATGATGTGAAAGAAAGCCTGTAGAAAATAAAATAAATACATATTTGTATAAAACAACACAATTTTGTGCATAGAGTATAATGTATATAAATGTTTTTATCTAAAACTAAATTGCAACTGTGCTTGTTTTCAAAACTGCTTTGCTTCTCCTGTGTGCCAGTTTGCAGATCCTAGCAAGTACAATAATGGTGTGAGGATGAAAAGCACCATGTAAAGGGCTTTTCCGTTCCTCAGGGAGTGGGGGAGCTGGCTCAGTAGTCACTTGGGATGCTACAAGCTTCTGGCTATTGCCATGAGAATGATGACACTGAGGAATAACGAGTGTATGCTGTCCTGCAGGGCTGCTTTCCCCTTGTGCCACTGTCAAAGACTTGTCCCTGCTTCTCTTGAATTTAATGTGTGTTGTTGGATGTGGATGTTGGCTATGCTTCCAGATTTACAGTTGTTCCAGAAAAAAATACCATTAAATTACATGTTTAAATATGATAATATCCAGTATTTTAGCCAGTAAGTTTGTTTCTAGGGACATTTGCCTGCTCATCCAAATGTCTCTTGTTCTTAACCTAAAGGGAATGCTTCTTCATACTCATTTGTGTATTTGCTATGTCCATCTATAGGATTTCTTGAGCATTAGAGTTCGAAATCTTGTAAAAAAGATGAAGTGTGGATTATTAAGCCACCATGGAAACAAGTAAATTATTTCCAGTCTGTCTAAAATAAGGTTGTGGTTAAAGTTACTTTACAGCTAGAACAGTAGAGACTGTAACCCATAGTATAAATACTCATAAAAAAGGGTAAACAAAAACTGTACCCTGAGAACCAAGTGTTTATTACAAATATGTTTCTTGGAGTGAAAGTTCCAGATTTTAGGTGGGTAGAAGGCCCATTATATGTGCATAGATATGTCTGTTGACACTGGGAAAGCAGCTTTGGTTCCTAAAGGATAGGCAGCTGGAATTAGATAGAATGTATTTAGAAGGTGTCTGTCTGAGTTGTAAACCCTTGTTTCAGTCTGCTGTTTTTAAGGCCTTTAATTTAGGCAGCATTTATCTTGACTTACAGGTCTTCATGATTGGGTAAAACCTGGCTAGCTAATGATATTTTGTGTAATAAACGTCCCCACTCTCAGTTGAGTCCCAAGGAAATTAGGGAGAAGTTGATGCTCTAACTCGTACAGTCTCATTCATTTACTAAGAAATGTCTGTTTCTTTTGTCAATTTATTCTCCCTGAGAAAAGCAGATGAATCTCAAACATTCAGCTGTCTCTTTGGGTCAGAAGAGGTAATGCTGATTTAGGATTATGCACCAATAAGCAGCATTGGCTCCTTATTAATATTTTTCATACCACTCCCAGGAGGAAGCTGTTTTGGTTTGTCATTAGCCTGATGCTTCTTCCTGTAATCTTGCATCCTTGTTATTTACACTTAATCATCTGCTTAAAAAAACCCCTAAAGCACACCCTAGTGATGAATATGATGCAGGAGATAAGAGCTACTTTAGATGTGAAAAGACTTCCCCAGTTATTCTAGGAAAAATCATCTGCTCACTCACATCTTCACTTCTTCCAAGGGGTCCTTTAGACAGCAGGCACATATTTCATATTCCTCACTTTCAGGCATGACTTTCGTGGTAAGATGCCAAGCTGAAACCCTGGGGTGACATTGGCATAGCCATTGGTGCTGGAGCATAATGAAACAGACAGAGCTATCATGTCAGAGGCCACTGGTAATGTAGGAAGGGAAAAGTCAGTGCTTGTTTGAATGAAAAAGAACAAAGATCAAGGGGAACTTTGCCATTCACATCTCCATCCAGAAAGGCAGAAGAGGAAAAGGTTCAGAATTCTAGTGGGAGAAGAGAGGAGAAGGGAAAGCCTGGGTCTGGAGATCTGCTTGGGTGGAGTCTGAGTGACAAGAACTTAGATATGAATCTAAAATATACTATGAAGCTGAGAAGTAAATGCTTGTCCTAAATGGTAACATAGAAAAAACCCCCCATAATAATCTCCAGTCAAGAGTTTTCCTATGAGTTCTTGACTTTAGGTTGCTCATTTCCAAAAGAATAACACAGCTTTATGTATTTAAAAAAGGAACAAATAAAACAAAACTTCTTGTTTTGCAGTGAAGAGATACATCAGGAAAGGCATCCCCAATGAACACCGTGCATTGATCTGGATGATTGTGAGTGGGGCCCAAACCAACATGGAACAAAACCCTGGATATTACCACAGACTACTCGAAGGAGAGAAGAATGACAAGCTGCTTGAAGCAATCAAAACAGGTTATTGTCTTGATAATGCAGTTTATCCATGTTTATCCATCCTACCTCCTTAAATGTTAGAGATCAAGTTATGTCATGGAAAACTTAATGTTTCTGTAGTAGTGGTTTAAGTGCTGAATTAACATGTAAATTAGATTAGCCATAAGCTCTTTAACAACACAGATCTCTACAGGTTCATCATGTGGTTAAAAGCATTCCTTAATGCTTTTAAGGAAGATTAGAAATTATTTGGGAAGGAACAAACTAGAAAACACTATTATGTCATCTCCTAAGTGATTGAAGAGTTACAACTTTGGGCCATGAGACCTGCCTTTGAGCCTGTTTCTCCATATTTCTGTCCCAGGAGGACACTGGAGGAGCAGCCAGATGCTTGAAGATGTGCTACAGGGTCTGTATGAGGCAGGGGGAGCATGCTAGGATTTCAGCTTGAGGAAAAAGAGCGCTGAGAAAAAGCTGTTAATAGATTTGTATGAATTATAAATGGTGCAAAGACGGTGAATGGGGAGCAATTGTTTCTTGTTTCTTGTAACTTAAGAACCAAGGAAATTGAATGAAATATGCCCTACTGCAGGTTTAGAAGAGCTTATTATTGAGTTGTGGTATTTGTTACTGTGCAGCAGAGGATAAAAGTATCAACTGATTTAAAAAGAAATTTGACAAACTGACAGGTGGAGCAATCTACCTGATGCATGACATACTAAACAAGAAATGCAAATCCTTGGGAGAAGTGCAGGCGGTGAAATACCCCTCCTGTCCTAATCCAGTTTCATGTGTGTTTTCCATGAACTTTGGTCAGTGGCCAATACTGGTGGCAGGGCAACCAGAGCTTCAGCTGGCCTGCTGGGAGGAAAAAGAGGCAGTAGGTGAGGACAAAGAAGTGGAAGTTTGATGTAACTGATGTTTGTCCTGAAACTAGTCAACCTGCTACAGCTGAGCCTTAGTAGGGAAGCTGATATTGGCTGAATTCTCCAATTAATAAGTCAAGAGATTGGGCTGTGCTCCAGACAAACACAATGCTGAGGTTGTTGGTTAGAATGGTAGATATGGTTGTTGTCTTTTTCCTCTTGCAAAGCCCAGGTACTTAAAAATTGAGCTTTATGGATTTTTATTCAAGTGGGATAAGCATCTTTTAGTCTATGCAGAGTTTCTTCTCTGCCTCTCCCTGCAATAGCAGCACTTTGGGATTTTGGGACTCCACACCTTAGTAAGGCATTTGGGAGCATGAACTTTCATGTTCCTATGAATATGAAGACTAGGCAGCCTTATATCCTGCTCAGGACTAGAAACAGTAAATCTCTATGAATACAGAGAGAGCTACTAAGATAACTTTCTAAAGCCAGCCTTGGTAAGAGCGTGGAGAAGGGTTAAACTATTCAGTTGGGGTACAATTGCTGAAAAAGAGTTGAAAACAATTTGTTTTCCAGTACTGGACAAAGACATGAAGGGTGATATCATGTTAGTAGATGGCTTTTCACACAGGTTAAAATCAAATACAATTATTTTTGTGGGGGAGGAAAAATATTGGAACATGTTTTCACATTGTAAAGTCTTTAGCAGAGTATAATCAGGTTAAAAAGGGCAAGGTAGACTGTGTGAAGAAATGGTTTAATCTTTAAAGAAAAGTCTGATTACTAATAGTAACAGAAGTCTTTCAGCTAATTAAATCTATAATCCGTTCTTTCCCCATTTTTGCCCTTTAGCTTCCTGATTCTTAACTGATGAGCTTTATTGCCTGTTTTGTTTTATTTGGTGTTTGCTGTTTGAACATACTTTCTTTTTTTTAAAGAGAAATATGGAAGAGAGCAGACTTCTTTTCCAAGCATAAAAACAAGAGCTTAGAGAATGTAGGTCTGTAAATGTTGATCGAAATTTTCATGTCTTATTTTATGCACACATTTAGAAGGGCCTGCTGCATTCATACTACTCCTTGTTGTTCATGTCCTATTATAGTAAAGTTTAGTGGGACAAATGATGTTGGCAGGATAAAAAGTGGCTGTCCTAATGCAAAGCTATGTACAGGTTACAAAGAGGCTGGAATGTAAGTTGTGGTATCTTCCTTGCAGGAAGCTCCTGTTAGGTCAGGCAATTGAATTTCAGAGTAGGTGTGTCTGTGCTGCTAATATCTGCATTTCCATTCATGTGTTTCATGGAGAGGAGTTGTAGGGGCTGTGAAACCCAGGGTCTGGTATTTATCAGTGAGTCTCCTGAGCCTGTGCTGCACTTTGTGACTGCTGGCATAAAGATCTGACTGTGTGGTGGTAGTTGCAGGATCTTAGTTGAGTTTATGATGGATTCAGAAAAGTAATTCAAACAATGGTCATTGCCATTTTCCTGGAGACAGGGAATAGTTTACTATCAAAGCACTAATAAGCTTCTTTGAATGTTGTTAAACTATTAGTGAACGTTGGGAATTTTTACAAGAGTTTAGGGCATTTAACCATGCGGGAGCAATTGGTTAAGGGGAACAGCAATGCCAGCTCTGTAGGCTCTCTGTAAGAGAAACCATGTCAGGTCATATCCAAATGGCTGCCTCATCTGGTCCTTGGTCTACCAGAACAGCTAAAGGGAGAACTGGAGGAGTAAAGTGTGAAGTGGTACTTCCTCAGAATATTTTTCCCCGTTTCCCCCTGTTTGGGGAGTTTCTTAGACACCTGTGGCCTTCTTTGTGGCTTTCTTCCTGATTCTGTGCTCCCATACCTAGTTTGTTTGTAAGCAGCAGATCTGCACACAATGGCAAGATAGTCATAATTTGGGAATTTATTTAGCAGTATAAAGTTTTAATGTTCATTTCCCTGCTTGAAAAGAATTTTGGTTATGTTTTTTTCCCCCTCAACTGGACTAGTTTGAGGCTGTGTTCCTTTGGACACCGATGTCTATGAAGAATGAAGCAGATTAGTGGATAACAGGTCAAGGGTAGGCTGTGCAGAGCATGAGGAGGTGGTGTTAGGATGTCTGCTCTGGAACAGGTGTAGTAAAGTGGGTGTAAGTGCTGAAGCCAAATAAACAGCTCTTGGCTGCTCCTGCCATTTGCCTCAAGTCACCTCTGACTGTCATCTTGTAGTATTGATAAAACGTGGTGGTTTGTGTGCACTGTGGAATGGGTTGAGTTCCACACCCTGCAGTCAGAGGAGCCTCAGAACTGGAGGAAGAGGGGGAGAGCCTGCAAATGGAGCAGAAAGGGAAGGATGGAGAGGAGGTGAGACCCTCTGCTCTTGGTGTTCTCGAAGTAGTCTGACACAAGGAGTCCTGTGAGACCATGCCCTGTATCCTTTATTAAGGATAAAGCCTTCTAGCTCTTGTATCTTGTTTTTCTCTCTGTACCCTCCCCCTAAATTAAAATACTGTTACTAAATATAAAAGAAAATTTTAAATCCTTCATAAAACTAGGGAAGATTTCCTGCAGTCCTTGTGGGAAAAAAATGCTCTGCAATCAGAAAGCAAGTTGGAGGTGATTCTCTCAACTGCAGGCGTTCCTCAGGTTGTGAAATTAGAGATGAGTTCAGTGTGAGTAGCCTCTGCTCTATATCTGACAGACTTTTCATGCCTCCCCCTCCCCCTTGTTCTGTACAGCTGAGGAGAAGAGCCATGGCTAAAATGTTAAAATCAATCTTTTCTGTAATACCCAACATATACTTTATTAAACAATGAATTTTTATTATGCAAATACTATGCTGTTATTCCTACCAAGAAGAAACAAACCAAATTTATTTATCCTTTAACTGTCTGTTGTTCAGGTCTGCTTAAAAATTCTCTTTTTCTGTGTGTTTTTCTTTTCAGTCACATGAGAATTGAAGTGAAATACTTTCCTGTAAATTATTTGTTCACTATAAAAGGAAGAAATAACAACATCCTAATGCTTGTGACTTCCATTACACTAGTCCTGATTTTGGGAAGCTTTCTTCCTTTTTTAGTTGCTTCCAGCTGAACTTTGTGTGAAAGCTGTAACAGACTTCTTCCTTTATGCCGGAAAAGGCTGATAAGAAGTGATAATTCTGAGGACATGGAGATCTGTACAGAGGTGCTGTTACTGTATTTGTTTTTTAACCCAATTTGTTTTTGTTGTTGTTAAATATAACCCAAACAACTATTCATATTTTATTAATAACTCTTGGGCTTTGAAAATCCCCAAAGTTACCTTTAGAACTTTAAGCCGGGGAGAAAAATCCTGTTCAAAAATCAGATGCACAAGTCTGGACTAGTGTCCCCAGGCTCTCTATTTATATAGTGAAGCAGGCCAAAAATTTCCTCTGCGTGTTTCTTTCCAACAACTACAGGGTGTTTTGCAGTGACTAGCTCAAACTTGTATGTCTAATTTTTAGGCCTTTGAAAGGAGAGATGAGTCCTACTATTCATGTTTGCTCTGAAAGCAATTAATGGTTGGCAATGTCAGTAATTGCATAGTTCTTACTTGGTTAAGGACTGAGATTGAAGCATGTGGGATTGTGCTCTGCTGCTTGGATATCAAAAATCGCTCTCCTTCTTGATGATCTAGTACCAATGAAGACACAAGTCTTGTCATGATCACATCATGGAGAAACTTAACTTTTTAAAAGTGGTTTTTTAGTGGAAGTCACCAGCAGCAGGAACGGGGCTGGTTTTTTAGCTGTTTGGGACTGTTTGGTAGAGGTTCATCTGATTTGTTGAGACTGTACTTTCCCAGAGGGGCAGCACATTTCATGCTCATGTATCACTTTTCATGTATCACTTGATACATTTAGTGTGATTTGTTCCTGTCAGTCTAAATACCTGGTTTGCTTTCATTTAAGTCTTTGCAGTCAAACACTGAGAGAGTCCAATCTGCAGGAGAATTTCTTTAGGCCTGCTTGAAATTGTTTTCTGCACACGAATAGGATTATTCTTTCTAGGAATAAATTATCCTTGAATGCAAGTGCCCTTTTAGCCAAAATGGAGGTGAAGCTGTTTCTTAAAATTAATCCACCAAAACAGCAGTTCAGTGAACCAGTGAAGCTTCAGTGGGACTTCAGAAGAGTTGTAAAAGTTTCTTTAGAAAGGGAAAGAGGGAACAGCTCTTAATTTTGGTCTTTCTTCCTTTTTGTCTAGACATGAACAGAACATTTCCAGATAATGTAAAATTCCGCAAAACTGCCGATCCATGTTTGCAGCATGCACTCTACAACGTCTTGGTAGCATATGGACATCATAATAAAGCAGTAGGATATTGTCAGGTATGTAATCACTGTTCTTTAAGCAATGCTACATCTCACCATTGTAATTGTTCTTGTCCCTTTGAATGTCTGCTTCCTAGAAGCACATCCACAAACTATTTTGTTTTTCAAAATGGCCCTGGGCAGGAGGGATGGGATATGAATCACTTCAGGTAGATTCAGATGTCCTTGTGAGTTACTCTGTGACTGTTTTCATAGCTAGCTTGATCATATTTGGCTCTGTTTCTTAGTTGCAAAATAAATGTTTTATCATGCATGGTTATACCAAGATTAGTTGCTTTGGAGAGGAAGAGAAAGTGAGCTTGCCTTTCCCTCTTCCTCCCTCCTGCCATCTTTCCCAAAACAGCCCCTCATATGTACAAAGCATCACAAGATCTCAATTTCCTTTGTTTTCACTGTCACATTTTTCAGAATACAGAAAGACCAGCATTAATGTGTCATCATGTAACTGGGGGCTGGTAGCATTTATTTGGTGCCAATTTCCCAATATAGATAAGGCAAGTAGGAAGAAAATTTCTTTGAAGTTCACCCTGATACTGTTTTGATGCCAGCTCAAAAAAGCTTCTGTTGTCACTGTCAAGTACTGTAAAGTTTCCTGTGAGACACAAAGAAGATAAAAGCTGATTCATGAAAGTCTGACAGTCAAGAAAAAAAAGCAGTCATCTTTAGGGACCATAAAGAAGCAGGAACTGTCGTTAGAAAACCTTGTTTTCAGTTCACTGAAGTCCTCTCCTTTTTCCTCCCCTTCCTCCATAAGGATGTGTGTGCTAACATATACCTTCTATTATTTGAGAAATTTAGTACAGTAAATATAACCTGCTTCAAAGTTAAAAGAGTATTTATTGAAATCTGGAGAGAAGAGTTAGGGGGACTTAAACCTACACTGAAGTAACTAAAGAAAACCTTTTCTTTGTATCCTGAGCTGTTTACTCTCATTCTCTGAAAGATGAATGATTTTTATTATTTTCAGTAATATGTACTTACTAAAATATAATTTTAGTATTTTGCTAATAACAGAAGAGGTAGAATTATGAATACTCACTTTTGCAAGTGTCAGAGGTGGTTATACACAATGTAACATATACACAACTTCTAAACCATAGTAGCTTTACTCAAAATACATGTCTCATTGATCCTGAAATGTTTTGGTACATGAACTGTTTAATAGGTTAATGGAAGAAGAAAATGAAAAAAACCCTTATGTGGTTTTTTTGCACATCTGGTCTGCTCACAGAATCAGGGTTATATACATGTGGAATACTGGAGGTATTATGTAAGCAAATGGTTTGTATACAGCCTTTGGGTGAGTTAAGCAGCAACAGCTTGTAAAAGCTGCTGGAACTGCAACTTTGAAGAGTGAGTGGGTCAGGCATTCTCCTCCTGTAGTCTCAGTTCAGTATAGACTACTAAACTTTTAATTTTCCTCTCCTTGATGTTTGTTAATAATTCTTGGTAGCTGTTGTCATGCAGGTTTAACAGGTTATTCAACCAGTGGCCTTCATTACTAGATTTTACTTATGCATGCTTTGTAGAACTGGAGTAATTTAGCCCTTAATCAGAAGAAAATAAACTAGAAACTGTTCAGTTGACACATCTTAAAACCCTTTTTTCTGTTTCAGGGCATGAACTTCATTGCTGGCTACCTGATTCTTATTACAAAGAATGAAGAGGAGTCCTTTTGGTTACTAGATGCTCTTATTGGAAGAATATTGCCTGGTATGCTAAAAACATGAATAGTTATATTAATATATTGGAGCTTGGCTTTTATTTTTGCATTTTTTTTCTGTTTCACAGGGTTTAGATGTTAAAGTGGACTTGCCTGGGCTCAAGTTTTCTAGGGTCCTGGAAACACAGTACACAGGCAAAATTTGCCCATGTGTTATAGTCAGATTTTAGGTTTAATGCAGTCATTTTATGTGTATATTAATTTGCAGTCTTAGTTCTCACTGCCTACTTATACCTGTTGGGTAGATGTCTTCCTCTATCCCTGGGGAACAGGGCTTGGAAAGGGGGCTGGGATTTGGCACTTCTGGTTGCAGGAATGTGACCAGTGGAAGTGGTGATTGCAGAGACAGTGAAGATGAAGATGGAGTTGTGCAAAGTTTGAGCACTGAGCCTGAAGTAGGAATTCCCAGTGGCTCGGCAGGAGGCAATGTGAGCTTTCTTCAGAGGTTTTTGACAAGGTGCTGGTAGTTCCTGCTCTGTCCCCCCTCTTCTGAGTGGAAATTTCTTGGACAATTTGCACACTGTGATTTTGCAACAAAGCAAACAAATGTCAAAATCCCTGTCTGTGTTTGTAGGGGAAGTTCTTGTTAGGCTCTGTTAAAATCCATGATGATCTAGCCAGGCTGATGCATAGAGTCCAAGGGAAATTCACCACACCCTAGGCTATAGACAATGTCTGCCTCTGGTCTGCTCAGTAGCTCTCTGGGTTCCCTTGCCTGGATCTCTGGGCTTGCAGGAGGTGTTTACACAATCAGTTTTGCCCCAGGTATAACCTGAACCTCACAGTACATGTGAGGTAGTTTAAAACCAGAAGCAGACATCAGGCACAGCTATGTTTTATACTTTTATGAAATATATTTGGGAATGTTCCTTCTTCGGATTTAATTACAGAGGGAGAATTGTTTCATTAGGAATTCCCATTAGCATAGCACAGGACTGATTACAGCTCCACCTGTAATAGAGATGGAAGGACTAATTGGAAGACTAATAGAAAATGGAAGTCTAATTCCTTATTGGCCCAGTTTTGCTTTTGCACAGATCTTTATCTCAAATGGTTAGAGGTGGAATAGTATTATACTGTCAAATAAGTACTTGTCAAGGACATCATGTTTGACACTTTCATTTTTGCTTCTTTCATTTCTTATTTAAGGTTAAACAAAAAAATAAAAAGGTATTATTTTTGCTGTCTTATTAGCAGAAAATAAAGAATTTTAGAAATAAAGAGGAAGATCTGAGATAGTCTTTTCCTGCTTATGAATGACTGTCAGAATATGTCTTTTACACTGAACCCACCATGTAGGAACTTGGATTCTCCTTGCGTATGAGCAAGGCGAGTGGACTTTGTTTCCAGACTGAAAGAGTAGAGACAAGCAGGGAGTGCTAAGAGTTGTTGAATCAATCTGCAAATATTTGACATTTTGCAGCCTTGAAGTTTACTTTCAAACTATAAAAATAGTTTAAAGGAATCACCTGTCTGTTGCTTTTGTTCAGCCTTGAGAGCTGTAAGCTGTGCAAACAGGTAGGAGACAGGGCTGCTATCTGCCGCATGACCTGCCACTGGCTGGCATGGGGGGATGTCTTTGCTTTGACATCACTGTGTGAGGGATAAGGTCCTCAGTAAAAAACAAGTTTCATTGCAAAGTGATGTGTGGAAACTTTTGCTGTTAATCTTCTCAGTAGTCTTACATGTTTTTATTTGAGGCAATGGAGGTGGAGTCAGAACTTAATGTTCATTGTTTTTTATAGGGAACTTAATTCAGTTTGTCATAAAACCTTTGTTCTTCTTCTATATCCTTCTTCTATGCTTTGCTGATCCTTAAGTGACAAAATTTGCTTATTTTTCCTTCTTAATTATTGAATTATCCTAGGCAAGTAGCATTGGTGATGAGAAGGAACTCCTAACATTTTGAAAAATATTTGTATCCCTTTTATTCCCACCACCCTCCTATATTGTTCTTGATTTGTTTATTTACAAAATTTAAAGTATGACAGATAATTGGCATAATTTCAGTGAAATATTGCATGTGTATATGTGAGGAAGAGAGAAGGACAGACTGTATTAATAAAGAAACTTACTGGGGTAAGTAATTACTACCTTTCTGTTAATAGTGCAAGGTGCAGCACATTTCAGTTTAAAGCTGTACAATTATTTGTTAGGAAATTAGAGAAGCACTGTGTATTGTCCAGATCTTCAGAGGGAAAATCAGCAATAATTTTTGTTGGATGCTAACAGTTTGATTAACCAATGTTTTTCCATTAGTTTCATTGTGGATGCTCTTTCCTCGATCTGTTTGCATTGTAATTTACATGTTTTCCTCCTCTGTTGCAACAAATGTGCCTCTGGGTACTGTCCCCATTTCAAATGTGTCCTGTTGCTGCTGGTGGTGATTTAGGACAGTTTAGAAATCCATTCTCTGCCCTCTGCAGTGTCTTTATGAATGCTCCCTACCCTGCCCACACATTTAATTACATTGAACAGCCACTCCATTACTATGATGCTGACAGTGGTTTTTTGGTCAGCAGATGAACTGAGCCAGCCACAGATCAATGTCATTGATTGGAAAATGCACATTGTGACAGATGGGAGCTTTCTGGGGAAGTGACAGAGAATGGGAACCCATCAGAAGAGGTTTTCTGGCTGAATTGTTCTGTTACATCCAAATGGAGTTAGTGCAGCTGGAAGAGAGAGCCAGCAAAAATTAGACTTGGTTTGCTGGTATGTGGAGTTGCATGCGTGCCATTCATCTGGCTGAACATAGGCCTGCTGGGTATGGCTGGGTGAGGCCAGAAAGTTCCTGCTGCTGCTGAAGGCAAGCCCATGTACCACTGCCTGTTGTGTCTCTCAGCTGCTTAGTCAGGGATTTGGAGGAATTAGGAGCATATCATTTAAACACAGCAGGGGAAGAGAATTATTTGTTTAACAGAAGTGTTGGGTGTTACCAAGTTTCTTTTATTCCCAGGCTCATTCAAACAGATGGCTGGAGCAGACAATATTGCCCACAAGAAGCAGTATGGATTCAGTTCAGGCTCACAGTGGATGTGCCTGCAGTTTCTACTCAGCATAGCTCTATTGTGTCTATTTTGTTCATTGCTCTGATTCTTGTTGAGAATTTTTTATGTTCTGTTGAGTAAAAATGCTTTAGAAAGTGCCATGTAGGTGGGACCTTTTAACTGTGGTACTTCAGGATGTAATTTAAGGAGTATATTTGTCATGGCTTATATATGTGTGATTAAATGGTGAGTTTAAGAGAAGAAAATCTTGCCAATTTGTTCTAACTCTAGCATGTCAGTTATGCTAATATATAGCAGAACAATTCCCTCCTCTATCCTTTCTGCAGAGGTTCTCAGTCTGGAAGCAGCAGTGTTTTATCAAGCTGTAGTCTACTGGACAATTATACTGTAGCTACCCTTACTGAAAACTACATTACTCCTCCAATGGTTAAGAGACTTCTCATGATTTGTGCACTAGCCTGTTCATGGCCAATTTTATATCCTTTTAATCTTGTATCAATGCTGACTGATGGAGGTAAAAAGCCCCCTTCTCTTTTGTGCTTGCTTTTCATGTATTCGTAGGGTACAGTCAATTAATATTCTAAATAAAAATCTTACATGAGGTTTAGAATTCTTCAAGTATCAGTCTAACAACCTTCCTTCAGACAGCTGCTTTTTAGCCTTTTGTTTTAAAATTTATTTACCCATGTGGACTGCCTGGTTGTTCATCAATAATTAGAAATAAGAACAGAGTTTTGAATGATGAAATAGTCACCAAAGTAGCAGACTACACTGAACTAACTGGCACTATCTGCAAGGACACAAGATACAAAACAAGTTGACACTTTACTGGGTAGCTTTAGTGGCTGTTGGTTATGGCAGATGTCTGCATGCTGAGATAATGGATATCTAACACATTTCTGTTGGGCTCTCTATGGTTTGCAAGTGTATCAGCCAGAGACTTGACTCATAGGTACTGTTGCACAAGAGGGTTAGCCATAGTAAGAGATATGAGTGTTTGAACTGAATGATACCATAGTTACATATGAAACTCATGTATATCCTTCTTTTTTTGGTGATTCATGTTATAACATTCTTTAAAGTCCGATAATTCAGACTTCGAAGTTCGAAGGGAAAGGACAACCGGAGAAATGCAGAATGGTGCACTAACCTGTGAAGCATTTTTATTTACACTGTTTGCTTTTAATTGCAATTAAGCATGTATTGATTTTGTTATAATTAGTTTATTTGAATACCTTAATTGGGTATTACCAGGGAACCTGGGAGTGCAGAACTGGCTTGGCAGCTGTGTGTTTTAGGACCTGAATCCTGAAAGGGGAATAGAACTGTTTCACACGAAGCATTTTATTTAGCTGCGTGGGTAAAATCACTGCTCGACCTGAACTGAACTGACTTTGCAGCCTGCAGTGGAGATTGTTGTGATGAAAAGCACGTCCTTTCACAGGGAAGACTTGAGCACCACATGCATGCGCTTTTGGTGTGGAAAACTCCTTGCAAGGCTATGTGTGACACACATGACATTGTGTTTGCAAAGTAGATTTTGGCAACCAAGCTTTTTTTATAGCACCATCAACCCAGAAAATTTCAGGAGACTGATCAGTTCTGGGCTGTTTGCTTATCTTCCTCCTCTGTCAGCACTCAGCTACAGGGCCATGGGTTGGCAGAATTCTTGCTCATGCTTAGGGCTCCTCTGTGATTGCATGTGAAGCCATAGTGGTGCACATCTCTGAGTGCAACATTTACTCCAGCTATTACTAGGAGAAAGGAGTGTTTGGCTGGTTGGCTGATTAATTAGGAGTTTTGAAATATGGGGTTCCATCATGTTTTACTGTTAACCACCAGCCGTGATGAAAGCATTAATCTTTGAGCATTAGAGGTCAGTCACATTTACCTAGGAATTAAGCATGCAGTGTCCTGTTAAGCTGAAGGTGGAGTGAAGGAGTCATGTGCCTGTATTTAGAAACTGCGATAAGCCTTAAATGCTCATTACTTACAAATCTGAACTGCTGGGGGATTTGTGAGACTTGAGCAAGCAGGAAATGACTAACTGATGAAGATTTTTTTTCTTTAAAATTGTACATGTATTTTAACTTTTCAAATATTTTATTTACTTTATGTATCATATCCCCTTTCCTTACCCCCAGTCACAAACCTCATAAGTGAAAGAAAAATCTCATTATTTAGTAGGTGTGCTTTAAGTGGCTTGGTAGAAATCTTACAGTTTTGTCTGAAGCAGAAGGTTGCTGCATATGACAAAAATATACATGCTGTCAGCCTTACTTTTGTGGGGAAACTTGCTAAGTTTCAGTCATGCAGCAAAAGCACCCATGGTGTTTAAAAATGCTGAAGAATATTGTGTTCCTTGATACGGCTGTATTTACATTGGGAGCAGGAACTATTCCACCAAAGAATCAAGTATGCCTCTTTCCTTCTGGCAAGCAAGCCTTCTACTGATAGAATTTAATTATGTTGAATTTGAAGTATCTTCAGTAGGCCTTCCACAGTACTGCTTGGGTGCACTGCAGCCTTTGTCTGTCTGTGCAGGCAGTGGTACTTGACTGTTTATCTCCCCAGTAAATCAAAGTTTCATCCCTTTCAAAAGCCACCAGCAAAATAACTTGTCAAATAAAATCTTACAGGACTGATCAAAGGTTGAATTCCCTGGCTGCATACAAAGGAGGGAAGTAGGTAGAGAGGTATAAACACACAAGTGTGGGTTGGGGAGGTCACCACTTATTTGGATGTGTATAAACCAATTAGTGGCCAATCTTACCTAGTGTATGCTCTATATTTTATTGGAATAGCCATCTTCAAGGGATATTCTATTTTGATTTTTAGTTTTAGCTAATGGCTCTAGTGGGAAAGCATTAATGTGCATGTGTGGTATTGAAACAGTAATTTTGACAGAGCCCATCTCCATGTTAGAGGGGTTGTGCTGTTTTACCTGTGGAATTAAAGCAGCAAAGGTGCAAAGCCAAGGCAAGTAGCTTATTTATTTGCTCATAACCTTTTGTTTGTTTGTTTGTTACTGTCTGGTGGTCAGCTAGGGCTCTGCATGTTCAATTACAACTTTAATAATGGAACCTTCCTGAGAATATGTCACTTTAACAGTAAGAAGCGTAATATAATGACTGAAAAATGTATGATGGGGTTATACATGCTCAGTGCAGATCCTAATATACGGTTTTGTATTTTAACTTGTAAATCCCCATAAAACGTATTAAGATGCTTGAAATGAGCTGTGTATAAAATACCAAGGCTCATAAAACTGGAAATGTAACTGGATTTTCTGTACAAGAAGCCGGGTGAGGAAACAGCAGTAATTCCTCCCCTTGTGGCCTTGCAGAACTTAAAGAGAGCTTTTAAAAAAGATGGAAAGCAACTTTTTACAGGAGCAGACAGTGATAGGACAAGGGGGAATGCTTTTAAACTAAAAGAGGGGAGATTTAATTAGATGTTAGAAGGAAATTCTTTACTCAGAGGGTAGTGAGGCACTGGAGCAGGTTACTCAGAGAAGTTGTGGATGCCACATCCCTGCAAGTGTTCATGGCCAAGCCAAGCTATCTGTAAGGTCCCTTCCAACCCAAACAATTCTATCCTTGCCTCTGTAGCAGGCTTGATTGGCTTGAGCTTGTCTTTGTGAAAGGTCCCAGGCTTGGTTTGAAAGAGACTCTATCACCAATGTACTCAAACTATAAATCACTCTTGGTAAAAATCCTTGCTATATTATTTCATTGGAATTTGCCTTGTCCTAATTTGTAGGTATTACTTCTTTTTAAGACTTTCACTTATTACACCGAAAAGTCCATAATGCCTTGTATGTTTTCTCTGTGAAGTGGTAAACTTTGCTTTTCATTTTTCTTTCATCAATTCTACGAATTAAGAAGTTCCTTACAGAGCTCAATTTTTCTTAGTAGTGTTTATAACCTTTTCTTTCATGTGTTTTCCACTTCTTCAACTTCTAACATCAGTTTTTCTATTGTCATATACAGAGATGACACACTCTCTTTTCAGTAGTTAATATATCCCAGGATTGCTTTGTCTTTTTCTCAGTTAAGATGTCCTTACTCTGGATTTATTGTATTTTCAACTTAAGATACTGCAAAAATGTGCTTGCTTTTTTTTTCTTCAGTTATTCAACTCTATCACTAAGTGTTGGGGTTTTTGTAAATATGTATGAGGAAGCACTGACAGCAGGCTGTGATATTGTTTCAAAATATAGTATAATACACATGCAGCACAGTTGGCTACATGAAGAATGTGGTTTTGGAAGGAGATGTGCTTTTGAGAGTAAAGGAAATGAAGAAAATGATGTGTCGTGTACAGTGTTAACTCTTGTCTACCTCAAAATACAAGAAGTGACTGTTTAATTTTAGAGAGGTGCTTGGGAACTATGACTTTGGCTGCTTCATGGGGTTTATGTTCAGAAGACTTGAGTGCTTTAGTAAGCTGTCAATTTATGGCTAGTGGAGAAGTCTTATTTGTTCTTCTTATAGTTTTAAAATCTGTTGCTTCAAGATTAAAATTAATTCTCTTGTTAGCTTCTTCAAGCTTTAAGTAAGAGGATTGTGGTTTTTGTTCCCCTTCTCTTGAGACTGAAGGGTTGGATTGGTTTCCCTCTTCCAGTATCAGGCTAGAGCTGTATGTGTTGGTCCAGCTCTCAGTTTGTGGTCTCTGCTTCTGTCCCAGCCTTAAGTAATGTGATCAGTGGTCCCTATGGCGAGACACAGCATTCTTGTAAAGAGCTGAAGAAAATGTAACACTGAGGTTCTTCTGAAATGTGAGAGGATATAATTGCTGTGTTTTGTGCTGAGGTGTTAATAATAATCTTGTCAGTGCAGTGAACTGATAAAGTAGCTATTCTTCCTAATCCCGTGGAGGAATTAAAAAAAGCACAGATCCAGGAATCCCTTTTCTGCTGAAGTCATCAGCCATTAAGGCTCACTGTACAATTGTAAACTCTTCTCTTTTTAGTTTGTTTCCTCAACAGGCATGATAAGCAATTGTAGTTTTTAGTGCTTGTTCATGAATTTCCTCTCTATTTGAGGAAATTGGTGATAAAAGTCTGTTAAAGTGTTTTGTGAATTAAAAGCCCTGGCTCCTGGGGCCATTGTCAGCCCCATAAGCTACAGACTTCATGTGTGCGACTCTTTAGGCAGGTGCAACTCATGGAGTGCAGTGACTGGAATCAGGCCATGCTTTTGGAAACAGCTGAGTAAGGAATACCCTGTGTCCCTTGGTGTCAGCTCAGTGATACTATGAAAAAACTCACTATCCATAACAGGAGTGATTTCAATGGTGGTGGATACAAAGAGGCGAGAGAGGGAAGAGAGGAGAGCTGGCCAACAGTATTTTGCTCGGAGTTACATCTAAGGTACAAGAGAGCAATTTGGTAGCTATAATTTTAAACTGGACTAGTTTGTAATGATGCAAATGTCTCTAATGAGCAGCACATAACAGAGCTAATATGTTGATAAATAATTAACATAGCCAGTTTCATTCTCTGTAACTAGAATGTCTAAAACTTACATTTGTGCTTGTGAACCTGCTGCTAACTTCAGTTTGTTCCTCTGAGAGGTTATACATGAAGTCTTCTTGTTTCTTTGTATTTCATCTCTTCCCTCTGTAGTGTCTGGAAGGATGTCATCTTTGCCTGCCCTTCCATTGTCTTCCTAATTAACAAGCATCCTTCTTCAGTTTCCAAATGCTAGGTAGCTGCTACATCTGCTCAGAATCCCACTGTGCTGTGTGAAATGCAAATGGGAAACCAAAGGGCTCTTCCTGCTCCAAGTTTGGGAGCAGAAGCAAAAGATGAATATAGGCAGATGGGATGAGTTTATGTAGAAACAACCAACCACTGCCTTCTTGTGCTTGCTGGAAAGTTAAGTCATTCCTCAAAACACTCTTACTCTAAATTTTGTGTAATCTCAATATCACAACCCATAAGCATCCATAAAATGCTTGTGTTCCCAATTTTTTAAAAGTTCTGCCACCAAAATAAATCTAACTTGGTTAAAGTTTTTTAAAGCTAATATTCAGTTGTGAATGATATAGCTACTGCTTGTTCTGGTATGAGTTCAGTACCACAGGACAGAAGTTCTGGATCAGCTTGCTTTGATGCAGGAAAAGATTAAAATATGGCTTGAGGTTGTTTTGGGTTTGTTTGAATTTTCTTTTCAGCTCCTTAAAGGATTAGAAACTTGTGTTTTAAAAATAACATAGTTAAAAGTTTTTACCTTGCCATTTAACCACATATCTGCAGGATATTGCTCTGGCCAGGACATCTGCAGGGAGTCACTCTGGCTTGATACTGCAGAAAGAATTGGCAGTACTTTTGGGTTTCCTCATTTTCCTGTTTTGGTTTTCTGATTTCTTCCCAAACGTAGGTTGTTCAACTTTCTACGCCAGGCTTATGATGTAGATACTTAAAAAACATGAAAAATGGTAAGTTTTAAAGTAAAGGATTACTAGAAAGGATTTTTTTTTCCCACAAGTGAACATGGTGGAATCTGTTTCTGTTTTGACTTGAAATGTAGAAAATGTAGAATTGAGGGCTTTTCATGAAGTTGGCCAGTTCTGTTCATGGAAACCTCTGATCTTGCCTGCCAGCACTTAGACCTGCTTTATTTGTTTCTTCTGGATTCCAGTGAAGTCTGGTAGCAAATGGTAATGTGCATCTCCAGCAAGGAGATGTTTTTGAATTTTGCGTGTTGGTATAAAAAGAAACTATTGTTGCTGTTTGGAGAGGAGAGAGAATGTTATCATCATCACACACACAGAACTCTCATGGACATTACAAACACAGTTTTGTTAATATTTTACATTGCTTTTGATTGTAAGAAAAAATAAATCACTTAATTTTTAATTTTTCAGTTTTGTTTGGATCACCAAGGCAAATCACTCTGTTGCAGTGGGGCTATGTAAGCTCTTGAACTAATAGAAATGCTGGGAGATAAGCAGCTGAGCTGAGGTCTTGTTTGGGGTATTTTCATAACACTTAAGAATTTAGTTCCAGTAGGAGTATGTATATTTAACCTGACATATGCACAACAAACTTGAAGGATTCTTTTTTTAACTTCTGCAGCTCTGACTTGTAGAGATAATTTAAGGCTGTAAGAGTACTGCTTCTTAAACTTTTATTTTTGGAACCTCTTAATCTATTCATATCAGAGAACAAGGTCATGCTGTCCCTACAAGCTTTATCCTTATTTCCTACAAATCTCATTACTGCTCTGGAGCACAAGCAGACAGGTACGTCTTAGCCCTGGACATCCTGGTACAATTCAGAGAGGTGCTAACTATTATGATAGGGAGACAGTGAAGTGTAGTTTAAGGAATCTCTCTTTGCCAGATGCTGAGCTAGAACAGGTTTCCAGCTCAGTGACTGTGTGCCACAGTGCAGCTAGTAACAAAAAGCCCTTTGAACAAGGAAAAAGGTGTCTTCATCTAGTCACCTGTGTTGTACTGTAGCAATAAAGTACCTGGCAGTTGGTGAATCCGGCTTTTCCTGTTTGTGCCTGACTCCAAGAGGAAGAAGCTGATGATTCCTGCAGAGACTCTGCTGCTTGGGGTCAGGACTTTGATGAGGAAGGGGCATTTGGCAGAGCGAATTCCACGTGGAATGCTGCCTGCATGGCCCCGTGCTATGCTCTCAGGCACTCCTAAACTTAGCAAGGCACTCAAAATCCATAGGCAGGTGCTCAGGACAACAGACTAGGCAAAGCAGGTGCATGTGGGTAAGCCACACCCAAAGGAGAGGTAAGTATGGAAGCCTAGGATCAGGTTACAAGAGCTTGAAAATGTGGCGTTGCAAACTGAAACTTGGTTTTCATCTAGATATTTTTCTGGAATTTAGTAATAAGTTAATAATAATAATTGATAATACAGTATTTCATTTGTTGCCTTCCAGAAGAAGATGTGACTAAAAGTAATGTAGTGTGTGGTCACCTAAAAATCAAGAGTATCACTTCCATTTGACAATTCAAAGAATAAGGAAAGGAAGCAATCTGGCTATGTTTTTTTCAAGGGGATAATATATTGTCAGAGGGCTTTCCTATAAACCAATCTAGATCTACACGTACACAATATAATTAGCCTACTTTTTTTCTTCTATTTTTAATTAGTAAGTGGCAGATTAGGAGCAGTTACTGACTCAGGTCTGTACTGGGTCATCAACTGCTCAGTATTTTGCCAGATTGCTGAGAGGGAAAAATAATTAAGATGCTAATTAAATGTGGATCATGCAAATCTAGAATTTTCAAATAATTTGTAAGATGGAAAGAACATAAAGTTTATGGGGTTTGATGGTAGGTGAGTAAAAATAATTTACTGCACTGTATCTTGTGAAAAAGTTTTGTGGTGTTATGGGAGAGGTAGGCTTGTGTAGACGTGTTTATAAACAAGGGTATTTTGACTTCAGGGAGAGATTCTGGTCAGAGCAGTCAATTATAAAATATTAGGAAAATAGGGCACACAGTGAAGCATTTTCAGCAAGGGAGAGCTGCAGGATTTTTGCTGAGAGGACATTTCCAGAAGGCTTAGTGACTGGGAATCTCTAGCAAATAAGAAGGGAATAGAAGAGCCATGTAGGTTAAATGTTACCAAGCACTTAGGCACTGAACCAAGTTACAGAATCTTTTTCCCTAGTGAAACCAGGACTGTAGATTGTGAAAGGTGTTCCTGGTAGATGATCTGTGGGTAAGCACAAATATGGGGTCCTCCAGGAATAATGTTTCTGAAAGAATTGGAAATGTGGCTTTCCTAATTTGAGGAGCTAACTTTGTATACACATTTATGTATAAAATGTATACATAAGTTTATGTATACATAAAATTATAACTGCATATTATTATCTGTAGTAATTATAATTAATACCCAAAGTAACTATAATTAATGTATAATAATTACATGTAAGAATGTCTTGGATAAAGATTCTTTTAACCTAACTTCTGCTGTGAACTGGCAGTCAATGTCCTGGAGGAGCTGCTCAGTTGCTGGCATTTGCATAACTCATTAATCGTGGCTCCCAGCGGCGCAGGGCTGAGCACTGCAGGGCTGTGTACCAGGGCACATGGGAGCCACTCCTGCTCCACAAGGAACAGCAGGAGGCTGCCCCAGATAGATGAATAGTTCTTTTTTTTCCTTTCTGTCCAGCAGTACAATCTAACAGACATGAATGAAATTTTAATTTATGCCAAAGCTTCCTGACTGCTTCAGTAACTCATGGAGTGACGTATCCACGTTGCCTGTCTGTTAACTTTTTGCTTGCCAGCACTCAGAGAGCTGGGAAGGTGCCCAGTTCTGTTCTTGGGATCCTGACATATACTTTGCTGTATAAATTAAAAATAGCAGCTGCTGTTGGTTTCAGTATATCGAATGGCTGCAGGAGAGCAGAGAGCAAGTGGGCTGCTGTCCTTCCTCCTGAGGACGTTCAACAGTGGTAACTTGAAGGAGTTTTAAGTACTCACATATCTCAGGAGAAAGAGGAGGAAAAAAAGAAGTTTGTGGATGTATGAGAGGAGGAAGGGTAGGAAAGGCAAAAAGGCTTGTTCTGTTATTTGTAATTCATTTGAGGTGTGATTAGGTTTTCACTTACAATTAAGTAGCATTTTAAAAAAAGTTTTCTCAGCTGATGAATGTTTCTTTTACCAGCATTCCAGTTCACTAATGAGCATAACACTAACACAACATATGGAGAAAGAGAGGTTTATGTGTTGGCTTTGAGGCCATGGTGTGACAACTCTATTTGGATTTAATACACTTTTTCATGGGTTTACTTGTGTTTTAGCTCTCACAGCTTTCCCTACAAGCAACTGAAAGGAAATGGTTAAAGGAATGTATATAGTGGCAGTGACTCTTACCTCTGTTGAGGAGTTTTATGCATCAGTCTTCAGTGGCAACAAAGAAAAGGATCCCAGACAGAAAGCTGGATTCCTAAAGGTTGAATATGATGCTCCATAGCACCAGTAAAAACTTCTGTAGATGTGCTGCAGTTTGGACAGGACAAATGAAGAGCAAATAGCTTGTGGGGTGGGAAGTCTGTCCAGGAAAACCATTGACACAGGAAAGAGTAGAGTATTAAACTGCTCTTGTGATTTCATTACAAAAACGGTCATAAATGTACTGCATAATTTGGACATATTTTTAAACTTACTTGCAGCATTGGGAGACTTTATTAAAATTATTTCAGGCAAATAGACTTTGCTCTTTCTGGTTTCTTCACCTTCATATAAACCATTGGCCTATGCTGTGTGTGTCTAGGAACCGTGACAGAAACCAGCTAAGACAGAGAAACCTGAACTGCAGCTTTCCAGAGTCAGTGAAGGAAAGAAGGCATAGAAAGATGCTTTGCATTACCAGTGATTTCTTCCTGTAAATAAAGTCAATAACACAGGTTTTGTCAGCAAAGCACCAGTGAACTGTCAAAGATTGCTTTCTAGGACTGCAGCCCCCAAGTCTAACTTAAACGTTTCGTCAATATATAAACCCAAAATATTAACTTTTTAAACATCTGTGTAATTCTTGTCTCTTGATGGGGCATTTGAACCCTTATGAACTGGAACAGTCTACTTCTTCCCTTAAGTATACCCTGAACTACTTGTTCATAGAGCTGAGATGGTTGGTATTCAGTCTGTACCTTAGTAATGAAAATCCTTGCCCTGACAAACAGGCTGTGAGTGACAACCAGAGTGTGCTCCGTTGTTCTTAATTGTGCAGTGACCAGAAGTGTAGGACATGTAGGTCTAATTTCAATCCCCGTCTTGCAGGTAAATTAAGCAGGAAGACATGTTGCCTGAGGGATTTGTCAGTCACTACCTGTTGGAATTATTCTATGAAAAGTGGGATTTTCTTGGCTTGGAGAAAGGAGAGAAAAACTCCTAACAATGTCTAGGTCACACTCTAGAAGAAGGAGTATCTGGCCTCCAGCACCCCTTGCACAGCTGACACATCCTGAAGTTTTCATTTCCAGTTTGTGGCTGGACCTAGTTTAAAGGCAATGGGTTGTTCTGGGTCATTTTTTGTTATCTGCCTGTGTATTGTGTGGACTGGGAGTTGTGCAGCCTCCCCACATGGGAAGGAGGTGGTGGTGGTTATACTGAACTTTTTAAATATTAGTAAGACTTTTGTAGTTTAAGCTAGCATTTAAAAACTACCTAGATTATCCTTCCTTGGGAAGGAAGAAGGAATTGCCAGGAAACATCAAAGAGAAAGAAGATACTTCAGTAGGCATGAATGAAGCGTTTGTGTAGAGGATCAGCCTTGGCTGAAGGGGAAGTACTGTATGACCGCAGTGCAGAGATCTCTGTGGTGTGGTTTAATTTACTTCACCTTGGGATTCATAGGATCAATGTGCTTTTATACACTCAGCTGCACAGGACATTCTCTTCAATGGCATGAAAAGATCATGCTCACAGATTCCTGAGTTTTGGTTTCCTCTCTCCAAGATTATTACAGTCCTGCAATGTTGGGCCTGAAAACTGATCAGGAAGTCCTGGGAGAACTTGTGAAAATGAAAGTTCCAGCTGTGGCAGAGCTGATGGAAAGACACGGAGTAATGTGGACCCTTGTGGTGTCACGCTGGTTTATATGCTTGTTCATCGACATTCTTCCAGTAGAGGTAATTGGTAACATAAAGCTCTTTTACTGCACACTCATCATTGTTTCATTTGTACTGCTTTAGTAATAATTACCCACTGGAAATCACTCTGTAATCTGAATTGTCTCCTTTCCTGCAGACTGTGCTCCGAATATGGGATTGTTTATTCTATGAAGGGTCAAAGATCATCTTCCGGGTGGCCTTAACATTGATTAAGCAACACCAAGCTTTTATTTTGGAAGCCACAAATTTTCCAGATATTTGTGAGAAATTTAAGCAGATCACCAAAGGAACATTTGTAACAGAGTGTCACAGTTTCATGCAGGTAAATTCTCTGCAGCTTTTAGTCATTCCAAATTAAAAAGAAAACTGACTTAGAAATGTTTTTCACTGAGCAAATATAGGTTCAATTAGGAGAAATGTGGTTGTTGGGATTGCCAAAATGATGAAGAATGTTTTTCCATAGAAACGCAAAACTTTCTAAGAACTTTTCTTAAATAATTACTTAACTCCATATATAGCAATGCATACAGGGAAAAAATTCTTTTTGCCCTTTCTACCAGTTAAGGCAGGAAGTCTAATGAGAAAATAATTTTAGTGCATTTTTTCAGTGAACTATGGATTGTGTTCCTGTGGGTTTTTTTAGACTAACTGCAAGAGAGTACTGTAGAATAGGCACAAAGTGAATTTTAAACTTGCATTGATGAATCACTGTGGTGCCAGAATATAAAGCATTCTGTTTAGAACAAAACTGTAGCACCAAGTTCTCACTGCGAGACACAAATCCATGAAGTTGAGTAAGTCTTACGACAATCTGCAAACTAAAAATTATTATTACAGTGGGTGCCAAATCAGTATAAAGCATTAGATTTGGAGCTTAACTCAGACCATGGAAATGTAAAAGAGTTTAGCTGCAAAAAGGTAGCAGGACCATATCAGTCATAAATCACTTGCTCAAGGCCACTGTCATTGCTTGATAAGTGCACACAAAACCCTATCCTGGAGGGTGACTTTTAGCCCCCAGAAGAGTTCCACGCTCATGTCAGATCTCTGTGCATAGGCCTGTCATAGGAGGATGTTGATTCTCTTGTTTCATTTTTACTCAAATAGAAGAAAAACAAGCTAAACTTACTGGTGTTTGTGAGTCTTTTAATTGAAGGTGCAAGAGAAAACCAGATGATAAGTACAGCTTTAATTTAGAAGGGAGATGTTGGAAGGCTTTTCTCATTCCATAAGCAGTTTAGAATAAGAGTTTTGTTAAATGTTAACTGCCATGAGAACACCAGTTGAGAGGCTGATACTAAGACTTGTCTTTGAAGGACTTCCCTCCCCCCCTTTAATTACGTTAAATTTTACACCAGCTATTCATAGAAAATCAACTGCCTTTTTCTTGCAGTTACCCTGAATAAAGCAATTTATTTTAACAGTGTTAGTCACTGTTAAAGGGGGCTTTGAAGGCAGTTAAATAAACAATTTAAGTTAGGTTATTCTGTACCTTTGAAAAACATACTGTTATGTTTGGGTTTGTTTGGGTTTTTTTCAGTAGTACAGGTACTAGTACCAGTAGATGTGATAACAGTTGAGTATTTTATGCCTCCCTCCCCATGAACAGAACCTTCATTTTTAGTTTAATGCAATGCAGGTCCCTTCACCAGAAAGCTGCTTAGAACTGGTTCAGTGACAATCTCATCTCCAGAGCTGTCATTTAACAACTCCTGAGAACTGAGGGGCCCACATGTCTTAACCATTGATTAAAGTGCATAAACTTGTAGCTTTCTTCACAGTTTTGTTCACTCAGAAGTTTTAGGTGAAGTAGTGGAAACAAATGTATTGAGCAACAGGATGTTAGAAATGCATCACTATTTTACTACTCTGGAAGAGTGGTAGAGAAGAGCAGCAAAGGTAGCATAATGAGGCATCAAGACTGATTTTTTGCAGGGGCATACTGATTTATGGATGTTCCAGAGCCTGAGCTCCCTCTGCCAGCACCACATGAAAAGTGCCCTGGTGCTTTGTAGCAGTACCCAGGACAGCTTAGTATGTTCTAAATATGCCTTCCACCCCCACCACTGCCTTCTAAAATAATTCTAATGGGACACACATTCAAACCAGATTTTGTATTGCTGCTTTTGTGGAACTTACAACACTTGTTTACCGTGTCTTTACAGCAGAGTAGATAAAGATATGACCCTGTTATGGGAAGGCCAAACAGCAGTAAGGATTTTCAGAGTATGGGCATCAAAGCAGGGATTTCACACTTCAGAGAATTATCTGAGAATTCCAGCATGTTGTCCAAAGCCAGCATTTTTATAACTAAGACTGTTCTCCTTTTGCCCTCAGAAAATATTCACAGACCCTGGAAGCTTGTCCATGGCAACAATCAACAAACTCCGAGAGACTTGCAGGGAGAAGTTGCTTTCTCAGGGATAACTCACCAGATATAACCAGGTGGTCAGATACTACAGCAATTGACACATTCCTCTATTTGCACTGACTAAAGCACACTTTAAGCTTTCCATGAGTTAACTGACACTTGACCAATTTTTCCTGCCTTTCAAGTAAATGTGTTAGTACTCTGTACTGTATGTCAGATTTGATAACTGGAAGTGGTGGTTCTGTTAGTGTTTGTTGGTGGTGTGTTGCTTTTATTTTTTAAGGATTAAAGTGTTTTCAGAGTTTAGAATGTGATCAATATCAGGACACTCCTTTAAAAAAAATCCCAGGGCATTTTGTAATATTAGAAGAAAACAGGTGTATAAAATTATGTATTACTGTATTAACTGTGACACCACTACCCTTTGTACAAAATAAATTAATTTAATTTGTCAGAACATGTTTCTTGGTGTTCTCACTCCTGACTGCCAGTACTTGGCTAGAACACAAGCATCATTTTCCTCCCTGCTGTCACTTAAGGAACTCAATAAATATGGCAAAGTGCAGGGCACAACAGCAGAGAAAGTGATCTTTATCTTCCCTAGCAGTTAACTTATGCAGCATATAACAGCTCTTCAGGTAAAGGCAACAGGGACCACAGGCATGGATACAGAAAGTACTGCAAAACTGCCTCTACAACATTCTTAATATTTTACACTTATTTGGGGTTTTCTAGCTCTAGCACAGAGGTAACATGTATTTGATGGAAAGAGGGAGGTAGCATTCCTCACTTTGTTGGAAGGGGTGCTGACGGTACACGCTGTACTGCTGCTTTGTGCTGGTGTACTGAGATTGCACTGCAGCTGCTCTGTCCTCACCACTTGTGTCCCTAAACATTTGATGAGAAATATTTGTAAAGACAGCTAAGAACAGACTTCTTCCTTGACAGGGGAAGACAAGGGCCAAGCCCAAAGTTGTACCTTAAAGCAAGTCTAAATATCCTAACCCTGAGTAGCAGCCCTGTCTCTGGCACACAGGGCCACTTCCAGCCCTACTGGGGCCAGGAGCCCGGGAATTGCTTTCTTGTCCCTACAGAGCCCTCTCGTGGCCAATTCCTCTCCTTCCAGCTTGGGAAGGGAGAGAAGACGACTGGAGACATCAACGATTTGTGGGTTTTTTATGCTGCCTGTTGAACAACTGCTGTGGAAAGCCTCACCTTTCACTTCATTCCTTGCTAAGGAAGGCTTTCCCTCAGTCCACCGATTGAGCTTCTTTCACTTCTCAGCAGGGACAAAAAAAGACAACTTTTTGAGAGGAAGCAGATGAGTGTTCTTCGAGACAAGTAAAGACTGCTACTCAACAGTATGATTCTGAGCTATCCTCTCCTTCATGGGACCAGACATTGTGCTTTTTCCTCAAGGACTGACTTACAAGGATGGTAATAATACCATATCCTTAGTATGTCAGCAGGTACTGGAAATACTATTCACCACTGGCAAAATCCAGTTTCCAGGTACCTTCAAGGTCACAGGGCAGATGGTCCACGGTATAACCAGCCTTGCTGCCATGTGTTCTCTCTGTTAGGAGGAGTGTTGTGGGCAGTGTTTCCATGTGCCTCCATTCCTGCCCTGCAGAGCCAGTACTGTAAACACCAAAGCCTGACTGCAGGAGGGAGCCAGGAGACTCAAACCACAAAGGTTTATTTCCAGCACATTACCCTACACCCACAGCCCTCAGCAGACAAGTGTTTCCTACTTTGTGGAAAAAGCCTAACTTCACAATAAAGGACAAAATGTCACTTACACAGTCCTTACACTGAGAACCTTAGCAGCACTTCCAGGAAGCAGCAATGCTTAGCAGGGCAGACCAGGAGGAGACTAACAAGTCTCAGCAAGTGGTAATTTGAGTTAACTTCTCCAGGTCTCAGGTTAGCAAAACACAGCTTTCCTTGTTTCCAGGCACAAAGTCCAAAACAAGGGCCTGTCCTAAAACACAGTTAAGGTTCACCTTTGTGCCATGAAAAAAAACTTAAGCACTTGTTTTACATAACTCCATACTAAGGATAGTTTGAAGCTTCACAAACAGAGCCAAACCATGACTTCAGCACTTAACAAATGGTCAAATGTTTTAAGAATGATCAGCAACACTAAGAAATACAGAAAAAAAAGGTGTCTTTATTAGCATTGTTACAGGCAATGCATACATAAGAACTGATCCTTAAAGTGTACAACCCCCCAGCCAAGTTTAAAGCAAAAGAATCAACAGATTGAGATCTATATTGTACACATGTGCAGTAACAGGATCTCTCTGAACCTTCCAACAGAATAGACAGAAATCACTTTACAAAAAAAGGTAAATAAAAATAACACCCATTTTAAAAAAGTACCAGCTTTTAATAAGCTGGCATAGCATCAAAAATATCAAACAGGGGAGTTGTCCAATCATAAAGAGTTCCTGTAAGGTTTGAATATTGCGTCGTTCACATCCTGCATGTGCCAGGCATTGAGTTTAAAGCTTAGTAAAAAATACACACCTAAGAGACAAGGTGAAGTTCAGATTTTAAATTTCCATTTTTGTCAGTTGTTACTAAATTTTTTTTAAATGCATCATCAGTATAATTAACATCATCACTCAATGGCAGTGGTGCAAAGAATGAACGTTTTCCCTTTGTTAAGAGTTCTGAAATTGAGTCAGTGTGAGTTAGCAACATCCCTCTCTGGAATCTTTAGCTGACATGATCTTATGCCAATTCCAAAAAATCACCCTTAAAAACTTTTAGCTTGTTTCTAAGTGGGTAAATATTTAAACTAGTTAGCAAAATTAAACACCAGAATTTTCAGAAGTTATTTTTGTGCATAGTTAAATGCTGCAAGATGATTTCACATTTAATAAAGCAGACTTTAAAGAAGCAATTTGCAAGAAAAGATGTTACCTTATAATATCAATCTTAGCCCAGGGAAAATGTGTGGGATTTTTTTTTCCCCAGCCTCTTGCAATTGCTTTTCATCTACACTGGATTTTAGTGCAAGTCATTAAATTGTTTGATATCCAGCATGGCTTCTCTTTCTGCCAATCAAGTAAGCAATCAACACAATTAGAACAAGACCAGCAAGGGCTGCACCAACTATTATAGGGATCAGCATGTTATTTTCATCCTGCAGACATTCTTCCACTGAAGAGAGAGAAAAAGAGCCACGTTAGATACCAGTGCACCAACAGATGGCTACATCCAGAACTTCAGGATTTTGCTCTCAGCACATGGATAAAACTGGCTCAACTGAACTTCTAGTTTGCCAACAATGAAAAGGAAGCCAAGTGTACTAATTATGATCATTCAGGATGAAGTCTTCCTAGTACTACCTGTATGTACAATATAGAGAATTATACTAATTGTTTCCTCCTCAAGAGCTGTTGCTGTTGCACAGAAACTTAGCCATCATAAATATCTGTGTTACTCCTCCCACAGCCATTTTGCTTTAACCAGTCACAAGGGATAGCACTGTCCCTTTCATAAAACTGCACACAGTTAGGAGGAAAAACTAGCACTCTTCCTTAACTCTCCTCTGGACCATCAGGAATAAGTCTGAGTTATTTCAAAGCTTTTTATGTACTTCTCACACTACTCTCAACTCAGGCATCTTTATCAGCCCCCACATCGTCTGTAGCGGGGCAGGCAGACACCAAGCACAGCACCCACAAACTGACATTTGACTACAGAATACTGTACTTCACAAATCTTAGGTTTGACAGGGGCTACCCAATGTAAACCTCTTACCTGGCCCAAATTTGTCTCCATCAATCTTGAAAACCTGGATCTGAACATTAAATACATTGACAAGGGCTTCATCTGTGACCTGCAGATTCTCCTCTGAATTGCACTTGTAGGAGTTCCCTACTGTAGCTCTCAGCCCACTCACACTGTTGTTTGATGCTTCAAATTTTGGATCTGTGGAAGAGAAAGTCTTATTATATAAACCTGAAGAGCAGGAACTGTAAGCTCATAGAGCTAAAATTAGATAGTCATCCCCAACATATTATTTAATACAGGCTACCCTTAATATTTATAGAAGTAGTCACTGAAAGCAGACTTCTTAAAAGTCCTTACTTTTTGCTTCAGAAGGCAGAGTTGTGCTTACATTCACACCTTGCAGGAAGAATTTTTCAGTGCTTGCATTCTTTAAAAAAAACAAAGAACAAGCCGGTAGTTGTCATTTAAGCTAATGATATACAACATAAGCTGTTAACATTCAGGTTTGATTCTGCATGCATTTTGAGAAATGTTTTCATAGGCTAGTCCACAACTGGGATAAGCATTCAAAGGAAAAGTTTATAAGTTGTACTTTAGGAGAGAAAAGCTACAGAAGGTGTGTGCACCTTAGAGAAGATTATACTGGGGGAGAGTAAAGGGACAGAGAACAGGGGACTTGTCACCCCTCACACTATTCACTTGAGTTCCACACTGCAGGCATAGTCCCACCCATACCTTAACCAGCCTACTGCAGTGATCTCGTTACCCCAGAGCTGTGGAGAGGCATTCAATAGCAACAGGGCAAGGTGATCATGTTCAATCAATCCCATCAGCATTAAAAGGAGCATGAAGCTCTCTGACAAAGAAAGTGGATTCGGTCCTCAAGGGTATGCAGCTCCAATATAGCACTGGGGCAGGACTGTGAGAAACAGGATTCCCAACCATCAAAAGAGACCAGAAGACAAGAACACATAGCCCTTCAGCTGTACACAGAATATTGATGAGGACTTAAATCCAGTTCCAGATTTGTACAATCAGATGTGATATCTACTTGTCACAGGCTGTTCCCAGTTTGGACAAGAAGCCTTAGAGCAGGCAATACAATTCTAAAAGAAATTCCCATTCCAAACAAAATACTTTTCTGTGTGTGTATATATATATATATATGTACATTATACATGAACACATTCTTTTCTCACAATAGTTACCAAGTATAAGACCCACTAAATTCTAGTATCACAGCCAAAGGAATTAGTTACTCCCCTTACTGTAGTTCCATCTTTTTCCTCTTGTACTTGCCCCAGTTAGTTTTCCCACATGAAGAACCCTGCAGACCCTGTTACATGCTTTGTGCAGAAATTCTTACCAATGCAAACTGGAAGATAACCCTTGTTTTCTCAAAAGTCAGATTCAACAAGGCAGATGTATTGTCGCATGTCCCAGAAACACTTGTATTACGTGGTATGAAATTCAGCAAATCCAAACCTATCTGTGAGAGGAGAGGCTCAGTTATGACATTTGAAGAGACTAACACATCACCTTTCATCCAGTCGACATGTGGCTGGCTCATATCACTTCCCCACACGTTTTGTCACCGGGGCAGACACACGTGCGGGTTACAGGCTGGTGCAGAGTGCACCAGGCTGACACTGAGCACTGTGGGCAACTCTGCATGTCTAACAAAGCCTTCTGCAGCCTGACTGGCTGCCACCAATAACCTGTTGCTTTCTCCACACTAAACTGCTTTGGTTCTTGCAGTGTATGAAAACCTCAAGAACCACACCACACAGGGGTCAAGACACTCTAACATACTGCTTTGACATAATGTTGAGGCCATGAAGGGAACAACCTGTAAGTTAAGCATACTTGGCAAACAATCAAATAAACTTTCAGCAGTTCTTACTTGGATCCTCAGGAGACTTTGGAAAAGCTATTTGCCACCTCCTCAATGGTCATTACAATAGAAAGCAGCTGTTATGGCAAAGCTAGAACACCATGCTCAGAGAATTTCACACAATTAAGGTGGCTAAAACACAACTGCCATCATAATCAGCAACTGTACAGCTATCAGTGCTTGTGATTTTACCTCTCAGTCATCAACATCATGAATAAATGCAATAGTTTCCTTTGCACCACCATTGTTTCCTACTGAGGGCCTCCACCAGCCCCTTTGGGACTTTGGGTTTGTCCAAGGAGCTGGCAAGTTGGGCTCTGCACCAACAGTGGAGGGAAAGAACCTGTGCCACAGCTGGATCTTATATAAACCATGTATTTTTAATTTTTTTTGCTATTAAAATCAGCCATTAAGTAGCTTTTAAGCATCAAAGTCAAACCTAATCTCTTCAGTGCTGGTTGAAAGTAACTAAGTCTCAAGTCTGTCCAGTTTTACAGTAGTAGTTTTTCCTTCTAACAGTCACTCACTCTTTTCATGCAGGTGCCTCTGGCCAAATTTCTGTATTTTACTCAACAGTTTAAAATCTTGTTTAGACAGCCAACTTTGATAACAGGATTACCTCTACTCATATCTTGATAATTTTTACTGCTTCTTTGAAATGGCCACATACACTTCCTGGATTCAACGGACAAGTTTAATACAGCTCTCAGTGAATGGAAAAATCCTTAATGACCACTTTCAGTAGAGTCAAACAGAGGATAATGATGGATGAACACCACAAAGACCTGGGCTTTTTAAAGAAAAGGTTAGCTTATAATAATTTCCCAAGTCTTCCCCAAAGAAGGAAACTGAAGGCTTTGAAGAAACAAAAAACCAAGATGTACCTTTTCATCTTTTTTTTGGTAGGTGATATTAAGCTGTAAGCCCATGTAGGCAAGTACACAGGTTCCATTTGGACCAGTCACATTGTATTTACCAACTGCAGGGTTTGGGGGTGATGATGTTGGTGCTGGGCTAGTTGTTGGAACCTGGCTAGTAGTCTGTTTAGCAGTTGTGGGCACTACAGCAGTAGTAGAGACCATATCTTCAGCACATTCCGTCTCTGCAGAGAAAGGAACACAGACATTATCAAACAAAATGAAGCTGTGGGATGACCTACCTTTTTAATCCTCAAGGGAAAGGAAGACACAATTCCAAGTAGTTTTTCCTAATAGAAGATAATAAAAGCTCAGAATGCAATGGTAAAGCATTACCTAAACGTTTGCTGCAAAGTTTGAGACACTTTTAAAGCCCAGCATGTGAAAACAACACCTCTATTTTTAATTTACTGAAGTTCACATCCTTTCATTCACATGCATCATTTCACTTTGCCATCAAGCCAGGATAAATTAGACAGTGCCATGTTGACAGAGCCAGCATTCCTGCCGTATGCTCACAGCAAGGCTGGCATGCCCGCCCCTCACACGCTTGGGCACTCATGTGCTACAAGCAGAGAACAGTTCTCCTGCCCACTGTTAACAGTGGCCTCCCAGGAGATGCGTCTTCCTTCCCCTCTGTCATATTACCAGTACGTGAGGACCCTGTGTGATTATTTTGGCAATATCCACAGCAACCTTAAAACAGTACTCTGACTCTTCTGTCCTTAACAAGGGCATTCTAAGACACTGCCACTAGCAGCAAGTGTTCTGCTGTGTTCTCCCAAATCCATCCTCCCTTTAGCGCCAAGTAAGGCACCACCCTCCATAGGTGTAACAAGACTCAGTGAAGATGTGCAAGTTGGTCTTCTCTTTTCATCCAGTTCAGCAGCAACTTCCAAGGGAACAGTGACTGATTTATTTGCCAGAGTACTCAGAAACCCCTGGCAGCAAGATCTTAACTTGATCTGGGAGCCAAGAAGGTTCAGACACTGAACATCTAAGCCAAAACCAAAGGTCATAACAAAGACATGACTGGAGTACAGACCTCCATGTCCCAAGCCAAGGTCATCTCCATGTGTGAGGGATAACAGCTTGCAACTTTATAAGGACAACAGCAACTGCAGCAGCAGGCAACTCTGACTCAAAGAGCCTACTTCTAAAATTTAATGCCTATGTATCTTGCAGGTACAAGACACCTAATAAATAGGCTCTGAACTTAAACAGCAGCTTAACTTTTGATTATGGGTCAGAAAGAGGAACTCGAATCACACCTGAAGGCACACACACTCCAACGTAGCATGTTTTCCTATTTCTACTCTCCATTTCTGGAAAGTCAAACAGCAGAGGGAAGATGGACAGATAGATGAGTGATCCTATGTTTTGTAGATTAATACTGGTCTGATCCCAAAACTCAATCATTTCCTAACAAACTAAAAAGCAGCTTCCTGGGACTTCAGTGTAGAATTTCCCTCTATCTGCAAGACCTCAACACACAGAGCCTCTTCCTCAAGTTGGCAGAGATGGAAACAACCAAATCACATCAAGTGGAAGCTTGGCCTAGATGGAGTCTTGATACATTAGTTTTAATGAACCAATTTACAGCAAAGCTTCTAGTAACTCTTCAGGACAGATCTGAAGACGGGACAAATTCTTACGTCTCTTCTTGACGGTTACAGGAAAGCAGCTGACAAAATTATCACAAATAAAGCCTCCCTTTCAGAGCTGCAGATAATCACTACTATCACCTCAGTCACTAAATTCTAGGTACTCTGATGGAAGTCACCATTCCTAGTAATGCACAGAAGCACTGAATACTGACTCTTCTTCCCCTCAGTAAGCCTTGTCCAGATCACCAGCAGAAATACCCTCTAATCAAAGATTTGCAGAGAAAAAACATAAAGGGAAAATTCCAGCTCAAAAGTTTATCAACAACCAGCTGCCAAAGGGACAAGGGAAGCTTCAAGCCTACAAGAATGGAAAGGAACAGACATGGAAGGAACTAAGATTTTAGAGTCAAGAAGATTAAAAAAAACCAAACAAATAGAACGAGAATTCTTCAACCATTGTAACTAAAAAAAAGCCCCCAAAACCAAGAAAGAGAAGTTGTGCACTAGAGATGGGAAAGCCAGATCCAAGACCAATAAAAACTTAGGGAAGATGACAATTTAAAGAAAAAACTATGCATAGCAGTATGGGTAACAGGAATGTGGAAACAACAAAACAACATGAAAATGGCACAAAAAACCCGCCTTGAACTCAGACCAGTGTCTATCTTGGGATCACAGGAAATCACATGTTTTTTCCAAAGATCAATAGTTGATCAAGTCAGTGATACCACAGGATGGAAAGAAGCAACTTTGAGAATATGATCATGACAAATTAAAGCATTTATGTTTATCTAAAAAAAGAGAAGGTTGTGTTGGAATGGAAAATAAAGCAAATGCTGACAAAATTGAGTTCCATAAAAAATACACGCCAGAAATAATGCCATACTGAATTTTTTTAACCAGAGGACTACATAGGAACAGATGATAGGTGGTCTTAAAAAGAAAATTATTATGCAGTAGAGAGATTTTACTGAAGTTTTGTAGAAGGCAAAAACCAGTTTTTCCCAGTATCATGTCTTAAGTTCGAGCCTGCTGAACAATAATCACTTCTCATACTTTCCCAGTATAAGAACTGAATCACGATATCGTAAGTAAAAATGAGACAGTTCTGAAGACTGCAGTAACAGAAATCAGGGTTT
>JAOXXN010000001.1:25769589-25780741 GCA_026770055.1 Myrmophylax atrothorax | reverse complement strand
TACTCACAAAATCCTTAGTCTTCCAAGACATGTAGCTATGCTTTCACAAATGGAGATGGTAAATCTTTTTAAAAAAAGGTTTTGTTTTTAAGTGGAGTATGCTGTACAGTAGATTCCCTGTAGGTTACTTTCAAGGCAGAACTAAATGTTACAGCAATTACATAACACCTGTTGCCCTAAAGAGAGGTAGGGCCTCTTTGACTCAGATTTAATCTTTGCCACCCAAGCCAGCAGAAGGAGTAATCATAGAACAATCCATACTTTATCTAAATAATCCAACAGCTCAGTACACACATGAATGCAGTTGTCCTCTTGGCACTTCAAGGATCTCACTTCAAAACCTGATTTATCCAAACCAGACTGAAGTTTGTAGTAACTTGAAAGAAAATTAGCTGAACACAAGTTTAAGGGTTTTCATAGTGCATAAATGCAAAAATTCAGTGTATTTCAACACTGCCTGTACATAAGTATTCATCAATTAAGGGTTTTTAAAAAGATACCCAAATTGTCACTGTAGCTAAAGAATGCAGCATATAGGGACTTTACAGATGCAGTTAGAAACACCTAAAGAAGAAACCAGACTTGCAGCCATCACAGAAGTATTTCTCACACAGGTGATTTTACCTTTCCATCCAACTTCAATGACATTGTTAAACAAAACTGTGAAACTAAATTTTGTAGAACCCAGAAGAACAAAAGAGTAAAGATAAAAATAATCCTCAGGAATTTTAAAATTAGTAAGGAGTCTTGACAAGGGTGATCAATTAATATGTCATTTTGCTTCTTTTCCACAGCAGTGCATGCAGCTGGTTGAAGAGTATACATCAACCTGAAATCTGCTAAAAGGAAAGTCTGGAACAGCATAGGTATTTGGTGTCCTGAAGATATATGTGGATAATTTTGGTTTTTACTTTTTGGGTTATTTTTAGTTTTTTTAAATAAAAGTACTTCTCCATTATGCAACATAGTGGTACTGATTGGGGTTGTCTTTGTCTCTCTCCATATAGTCTCTGTCAATGAGAGATTCAATCCTCTTTTTCAAGTCTCCAGGCTACAAGGAAAGATGAAATTAGAATAACAGTAAGTAATATAAATGCAAATATATTTTAAACAGTAAGACTGCTAAAAGCCATGTAAGAAAATTCACCATAGTATATAGTTAATTTACTACTGATACTCGGGCTTATTTCTGTTCACACAATACCTTGATCTATAGGTTTGACTCTACAATATTTCACAATATAATCTATTCAGGACAAGCTGAATAGAAAAATATATTACATATGTTTAGATAAATGTAGGATGATTGACAAACAAAAAGATAAGTTACCTTTACAGGAAATTTCAGTTGATTATACAATTCAGAAACAAGAAGATTATGACCAAGAGTCTTTCTCATCTTCATTATTCGCACAATAGCAGCATCAATCTGATACTGCCTGTCTTGAAATACTCTCTCAGTTGTGCTGACCTGTTCCTCGACCTAAAGACAATACAACACCACAAATCATACCACCTTTTATCACTACTTTTAATTAATTACATTTCTATAGTTAACATTTACAATAAAATGAAATTCATGTCCTCATCCTTGAGACAGATGCACACATTATTGCATGTTAAGAGCTAAGTGATTCTGGCATGTACTGCTAAAGCAAGTCAAAGATAAAATTAAGGATAATAAAGGAAAAAATAACATGTTTTATTTTAAATCTATTTGATAAATTGAACTAAATCTTAAAAACTCCCTTCAGCTTTCTGAGAGAACACTTAGCAGTTCAACAGCCCAAATAAACTAGTCTTCTGTGTCAAACTCCCAGTTTGACTTTCAGGGATTTTAATGTGCAAAGGCATAAAAGAAACAAGCCAATGTTAATTGAAATATGTCACCTTGTGCCAGGAACTGGGATGCAGGTACAATCAAGACATGCACTGCAAACTCAGGGACAACCCTGACTTTTATAACCCTCTTACCTGCTAAATATAGAAGTGACATGGTGACATTTGATTCACCAATTCAACATAGTACCAACACTTCAGCAATACTACACAAACTTCTAAGGTGGACTGAAATATCTACAAGATCCTATCAATGTAATATCTAAGCATTTAAATTTGGAAACACAGGAAGAAACCTAAGTCTTTTTGATTTCAGCAAGTTTCAAAATCTTTCTCTGTGAATCATCCTGACTACCCCAAAAACTTAAATATCTTTTCTTCATATGCAAAAATTACAAGAGATATGTAGACAAACAGTTAATACATAAACTGAATGAATGCAAAAAATACATACTGTTTCTTTCATTTGGATTTGGTTGATCTTTATTCTAAACAATTTGTGCTTGAAATCACCATTGAAGATGAACTTATCTCCATCTTCTACATCCTTGCCCTTTGGATTTTTAATCAATACTCGTGCTTTTCCACAAGCTAAAGACTGCAATGTTCTTCTTAATTCACTGTCCTCTGTGAAGAAGAATAGGAGAAAGCAGGACAAAACATTAACATGAGGAATTTTATGTGATTAATCTAGAAATACAATTGAAAAGCTACTGGTTTTATGTTATTACTTCCTTCCAATTAAGTCCCAATTAGGAAACAATTCAGCCTTCAAGCTCAGTCTCACATCTTTCACAGGTAAGTGCTGACAGCATGCACAGAATTGTGTATGTCTGAAAGGCAGACTTGGGCTCACCTCAGTGAGCTTTCCATCCAGAAGAGATGGAAGATTTCACATGAACATGAGCCTGGGTTTATTGCTTTAGTTTTGTTTGGTAGTAAAGAGACTTTAGAAGAGGAAAAAGTCGGAGGGTGACAAGAAACTCAAGCCACCCATTTAATGGTTTTATCACTGTTTATAACACATTCCAGAAAACACAAAATAGAGTAAAAATCCAGAAGATGTTTTGTGAGAACGTAGAGCTGACAGCTATTATAGTCAAACTTGCCCCACAACAGGAAAGTAGTAGAAACAAGTGGGTGAGGAAGATTTTATCTACTAATATACAAGGCTAAAAGCATTTGGACAAGTAGATAAAATGAAGTCTTAAACATTCTAGTAATTATGCTGCAAAGTCTTGTATCAAGATTTTGCACTAAAACATTCTCCAGATTACTTTATTCACAATATAAGATTATCACCAATTGTGTTGTATCTCCTGAACAGAGTTTTAGTCTAAGAATTGATATAAAGGTTTTGCAATTTACTGCTGGAGTGCAGGGTAGCTGAATAAATGATAAAGTACTTTAAAAACAGTAACAGTCTTATTTTAAACACTGTTTAAAAGAGAGACATTTTCCCTTTTTTAAGCTTCCAACTGTCCTATGATTACTAAAAACACCCTTAAATCTATGTGGACTAAACAGGCATTTATGACATTTGACACATTTTGTGTGTCTCAACCTCAATTTTTGCCCAAATACAAGGATGCTGTTAAAACACTTTGGAGCTTTGGTTCTGCCTTGCATGTGATGTCACAGGATACAGTATGCAAAGGAAAGGAATCTGCAATTACCTTCAATCCCTAAAGTAAAAGTAAAAACTACAGCTCCTAGAGGCTTCCTTGATAATGAGAAAGGCATGTAAAGTATGGAGGATATTTGGACAATACATGTTAAAGCAGCACAACTACCAGAGAAAAGGTAAGCATTATTTCTCTGAGTGACAGTTTGTGCATTTTTTAACTCTACTGATGTACCAGGGACAATCTCATTAAAGAGACTGGTGATAATTTATTGTAACAGTGACTGCAAAACACAAGTTCCAACCAGGGCCAATTAATGCCTACAAAATGATGGAGAGGGACTTTTTACAAGAGCATGTAGTGACAGGACAAGGGGGAATGGCTTCAAACTGAAAGAGGGTAGGTTTAGATATTGGGAAAAAATTCTTTACTGTGAGGGTGATGAGGCACTGGAACAGGTTGCCCAGAGAAGCTGTGGATGCCCCATCCCTGAAGTGTTCAAGGCCAGACTGGATAGAGCTCTAAACAAAGTGGTCTACTGGAAGGTGTCCCTGCCCATGGCACAGGGGTTGGGACTAGATGATATTTAAGGTCCTTTCCAACCCAAACCATCCTATGATTCTGCAGCATGGATCCTGGCCTCAAAGGAAACCTGTGGAACATGAACCGTCCTTATTACCCACATTCCTACACAACTTCTCCCTAGGGGAGAGAAACATAGACATGGCACTCAGTGCAATGACATACAGGTAGCTCCCAACTATCAATTCCAGCCAGCTGCCCTAAAAACACTCCAGTGAAATCCTTTATTTTTTTGCTATAATGGAATGGATTTCTGTGCAGCAGATTTTATCTGTTGCTGTCAGGTAGCCAGAATGCAAACTCCAAAGAACAGCAATACAAGATGAGACAGCAGGACCCGTTTCAGGGTTGTGTGAAACTATGTTTGTTCTGTAAACATTGTACTCTGACCTAATGAGACTCTCTGGACTATCCTGATGTTTATCAATCACACTGGCATGGATTTTCTTCAGCTCCCTTACCATTAATGGAGTGTATGACTAAGCAACTTGAATCACTGATGCTGAGTAGCCGAGGCACCCTGGCTCTGTACTGCCTTTTGCAGTGAACCACAAAGATTCTTGATATCTCTATTTTACAGTATTTTAATAAATACCTTACAATATTTTAGCTCAAATACCCTTTCAGCATTGCTGTTTTGGGTTAATTTTAAGTTTCAACATGTGAAGGGCTCCTGGGTATAACCTGCTGATTGATGCAGAACTTCCAGAGAGTACAGAGATGGTAGAATTATGGCTGTAACTATTTCAAGAAAGTGCTAAGAATTCAGAAAAAAACCACCCAAGAACATAAGAATACAGAAGGCAAGATGGTTAAAAATGAAACTATACTGAGTTTTTGTCCTTTCTGCCTTCAGGCTCAAGTGCAGAGGCAGAAAGCTACAAAGTATACACCCAGCACAACACTGCTGCTCTTAACAAATCAGACCTACTGTAAATGGGGCACTGCAGCAACAGTGGTGGGAAATAGGTGGAAGAGCTCTCAGAACAGTTCAATTGAAAGTACTCTCCTGAATCACCCCTGAATGACAGCACTCTCCAGGAAATAATTCTCAAAATCTAGTATGTGAAACTAATGGAACAAAAATAATCCGTACACACAAAGTCTATCACCACTTGAATTTTAAGATTTGCAGTGATGTTTTGTAAAACATCACCACAGGATACACAGCTCTTACTATTAATTTTGTGAAGCATCTATCTTACACACTAAGAAAATACACTAAGGATTACCAGCAGTGTGTTTTCATCTCTTCTGGTGTCTGTATGCTATTTGCTCAAAGCTTGCCTAATGATCAGGGCAAATTTTTTAAAATTAGGCATTTGCATAACAAATCATAATTGACAATCACTCAAATAAATTTAAGAATCAGAAAGTGTTTTTCCTACCTACACCAGTGGCCATTTTAATTTCTTCAAAACTGAATTCATCTCCTTCATTAAACATAAGCAAGACTAACGTCTGAAAGAGTGATACTTGGAATTCTTTCTTCCCCTAAAAGAGAAATATCAAATAATTAGAAGTAATATTCAGAGAATTTCTATTGCACCCCCAAACATTTGACAAGTTACAGAAGGCATACATTTATTTTTCTATTTCTAGAAGAGGCAGTATACATTTTAGAATGCCACACGGAAGACTCTGCCTGGATGTAGTATCAAGGAAACAGAGTATTTTTAAAACCTCTTTTTTGGCTCCTCTAACAGTAGCAATGCAGTACACAGCAGAAGTCCATTAGAATGGCCTGGTATTTAGTTCATATCCTTTACTTCATTTTGATTACAATATATGAAATTCTGGCCTTGTCGCCATCAATAGCAAATCTCTTTGTAATTAAGTTTCATTTTATGGAGATAAATTAATAGAAAAGAAATCTTGGTTTTCAATCAATATGAAAGAAACAAAAGAAAACTTTGGTTTACTATGACCCACAGGGCCAGTATTATCAGTAGCACAGTGGTTGTACTAACAGGCAATGGAAAGGAAATAAAGAACTCAAACTCTTCAGCCAGCTGTGAATGCTTCTGTCAACTGACAACAACAAGCCCATCCATCTCACTCCTATGTAATGACTAAACCTCTGAGATTCATGTTCACAATGAGTTAGCAAAAGAATTGAAGCTTCTTTGTCTTTGCTGTGGCTCAATGAAGCTGCATTACAAGTCAAGATATTGCATGAAAGAAAACCACATTAAGAAAGAATGTGGTTATTTAAGACTTAAATAATTCAACAAGCATTTAAAGTTTAACCACAGACATCACATGACTAACACCTTTCAGTCTTTTTGTATCAGTTAAGCATACTAAAAGCATCACCAGTATTTCTATGATCTAAACAATTCCAGATTAAAAATAAAAATGCTACTGTCTTTTTTCATTCATTTCCTGCTTTATCACAACTGAACAACAGTTCCTACCAAATGAATATTACCAAAATGTATCACACTTCCCTTGGCTAGGCAGTATTTAGTTGAATTGTAGAAAACCCACTTTCTATACAAAATAAATGTTGAATTGTGATTGTTCCTTCACAAAAACTACCTCTATAAAAAGTACAGTATGTGACTAGGTTCCAAACAATTCACTTAGATTTTATCCTGACAGGCTAAGCTTTAAACAGGCAAACTTACTTCCTTAAACTCTGCCTTTAGGACAGCGTGCCCCAACGTGGTCTGCCACTGGAGCTTTCGACCACTGTGTTTTCCCAGGTAAAAGGTTTTAAATACCTCTTGAAGCTTTATCATCTGTAAAGAAAAGAGAGAAAAACATTTAAACATTATACCAGTGCAGTGATGCCAGATGATTTCACACATGTAATTTCTTTATTCTCTTCAATCATGTTTCAAAGTAAGTGTTTTTGTGTGGAAAACAATCCAAAGAGCAAAATTCTGCTCTCAAGTACACTCATACTATTTTGCACAAAAGAAAGACTTAATTCAAAAACAATTTTTAATTTCCCTGTGGTTTTTTACCTTATTTTTTTGTTTTGTTTGTTTGTTTTAAATAAAAGTAAAATAAACCCTCCATTAGATGGTTTTAAACCTCAAAAATAAATACTAGTTTTGTCCTGGACTTTGAATTTGACCAAGAAGTCATCAAAGAGCATACATCTCACAGCTTCACACTGGCTATTACCATCCACTTCCAAGTTGTTCCTGTAGTTTGTCCTGTACTAGAATTCAAGTCTGATTCCAGTACTTTACACTCTCTTACTTGCAAGTAAGGGGTTTCTACCCCTTCATTTTCATGGTGTGTTGCCTAGGCTGGATCTGCCACAGAGGAAAAGACATCTCAGGAGCAAGAGCACAAAAGCTTCCACATTTTCCAAACTGAATGGGAACCCCATTGCCACCTTTGGCCCCTGAAGTGCTTCCCACACTTCAGATCAAGCAAGGTATTGCAGGAAATAGGACGCCAAACATGTATTTCAACCTCCATCGCTACTGGCAGGAGCTTTGCACAAAATCTCTCAACTTGGAAGCAATCTTTTCTTCATGCAAATACTATTTAAATGCAGGGACTAATTTTGTTGCAGGGAACACAGACAAAGGATCTCACAGAAAAAAGGATCATGCAGTAACATAACTATTGGCCAGATCAAAGTGCCCAACCAATGCAGTTGAAGACTGACTAAATTCAGATGAACTGACCAATTGCAAACCTTTAAGTGCTTGACTGCAATGCTGAGTGAGGCAATGATTTTGTAATACTAATGTTATGTTGTTATTAAACAGGTAAAAAACCCACACTGAGTGAAACAGTCATCTGAAAAAAGTGGATTTTATCCACTGCATTTTAGTTTTTGCAATCCTGCAATCTTTAAAATGACAAACTCCTTAAATATTTAGCAGAAAAAACTTTTAATGAAGTGCACTAGTTCAGCATGGGATAGTGATTATGATTCCACTCTGTATAGTGCATTAAGAACAATTTAAACACTAACCTCTGAATTTAGGTGGACTTCCATAGGTGTGTAAGTTGGCCAGTATCCCATAGTTAATATATTTACTGTCAGGTCTATATTTCCTGGGTCACTTTGGTTCTGCATATACTAAAATACAGGAGACAAAAATCATTCAAGTGTACTGTCTGCATACAAAATTAGAAAATATAGATACACTTAGATATTTAAAATTAGCATAACAAGGAAGAATTTCTACATGCCACATCCTTGGTTAGACATGCTCTACCAGGATTTTGAGTAACTATTTAATGACCCCCTCTCCAGTTTCAAAACAAGGCAAATGGCTGGAAGTACAAAGAAAAGAACATTATGCCATGAAATATCCTAGACCACTGTCTCTACAGGATATTAAGGTCAAAGACCTTTAATCACATGCAAATAAAGCAAAAGAAAAGCTTTTGATCATGGCAGAAGCCATGGCAGGGACCATAAGATCAAAAAGATCCCCTTTGACTTCCACATCTGTTATACAAAATATTTTCATATAATTTGAGCATAGCGTTGGTCAAACCAGGCTGCAAAGTCTGGGATAGAAAAGTCACTTCAGTATTTTATTACAGGAGCAGGTGTCCTGGGTCTGATCTCTACCCCATCATGGTAACTTCAATGAGGCCCCAAAACGAGTACCCAGCCAGAAATGCAGCAACAGGGTGAGCATATACTGTATTTCCTCCAAGTGCTCCCTCAGTTACCAGCAGGTTGGAAACTGTAGGGCTGAAACACGCACAGTTTCTGCACACTTGGTAACCTTCAGGAGTTACTGTGCTGTGGGCCATTCTCAGAGAATTCATCAGATCAGAAACAGTTTACAGAATTAAGGCAAACAGACTTTAAAGGACATCAGTTGACCAAATTACTATGTGGTATTTAGACTAGTTTACTTAAAGAGCAATCAAATAAAACTGTAAAACAAGCCTATCTCTGAATAGATATACAATAGATAAATTCTGTTCTGTAAGAATAGAATAGTCTATAGACCAGGACCTGCTAAAAAGCTGTTTTGTTTAATTTTAGCTTAATCCAAGGTATTACACCATTAAATGCTTCCCTGCTACTTTTGAAAATTTAGTAAGCAAACAAAAGCTAAATATACCTGCTTAAACTGCACCATGACATCTTTTGACAGCTCCATGTCCTTGAACATGCCCTCCAGTTTGCTGGTAAAAGCAGCACCACATTCTGTCAGACAAATTAAAGTGAAGATCCCACAATTACAAAGAAGCACAGAACAAGCCATAAAAGGTTTACTCCAAAACAGCTGAGGCACATTTGTCAGGTTATAGAGCACCCATAAATAGATGAATTTTTAAGAATTTTAAGGATTTTGCTCCTCTGTAGGCACATAAAATGAACCAGCCTCATACCTAACAACTCAGCCCAATAGCTCTTGCTGAGCACAGTGAAAGCTGTGATAGATATATACATAGCTAAGTATTTAAGTAAGAGTTGTTGTTATTACTTAAAATCTGGCTTGTCACTTCTTAAAAGCATGAGAAAATAGGGATTCCAATTTATGTGCCAAAAAGTGATACAAATTTAACACATCTGAAGACACCTACCATGCTTAAGCTTTGACAACATGGACTTCTCAGCATCTACTGATGCACTTTTTCCAACCAGCAGTCTTTTGGCCAAGTCTTTCTTATAAAATGCCTCAAAAACATCTTTCCCTGTAAGAAATAGAAACAAAAATAAAATACAACTGAAATAATACACTCTCTTTGCATCACTGCACTTCAGATTTATGACACAGGCCTTTCTCATGACATGCTGATATGCAGAAGAATATTTACTATGCAGAGTGAAGAAAAACATTTAGATTATTTGTTCTTTTTATATTTTAGTAATTTTATTAACATATTTTGCAAAATTTTTCTTTCTTATTGCTACCCCAGTGACATGGACTGCCTTGTATTTCCCATTGGATCAGCTGCAAACCAGATAAATTGTTCTGATGTCTGGAAGAACATTCTCCAGTGGTCTAATTTATTAAAGAAAAACCCCAAAAACGAACAGGGGGTTTCTACGTATTAAAAAATGTATTTCAAAAGCCTAAGATGAAGAAAAATTGACAAAAGTCTTCTCACTTGGTTTGCCAGTAGCCTTTTGAAATGAGGAAGTCATGCAGACACCCACAAACTTTCACACCTCAAACCCAAGCTTCCGCATATCTTCTATTGATAGTGCAAAGATATCAGCAAGTTGTTTCAGTTTTAAGAGGAATAAATTCACTGTAACTCAAGGCACTACTTGCATTACCTACAGTAGCCCCTCATAATTCCTTGTAAACACCTCTCAATGCAGCAATTCCTCCATAGCCTTCTTCCTTCTCTATCCTGTCCTCTGGTGATGTGTCATGAAACAGCAGCATCAAGACATTACCAAAAAGTCCAGTGCCCAAAACCTACCTACTAATTATCATCTGCTCTTAAAAGGACTCTTGCACACTAACTCAAGATAAAATTTGCACTTTTAGCTCAAAAAATATGAAGAAAAAAAAGGAGCTGCTGAAAGTTTCAGATTAACAGAAAGTAATCTCTTAGGCTGACAAGTTGCCAGTGCAACTGTTTTCATTCACCATCTCTATCTGACAAAAATCATGATGCAAATGATACTACTCAACTGCTTTCCCATTATACTACACTTGTTTTGGATTTTATGAGGAGAGAACCCCACAGATCTCAGAACAAACTAATACAGAATTGCAGTTCCTGCTCATTCCACCCCAGCCCAGGATACATGTTCCACTTCCCTCAAAGCAGTGACCATGCATCTCTATTGGACTAGACCACTTGTTCTCCTAATACCCAATCTAGAAAAAAAAAATCTAACACATTTAAGGGTTTTGCTCAGATAGGGACATACATGGGGGAAGTGCATTTCAAAGGCAGTAACAGTATAGTATGGCCAGACTTCACGAACGCAGATTTGGGCAGGGCTCTCCCCACATGGGTGTGCCTTCCAGCCTGGCCCCACCGTTTAAGTCCTAAGGTCCATCTGCCACGGCCGAGCGAGCTTGGATGGTGACAGTGACGTGCTCGGGACTAGAACCTACAGCCCCCGGCATTCCCAGGAGGTCTCCCATCCAAGTACTAACCGGGGCTGACCCTGCTTAGCTTCCGAGATCTGACGGGATCGGGTG
>JAOXXN010000001.1:25725654-25738604 GCA_026770055.1 Myrmophylax atrothorax | reverse complement strand
TTCTAGACAGTGCTGAGGTCACCTCTGAGCCTCCTCTTCTCCAGGCTAAACAACCCCAGCTCCCTCAGCCTCTCCCCCTAGGGCTTGTGCTCCAGTCCCTTCACCAGCCTTGTTGCTCTTCTCTGGACCCTGGTGTTTGTGCTCTGTGCGTTTTGGATGCTTTTACGTACCACTGTTACAGAATGCACAGTAGCAATTCATTACCCTGGATGTGATTTTTGATATAACTTGGAGTTCTGATAGATGCAAACTGGATGGTCTCCAGAGGTCTCTTCCAACTCTAACAATTCTGTGACTGTGTGAAAACTGCCATGACAAAATATCCATATGATGTTCTGTTTCTGGTGGATTGGAGGTTCCTTTAATGTTTCATTGATTTGTTCTATCCTTAGCTTCCATCTCCAGAGGAGAAGTGTCAACAAGTTTTGGAGCCACCATATGATGAAATGTTTGCAGCCCACTTAAGGTAAAGAAGGGCCTGGAATGTCAGTTGTGAGGCATCCAGCAGGGATGGAGAAGGATGTCCTTAAGTTATTTACCTGTTTCAAAGGGCTTACATCTGAAAAGTTGATATTTATTACTGTTATAAATAATGCTAGAGCTGCAGGAAATAAAGACTTTCTCTTTCCTCTCCACATAAAGTTTGCTCTATGTACCTGGCAGTCATCTGCACGTAGCCTTTGGCACAGCTTTGGTTTCAGTGCTTGCTCTTTCACTTGCTCTGTGCTTACTAGCTAATGTAGAGTGAAATAAATAAGGGAAATAAACATTTTTAAAAGAGAATTTTAATATAAAAGTATTAAGACAGCTGTAGTACCTATGTAATTCTGTGAGGCTTTTATTTAAAAAAATCTACATTAACATGGTCTTTAGTTCTCTTTCAAGTCTTTTTTTTTTTTAATCTAATCTTGGTGATGGTTTCAGTAAGCATTAGCATATTAAATCCCCATTCATTTCTTGGATCAGTTTTCTACAGTTATCAAGCTTAGTGCTCTGTTAAAATACTTGCTAAAAATTTTGTTGAGAAAGTTTCTAATCATATTTCCGTGTCTCTTAAATAAACTGTATAACTTTCTTCTTGTTAAGAAACAAAAAGAAATGTTTGTTTTACATCTGTTTTTCTGATGCACTAATGCACCTTTTCTTTGACAGGTGTACTTATGCTGTTGGAAACCATGACTTTGTAGAAGCATACAAATGCCAAACAGTTATTGTACAATATCCTTTTCCATACATCTTATATATTGTTTTCAGATTAACTGTATGTGTTCCTCTAGAATGAGTTCTCATTATGCCCTTTAAAAAGTCTAGTAGAGTGAGATTTGCTTCCAAATACTCTTCAGCTGCTTAGGTTCCTAAGCAAGGGAATCCAGATACACTCTTTTTTCAATTTTCTGTAGGGCTAAGAATAGTTCTGTCATTGGCTCTAAAATAAAAAGTTAATTTCTCCCAGATCATAGGAGACCCTCAAATAATTAATATACCTTGAAGTTTGTACTTGGCTATGGGGGAAGGTGATGGTAAAGAAGCTGCTGTCTTATCTGTGGCCACTTGTTCCTTCCTGCTGCTGCCACACAAAGGAGTGCATGGCTGTGCTGATTTTCGTCCGAAATGCATCTTTGCCTCCTGATTCCTCAACTAGTTGATGCTTTTTTTGGTTTCTAGTCTTTCATGTAGTAATTCAGTTTCTTAAATCTGTGCTTCATGTCATGGCATTTGAAATTCTCCTGAATACAATACATCTTTCCTGCGAGCATTTCAGGCACATAAGGAAGAAAATTGGTGAGTACATCATGGGAAGCTACTAGGAGCTAAACTCATCTTTTCCATCTAATATTGTAGTAGTCAAATAAAATTGTGCCTATAGTTTTTATTTATCCCTAGTGAAGCTGAAATCCAGCCTAACTGCTTTTGCTGCATGATATTTTACATTCAAAAGTGGGAAAACTAAACATTTGAGTGTAATTACGTAGAATGGTCCATAAGTAAACACATAAAGAGTTTGTTTAAAGTGAGTTGGTATTTTATTAAAGTCCCAGTAAAAGTGTCAGAAATAATAATTCTAATGTAGGATTTATGAAATGCTGAGATCTTGAAGAATTTTCCTTTTGAAAAGTACATCTCCCTTTATTTAAAGGTTAACACTTTTTTGGTTTTATGACCAACTAGCCAAAAAAAAATTGCTTTTTTTCTCATGCTTTATTTATTGCATGATTTGCACATACTAAGTATACTGTGTTTTGCTTTTCCAGGGCCTTACCCATTATGTATGCTGTAGCCCTTGATCTTCGAATTTTTGCTAATAATGTGAGTAGGTGTCATTAACAACCTCTTTGCTTTTACGTCTTTGGTATTTCTACAATGGAGGGGTTTTTTTAACTTTTTTGTGCAGCGTAATTTTGCTCAGTTCTCTTTAACTCATTATTTAGGATATTGTTGACACACTACATTCATCCAGTCCTATGGAAAAATGAGGTTGCTCAGTCTGACCATCTCCAAATGGGAAGGTTTTAGATCTGGGGGATAGCAGGCATGGCAAATCCATTGCTACCATACTTCATAAAATGCTGTGTTAAGGAACTGGACTGTTTGCAACCCAGTAGACCAGGATGTAGAATTACATATTGTTTCTTACTGTGTAATGCCAGGCAGATCAGCAGCTTGTGAAGAAAGGGAAAAGCAAAGTTGGTGACATGTTGGAAAAAGCAGCAGAACTGCTGATGAGTTGTTTTCGAGTCTGTGCCAGTGACACGTAAGTGGAAGGTCCTCTGTACAACTTTCACTATTAAATTGTTTAGAGCTTAATGAACTTTACTTTAGATTTTCCCACTTACTAGGGCCATATATGAGCAAGAATGAAGACTTCTGAGTCTTGTTTCCTGTAATTTTTAGTCTATTCTCTCTTGACTATTAACTCAGAGGAACAGCCCTTGCTTCAGGTTTAACATTCCTCGCAGATATTATTCAAAGGGACTGATTATGCCCCTGTTTCTCAGGGAAGGTGATTAATGCTCTTGTGCCCTGTTCATTTGGGAAATTTGCTCCATTAGGATTAGATGGAAAAGAGGAGACTTAGCAATTTTAACACTTTTGAAGTGGAAAAATGCTTTTTTCTTAATCTTTTTCTATTTTTTTCTAATTTTCTAATTTTTTCTAATCTCATATATTGTAAGTCACTGCTGTGCTAGTGTATGTGTTACCTGCAGACTGGAGTGAGGGCTCTGATGTAGATGAATAATATTTTGCATGACATCTTTTCATTATGTTGAGATAAAAACATAGCAGAGCTGTTTATATGGGAACACATGTTCTGTTTTCACAGTGCTGGTATGGTTTAAGACATAAGGAGTTTAAGGAATTTGGCCTTGACGTTTATTTTCAGACTCCTATGTTTACACTAAAAATCCACAAAATATCTATGGGGTGAATTTACTATAAGGAGAAAATAATTATTTTCTTACAGGGTTTTGTACTAGCATGTTTTTTCTTTTTGTTGATGACAGTCGAGCAGGCATTGAAGACTCCAAAAAGTGGGGCATGTTGTTTCTTGTGAATCAGCTGTTTAAAATTTATTTTAAGGTAGGGTTCAAGTCTGGTAAGATGTCTTCTGTATTTCATATCCTAAGTCAAACCCACCCTTTTGTATATGATGCTGCTTATCTACACTCTCCAAGTAAAATGCAATTTTTTTTTAACAGATCAACAAGCTCCATCTATGTAAGCCCTTGATTAGAGCAATTGACAGCTCAAATCTGAAGGATGAATATAGTATGGCCCAGCGAGTTACATACAAATATTATGTTGGACGCAAAGCCATGTTTGACAGTGACTTTAAGCAAGGTACTGTGTGCCAGTGAGACACACTGTAAATGTTTCTGCTTGGTATGAAATCTGGCCGATGTGTGTGACTGAAAACATGAGTAGAAGATGCAGTTCTGTTTGCATTGATCAAAGAAAAGTCATGCTGAAAGGTCCAAGCCCCACAGGCTGACTCAGAGCAGAGATGAGATTACTTGACACTTGTAGTTGTAGTATATGTCCAGTTTTAAAATATTTGTGTCAGTGAGGCTCCCTGTAGTCTTATGCATTACATGTATGCATCACAAAATGTATGAGCATTCAAAAGAAGAGTTTGTAAAAGGTTTTACAAAGGAGCCTTTGTGACTCTCTTGTCCTTTTCAAATTGCTGTGTGCCATATAGGAAATCTTCAGCAAACGGTAGTTTCTCGGTGCATTGATTTCAGAAGATGCAGAAACTGCATTTCCCAGATTTCTAATAGATTCATTAAGACAAATGCTTGTAGAGCTTAGGTGTACAACTTCATCACTAACTGAATTTGATGACCAAAATCTATTCTAGAGCTGGTTCTGCTACTCTTAACAGTGTCTGGTGCCTGTCAGGCTTATCATTTTTATCTGTTGTTGGGAACTGCTGAGAGACTTTCATCTGTTATGTTGAGTTATGCTGGCATGTTTCTCCAGCTCAGCAAGATGTGTGTATTGCACGCAGCTTTCATCCACTGAAGAAGTAAATCTGAATTTAGAAAATAGAGTGCTGTACTATCAGTGCTTCTTGAGATTCTCCACTCCTGTAATAGGAGTGCAGTCATATCCCTGAAATGAGCTGAAAATTCCCATATTATTTGTAACTGTTATGTCTAACATCTAGACCTTGGCAAGTTTACTTTGACTTTCTGAGAGAGAACTTACTTTTCTGGTAATGCTTTGTATTTTATGTGACTCTCCAATTTTTCTTAATGTATTTTGATTGGTGTGATTTTTTTTTTTTGTTTCTATAATTTTCAAATGTCATGTCCAAGCCAGACTTGGACATTGAGCACAGAATTTGGGATATGGTTTTAATCCATTTTTGTTGTTAACTCATATTATTGGTGCTTTCATTTGTTTCTGTAGCTGAGGAGTATCTGTCATTTGCCTTTGAGCACTGTCACCGATCAAGCCAGAAAAATAAAAGAATGATTTTGATCTACCTGCTGCCTGTAAAAATGTTGCTGGTGAGTAGATGTTACTTTTCTAAATAAGGGAAGCGGGTGGACACACATGCAGATAATAACACTGATGCTCAGTATTGTTCTTGGTTTTCTGGGAATTCAGAGGCTATTTTACCCCTGTAAGAGCCAGCATATGTGCATTTTATTGTTTGAGGACAAAAGATGTTGAGTTGTCATTTATAGCAAAACAGGAAAGGAGAAATTGATGTGTGGGGGAAACACAACCAACCAACCAAATGCCTCCCACCCACCCCCAGACAAAACCAACCTGGCCCTCCTTTCCCCCTGCCTTGCTCCCACTCCTCCTGAAGGTGCAACCTGATGTTACATCTGTAATAAAGATATCTTTGAGTTCTTTGGAGAAGCATTCAACAGTGTTCTGTCATGTAGCAGTGTGCCTCTCTAGTGATCAGCTGCACAGACAAGCCAGGGAACGTGTGGATTCACTGGAACAGATTTGTCTCCTTCTTTCGCCTGGTGGAAGGAAGGAGGATGCCAAACAGGTGGCTGAGGACTGTTGGGAGGGGTTTGTGACAGCCTATCTTTGGGGTTTCTATTTGCACCTTGTATATTTGCCCATTCAAGGCATGTGAGAAGAGTCATGAGGTAGAACATTTTGGTTTTGAAAAAATCAATGAAAACTGGTTAGATCATTTTATATGTCTGTTAAAGCACTGAAACATAACTGTTTCTTGTTCCTGTCCTTTCCCATGTGCTGTGTTAGTATTTGTGTATCCCTGAATTAGTGGGATTACTCTAACAATTAATTCAGTGTAACTGAGGGGATAAGAGCTAGTCTTTAGAGACTTTTGTCTTTCTTACTGGTTGCTTTCAGATCAATCAATGGTAGGGTTGATAAAAGAAAACTAACTGTCTTCCTATAAACTTTGTCCCAGTCCTGACGGGTGCCTTAAACTGGTGAGTTTGTTAGTGCCTGGAGTTACTGTGGCTTTTCTGGAGCAGTTCTAGTGTACAAGAGGCATTAAAGAAACAAGATAAAGGTCATTGGGTTTACAGTTACTTTTTTAAAATCAGAGCCCGAACATTAACACTAACCTTAAACTGTACTAAAGTAGCTTGGATGTTGGTGCGGTTTTATTCCTAGCAGCTCTCAGTAAACATGCACCTGAGTTCTGCTCTCAGCTAATCCTCCATCCAGGAAAGGAATTACCAACAGTATAGCATGATGTAACTAAATTTAAAGTCTGACCAAGTCAATGTGCAATCTGATCTTTGTTGCAGAGGGAAAAATACAAATTTTCTTTTTGACAGTTCAGTCTTACCTGATTTAGCAATGAGAATTTTGTTTCTTTAAATTTAACCTTGGAGGGGAGGGGGTTGGTGGTGGTGTTTGTTTTTTGAGAGGACATTTTTATTTCCATATGGAGACAGAGAGAATAAAAATTCTGGTACAGACTGACACTGACAGCACCTGACAATGCTGAAGCACTGCTTGTGTTGCCTTGGGAATGCTTGGTATTCCCAAGGTTCTTCTCTTTGTGGATTAGGTCATGCAGTCATGATATAAAATTTGAATCTGACTAGGTCTCATGGCACAGGATCTTGATTTTACAAATTTGATAGCTGTTCCCTAACATTGAGTATCAAGACTCCCTAAATCATGATAAATCAGTAGCTATTGTGAGTTGAGCTGCAAGATGTTTGACAGGAACCAGGTTGTCTTATAAATACTTTATTCACTTCCTATTCTATAGCAAAAAAGTGGTTGAAATTTGTCTTTTAACAATTTTTTTTAGCTTCCTAAATTCTATTGAAAATGCTTTTCAGTTTACCCTGCAAAACTTGGAAACCATTTATTTTTCAGGGCCATATGCCAACAGTTCAGCTCTTAAAAAAGTATGACCTTATGCAGTTTGCTGAAGTAACAAAGTCTGTGAGGTATGATGCTTGTTTTGTTGCTTTGTGTTTAAAAAGTATTCAGTAAAAGGTATTTATCTGGGATGATTGAGGAAGGCAGGGGATGCATATTCCTACCAAGTCAGACAATTTCTTTTCTGGTTTGGGTGACACCTTCTCATTTTTTATTCTTTCCATCCTTGCAGTGAAGGCAATCTTCTCCTACTCAATGATGCTCTGACAAAGCATGAGACCTTCTTTATTCGATGTGGAATCTTTCTTATCCTTGAGAAGCTGAAAATCATCACATACAGAAATCTCTTTAAGAAAGTGTAAGCATAATAAAACCTGTATTTTTGCAAAAGCATGTTTAGTATGGTTTTATCTGGGACTGAAGTAGAAATGTATATGCTCCTTAGTTCTCTCTCAGAGAGCTGACTTCCTGTTGAAGTGAATTTATGCTAGAAAGGCCATTTTTATAAGAACCTGACTTTTTATGTGATTATTTTTCAATAACACATTTTTTCTGTTGTTTCTTTCAGATATTTGCTACTCAAAACCCATCAGCTATCTCTAGATGCCTTTCTGATTGCCCTGAAGTTCATGCAAGTAGAGGATGTTGATATTGATGAAGTCCAGTGCATTTTAGCTAACCTTATATATATGGTATGTGCTGATCACTTGTTCTCTGGGCGTTCCAGACATCAAGCAGTAAAAAGTACTGGACAGAGAATAAAAGTTTTTTCAAAACCCACATCAGTAATCCCACATTTTATTGTACAAAAAAGTCAAGTCACTTGTGCTCAAAGTGACGTGTTTTCATTTGCCTAGATTTCCTCTAGCTCCTGCCTTCTTTTTCAGGAATCAGTTAAAATTGAAGTTGAATTTTACATTATAAATCTGATACTGACATTTTTTCCATATATGCATAAATACTGATTTTAAAATACAAACATTTTAACTGGGACCAAAAAGGATTTGTTTTGAATTTGAAGTAGCAGACTCTTGACCTTCTAACATTAGAAAAAAATAAAGCCAGATTTCTTTGGGTTTGTTCCACATTTTGTCTTTTACACATTGTCTTTTCAAGGCAATGTAAGCAGACCCACAGGGGGCCCTGGGAAGAGGCTCTCAGACTGACAGCACCCTTAGTACCCAAACATGGGGGTGGTTCCAACTTTCTCCTTACTCTCCAAATTGACCCAGTTACCTAAATTGGACCCTTACAGGTATTAAGTACAGCAGTGTAGCGGTGATTGAACATACACACAGCTTTGCTATGGTTGCAGGTATTTGCTTAGGTTATAGGGATTGTGTTAACAGCTCCCATAACTAATGTTACCTTTCTCTCCTTCTGCCAGGGTCACATTAAAGGCTATATATCCCACCAGCATCAGAAGCTTGTGGTCAGTAAGCAGAACCCATTTCCACCGCTGTCAACAGTGTGTTGAGTATTGCATCTTATCCATGCAAGTACTTTCCAGATTCTCAGCTTCCCAGTGGAACTGCTCCTAATCACCCCAAGAACACTGTAAATTACCTGGTTCATGTCCAGGACTGGAATACCAGGAACTGTTTGTGGTTCTTTTCTCAGAGTGACCAAGGCTGCCAGTGTTACAAAGTGTGTTGGAATGAAGCCCTGACTTTGAAATGACAGTTTCCACAGGCTTTCTACATCATTCAAAGTATTTAATGAAAAAATAAAGCAAAGCATTCCGAATTGCTTACGAACTTCTTAAAAACTTTCCTAAAGTACTTTGCATTACTATTTTTGCAATTACCTTTCAGAGAAAAGTATCAGCTTTTGTTATTTGTGTTAATCCATTCTTCAGAATGGAAATGTTTTCTTACATGGTCTCTTCAGTAATATTGCTGGTATTAAATACTCTCTTCAAGCTTTCTCTAAGACTAGAGAAAGTAGAAAACCAAAAGCTTTATTGTGTCAGTAATACTTCCAGGTTCAAGTAAATGTGGGTGGTTTGTCTGTAGGTGCCCACAAATGAATTTGAGGTTTTTTTTAATTCTGGTAATATTTTATAATGTTGAACAGAAGCTGATGTAGGTAACTTACCCATACTCTGCTTTATTTTGCTTCTGGGGAAAACACTACCACTGGATCCAGTATTTTAAGTGTTGCTCCCTTGGGGGGTTGGTTGGTTGGTTTGTGGGTGGTACAATGTAACTTTGTCCAGGCTAATGAGATTATGGTTTTGGGGGGTTTAAATTATTTTTAAAGGAAATTAAACTTTTTTTTTCCTGTCCTTTCCTGTTGGGTTTTATTTTACCTCCTAACTGACACGCATTTTTTAGCATGACGAATATGTTAAGTCCTCCATCAACACAGACATTTAAAAGCTTGAAGTTTCCCTTGTTCTTTGTAAGTTTTACTTGTATGGATCCTGAAATAATATGAATTTGCTGAATCAAACCTCAGGGTAACAGTAATTAAAAATAATAATTTCCTTCTAGCAACATTTAAAATCCCAGAAAAACATCAAAGTATTTTGAGTTTTAGGATGAACAGTTCTAGGAAATTTGAAGTCAAGTCAGTGTTTAGTAAAATAAGTAGGTTTACTGCATCATGACTTTCACAGTACTGCGTGTCAGCAGAAGAAGGAAAGTCAAACAGGCTTTTCTGTATAAATTGGAGTTACGTACTTTTTTCATTGCTGCAACTTCCATTGCTGCAAGTTGTGATAGAGTCAAATGGGTGTACTGGCTGCATCCATATGTTTTCTTCCAATGACTGGTAGGAGTTGGTGCTTGGGAGTTGGTGCTTGAGATTTGGTTGGGTTTGTTTCTTATTTCATTTTTTGTTTAACCCATATCATGTACCTTGCAGTGTTGGTGAATAGAAGTGTTTTCCAGTCAGTGTCTCCTAGTGGCCAGGATCCCAGGATACCAGTCAGAAACCAGGTGCCCTTATACTCGGTAGCTAAAAAGCTTCCTGCAGCCAGTTGTTTACCTACAGCTTCCTGGAGGGCCCCACAAAACTGCCTGTTTGTGAGGCTGATGTTGAGTATTTGTTTGCAGTCCTCAGCAGGAAGATATGAAACCTGCAGCTCATCACCTTGAAGTTCATCACCTTCCATTCTCCAGCCACTGACTGTGCCAGCCAGTTTTGGAATTAAGACATGTTCTGCAAAGTCTCTTTCAGGGGTGCATACAGGAAGCTGGTAGTTGTTGCACTCAACATGCTCTTGAAGTTGTAGCAATGCAATGTTGTTCTCACCAGTGTCTTCATCATACCGGATGTGTATGTGCTTCTCTCTAACTTGCATTATCTGCTCAGTTCCACTTGTTCCATTAAGCCCTGGGAAGCAATGGCATTGCACTGCTCTTAGGAATAGTTTATCAGAAACTGTAAGCTGCATGCAAGATGACAACTGCCTGGTTGTGCTGAGGAATATGTGTGGCAGAGAAACTAAAGGTGCCGTTTCTCAAAACAGCCCAAGTAAAGGGAAACTAGGAATAAGATGTTCACAGCTTTTTAAGGCTGTGTAGAAGCATGCATGTTCTGCAGTAAGGACAAATACCCAACACAGAAGTGAATTTTGGTATGAAACAGAAGCCAGTTTTAAATCCACCATGTTTAGCTTGTCCCTGGGTGCTGAGTTTTGAATTGTGCCTGAGGCAGTTGTCTCTGCTCGGCTTGGAAGGGGGCATGGGGCAGCTGTACTTCTAGCTCAGATAGTATGACTGAAGTGCTTAAATGAAATGACAGCATATTTGTTACTGTAACAATATTTTTAAGCAGCAACAAGTTTAGTAAGCTTTTTTTAAATTTAGCATGTCAATACTAAACTGTGCTGTAACAAGAGAAAATGTGTTGGACCACCTACCAGCACCAACCCTGATTTCAACATGGCTGTGCAGAAGGGCACACTCTGCTGTGGTCAGTACAAAGTTACTTTTTAGCAGCACTCCTCCACAGAAGCCTTTCCCTTCTGAGTTTAGCAGTAGCGCCTGAGAAAATGCAAAAAGACAAGACATAGCACTGTCCATTTGAGATTGAGTTACGGTTTTCATGAATTGCTAGAAATACCTGCCAAGGAAATCGCTCATGATGTTTCTTCCTGGTTTCACTTATCAGATTATCATTTTCTTGAAGTTTGCCACATGCACATTCATCTAGCAAATGAATTAAAAGAAAAATCAACACCTTATGCTGTATAATTTTAAAATGGCTAATACTTGCAAATGCCTAATTGGTTTCATCTTGTATTTGGGGTTTTGTTTTTTAACCATGGAAAAGGAGAATGACAAAATTCTCAGCTGATGAAAATTGGAATAATCTGCTTGATATTTTTAGTCATAATAGTTTAGCAATGGGCTGAACATTTTGGGTCATTGCATTAGGCTTGTAGTGACCAGGTTTCGCTGTGCCTAACTAATGACATGAGGCTTCCTCTCCAGCCAACCATCAGCACAGCTTGTGTTTTCAGTTTTGTATCCTCTATTCAACATGTGCCAAATAGCTGATAGCTGTGGCCCAGTGTGGATAAGGTAAATCCTGGATTTGCCTTGTTAAAGCTGTCACTCTAGGGACGTTCATGCTTTTTTGTTCCAGTTCTGGTTCAAACAACATGAGTGCTCTTCATTGGATCACCCAGTTACCTGTATTTATCACGCTTTCAGTTCACCTTGTGGTTTGGTTTTGCGTTACACAAAACCACGATTGTGGTTTGGTGAAGCTGAACCACAAGATACCCTCCAGGAGCACACATAACATACTCTCATAGTTAATGGGTGCTTAGTCCACAGGAATGAACTAAAGCTGGTTTGATATAAAGCCCACCTGAAGGGTGCACTGAGTGTGGACATCAGGCTTTTATTCCCAAAAGCGTGGCTCTACAGCTGAACTCCTCTTAGGCTGCCCCACTTGCTAATACAGACATGGGTCTAAGTGTACTTCTGTGTTTTCAGGAGACCTACTTTATAAGGGGATGAGATTGAATGACATACCTAGTATGAGACTGAAAAAATGAAAAGGACTACTGCTTCAAACTAGTTATTATGGCAGCAAATATTACCCCTCATTTATCAAACCACTGGATGCCTGATGGGAATCAATTGAACCTCATTCCCAAACAAGGAGGGGCTCAGTGGAGTTAGTCTTCCTAACATAGGAGTGGAAAACCTGGTCTGGTGAATGATATGTAGGATGATGCAAGTCCTCTCTGCCGACTCATATTGAAATGTTCAGATCAAATATTGCTTCTTTTACCATTACTATGGCATCTTGGGTGGTGGTCCCTAGATTCCTCCTTTTTCTACCCAGTAGTATTCTTATTGCTTGAGCCTTGAAGCAGGTTGATCATGCCTGGATACCAGACTGTGGCCTGTCCCTCCCAGCCCTGAACAGGTACCCTCCATACCTCCATGCTCACACCTACCTAATGCAATGCACTGTTTTTCATCCTTCCCAAGCTCATAGCCATCAGCACAGGAACAGCGGTAGGAATCACTTCCTGGGTAGCAGAAGTGCTGACATCCTTCCTTTGCATGGTGGTGACACTCATTTTTAGCTAAACAGAACAAGAGGAGGAAAAATACTGGGAATAGCTCACCTGGAGTATTTTTCATAGCTTGAGTCCTCTTTATGTTTTATTTTTATTCACTTTGTGTGGAGGCAGGTAGGGATCTGGCATGGTAGTATTTCCCACTATGTTATTTTTTCCATGTTAAGCAGAAACTGAAGAGAGCTGAGTCTCTGCAGCATCCGCAGGCTCATTGCAGACTGCTCCCCCAGCACGTCCCTGAACAGACTCTGCACTTCTTGAGATCTGGGGAGCATGAGACATGGGCCAAATTGGGCCTTCCATGTCACCCCATGGAAACATGCCATGGGTGTTTGAACAAAACACTAAGTATCTGCACGGAGAGGAACTGTTGCACATGTTAAGAAGGCAAGGCAAGTATTGGTTGAGGGGGGTGGTCCCGTGGTGTAAAGGAGACCACTGTGGACTCTGAATCCCAAGGACCTGAGTTCAAGTCTCAGTAGGGACCGTCCCCTGGCAGTTCAATGCCTCCCTGCCATCCCATCCCGTCAGATCTCAGATGCTCAGCAGGGTCAGCCCC
>JAOXXN010000001.1:25708476-25725554 GCA_026770055.1 Myrmophylax atrothorax | reverse complement strand
GGTGGACAACAAGTTAAACATGAGTCAGCAGTGTGCTCTTGCAATGAAGATGACCAACCACATAGTTTTAGCAAATCTGTATTCATAGTTTTTGCTTGTTCTTACATATGCTTCAAATAGATTGGATTTTTGTTTTGTTTAAAATAATTAAGGTAGGCCATATGATGCTGTAAATCAAATCAGCATTTTATATGATGGAGAAAAATTACTATATTATAGGGGCATTTCTGAAAGTCATTGAAAACACAGAGAAGATGGAATCACCTTAAGAAGAGGTGTAAAACCAGCACTGCTAAAGGATTGTCAGGACTGTGGACTTGTTCTGTGAACACAAGATGGCTGAAATCCACGCTGTAATACCTCAAAGAATCTGGACTCCAGTACACAGGGTTTGGCTGCATGAAGGAGTAAAGACCAATTGCTAGTTGCTTTGTGCTTTTAAGAGGAGATGGTTTTCCATTATACCCAAAAGGCAGCTGTCATAAGTCCTTGGTGAATATTTGGAGACCTCTAGGGTCATTAACAGTGTGAAAAGACAGGATGTTTCTAAATAGTCTTGTATAACTTAGTTAGGAATTCTGAATATCTGACAGCATAGGGGAGATCTGTCAACCTATTTCTTTTTCCTTCAGCATTAAAAAGCATATTTATTTTTTCAATTCTCTTTTTAGCTTTGGGCTTAAACTCCTACAGCTGAAGAGCTGGGCATTTGGGTGTATTCATTTACACTGTGACAATAAACCATGTGTGTGATAACTGGTTGGGAAATCAAATTCTAAATTTAGTCGCATTTTTGGGAATTGTGAAGCCATTGCTTCAGTTGCCTCTCTCAGATCTGCATGTGATTGTTTAAATTTATTTTTCTTTGTGGCTGCATACAGCCTTCATAAACACTGAACATACAATTTCAAACCTTACTGTTTTGTTTTGGTTATACTTCAGACTGCAGCCACCTCAAACCACTTGAGTGAAAGCACAGTGGCAAAAATTGACTTTTCCCTACAGATGACAAAGCAATGAAACACAAAACCAATAATCCTTTTTTTTTTTTTTTTGGAGACACTGACTTTTTATATGGCCTACGAATCACTTGCCATTAATGTGCAGGAACTTCTGTGAAGATGGTGCCATAGGCAGAATGATGCAATAGAGAGGATCTAAAGCTCACAGCATTTCAGAGACTTAGTTTTCTTAAATAATTATTGTTGTCTTAACTTTAAATATATTAACAGTTTCCTGAAAGATGGGAAGATGTTCTCTGCTGACCAAAGACATGTAACTTAGCAGTAAGCACAAAACTGTTGACTTAAAACATAGATATTTGTTCTGAATGGTTTTAATAAAATCTGTGCTACTACACAGGCAAAAAATTACCATCTAGATTTGCAAGAACATGAAAACAAGATTATAAAACTACCTTCCAGACCTCAAAGATCTGACCTGCAGAACTGCTTAGCATTGGCATCTCTGGGTGTTTGGGATTTTTCAAAATCATGCCCAGTGCCTGAACAAGAATGTCACCACAAGACATTTTCATGCTATTTGCAGATTTTCTTCACAATACCTCCAGCTTTTGACTGTGCTAAAGGCTTAAAAGCAAATCAGAGAAAAGACTCTCCTATTGTGTATTACAAAAGATACAGGCCAGAAACAGTAAAACTGAGGAAGCTATTTCCTAATGCACTCCTTCACATGACAATCAGTTTAGATCTTTTACTTTCTTTCTCAGCCAACATCAGTAACAATGTACTCAAATCTAACTTTTTTGCTATAATATACTGCTGTAGGTGACCCACTTTTAATTTACTTTGTATGTTAGACTAATAATTAGCACCACTGTACTATCACGTGAGTCTGCTTAATTGCATCATTTACCTGTACATTAAGTACTGTACAAATAAACATAGTAACTTATGTATATGTATACAATGTAGACAAAAAGATTATATATATATATACTCTGTAAAACCATTGGGTTTGTAGGTTGGTTTGACATATGGTTAGCATTTAATCTGTGCTGTTATTGTAAGAATTTTGGCTGTCACTGGTGCTTCTGCATTTGCTATAGGGCTAAGAATTAAAGTTACAAAAGATTTATGTGCTTTGGAAAGCAACGTAGGAACAGTTAAGAATTTGTTTTCTGGGGTCTTCTTTAAATACCATTCAGAATAGACTACTATCTAACAGATACAGAAAGGACTATCAGTTTTTCGTAATTGTACATACAACAGCTAAGTCTTCCCTGGGCTGCTGCACTCATGAGTTAGATGAGCCGAATTACGATCAGGACTTGCCTGAATTGTTCCTTGTGGCTCTGATTTGACATACTGCATCAACTTGGTAATCTAGGATAAAAAAACCAGACTGATTAAGCTCTCAAGAGTATCCTTGTTTAGAAAGAAATTAATTGACACTTCTGCTAGTGGCACAGCATATCTTCATTCATTTCTGCGGAAAAGCACCAGATGATTCATCAAAACCTCTATGCTTGCTGAAGAAGACATGACAGGTTAAGAGGAGCTCTGAGGACGAAGGTATCCTCTGCTTTCAAGGATGGATGAGGAGGAGTTTTGGGGCTCTGCGTGTTTCTGCATGTCATGCCATGGGTGCCACTCTGCTTTTCCAGCCAGGGTGACCTTGCTGCCCCTCTGCCCATGCAGCAGCTGGCAGTGCGGAAGCTGTGGTGGCCAGCATGGTGGTCCTGCTCATGCATCAAGCTGGCCCTGCACTGCTGGTACCTGTGTAGAACCTCCTGGGAGCTACATCCATGGCTTCAGCAATAAAACATGCTTTAGATACCTAACTTTCATTTACTGTATAAATCTATGTGACCAAATACATCCATCTCATTTTCCTCACATGTTTGCTATGAAGATGTGTACACAAGTTTAGGAAGTAAACCAGCTGCCAACACTTCTTCACAGGCTATGGGTGAACCATTCTGGGGAACAGGAGCAGTAAGAATCAAGGAGCAGTGGAGGGCAAAAAGTGAACTGCAATGAAAACAAAGGGAGCTGAGGTGAGAAAGGAGGGAGAAGTGTTTAAGTAGAGCCTGAGGAAAGGTAAGAAAAAGTGTTTCCCTGAGTGTTCAATAGTATATATTTTCTTTTTCCCCCCTCAATACACAAATCACTCATTAAAAGGTTGTATTAATTGGCAATAAATTAAATTAAGTGAATTTCCCTGAGTTGAGGCTTTGTTGCCTGTGACACTGCAGAACAGCTGAATAAGAGCCAGGGCTGGTGACAAGCAGGCCCCAAATGGGTGGAAGAGCAACGAGGAGGCTCTGCCTGCCAGCAAGGAAAAAACAACACCAGCTGCAAGCTCTGAGTGACACCCAACTGCTACTGGCAGTTCCCACCAGACACATTGGAGAAGATCCTGGGGGGATTGCTGAGCTGTTAAGCAAGCTAAACAGATACATTTAGGGCTACAACAGCCCTGGAGGAACTTTGCCAGAGAAATGTGGCCAACAAGGGCGACTGCTGTTACACAGAGTTGTAAGAGATTATTTCCATCCATAATTATGGGGCAAGTCCCCGTAATATAATCAGAGATGAGGCAGGTCCCTTCAAATTAAATTTCAGGGCTGATACTTCTGCCAGGTGGTCTGAATCTCCAAGACCTTGAAGAGCCTATTTATCTCTTTTCTGAACTGAGAGGACAGAGGGACTATCTGAGTAACCTCCCTATGGTGAGGGTGGCCTCAAGTTTGGTGGCCTGACTCCTGCTCTTGAAATAGTCTAGGCATCAGTGAGTCCTACATCTTGCTAGGATTGCTAATGAGTAGCCCTGCTTACCTATCAGAACATCAGAAATAATGCTTAATTATTCTTTCCAGGCTACAACATTTTTTATTTGGGTTGAACTTCATCCTGACCTCACCTTAGCCACTATCTAGATATGTAAAGGCAGAAGCATGTTTGAGATGGAAAAAAAGGCCTGCTCTGTGCACCTGATTCCTAAAGAGTCATGCTAACCTGTCCCGTGAATAGCTCACATGGAAATTACCATAGTGTTTTATTTGCAGGGTAGACACGGCAGAAATATATGAAGGCAGTTGTGGAGTAACATGAAAAAAAATTTAAGCACAAGACTCAATTATTCCAATATACGGTAGGAGTGCAATTCAGTCACTTAAACATAGGTAGTTGATACCATTTTAGAAACTCTGGATTATTTTGCCCTATCTCCAGCTGAAGGTGGGAAGGGCTAGGGTCTGCCAGATTACGTCAGGCAGCCCTGTGTTTTAGGGCATCTCAAGTAACCTTAGAAACCTTTGTTAAGGGAACTGAATTTTACCCTGACAGTCCTGATACTTGCATGGAAATGCGAGTCATGGTGACCAGTACCTAGTGACGAACTACATTGTGATTACCCCTTATATGTTCAAAACATCTATACAATTTGCATCAGGGTTCAACAATAAACATTCTGCTGATACAGCTACATGGAATATACAGTTATCCCAGGATTACTTGTCTTTGTAAAATTTAGTTCTGGATGCATCTGGTACTCTTCCAGAATGTAGAGTTAGGAGGCCAGAAAATGAAAGGGGAACAGTATTTAGGAAACTTCCTGAACCCTATACAGAGGAAGAGTCAAAGGAAAATAATGCTGAAAATCTGCAATGATGGACTGAGAGGAGAAGAAAGATGACACCAGGAATGGTAAACAAAGGCAGGAAATAGCCTGCTGGTGTTAGTTCTTGATTAGGAGCCCGTTAAGTTTTGGCTAGAGGGCTAAACCCAAGGAGACATTTTGTCAGCCCAAATGTGGACAGAAAACAGAAAGACAATAGAACAATTAGACAGAGGAAGAGAGCAGAAGTGAACAAACATTATTTTCCCTATTACAATGACACACAGCTAGAGCTTTGTAGCAATACTGCCCAGCTGCCTTTAGATCAAGTGAAAATGAGAAAATAAATCAAACCTTCTTTTGACTGTCAAGGGTAAAGAGAGAACTGTTTCTATTTCAGTCATTGGTAACCTGATAGCTTGCCACAGTGTATTTCACATAAGGAAATCTGTAAAGCACCATCTGAGTGTTCCTTGTGATTAATATTCCTTATGATCTGCAGCCACCTAATTGCATCCTGACCTCAGTGAGGATCAGCTGTGAGAAGGGATGGGCTGTGGGAGCAGGGTGGGCTACCAGGAGGTGCTGGTGAATGATGGAGCAGCCAGAGAGAACAAGAGGACCTTTGCAGACATGAATAAATAAATAGTAGCAAAGGCACTGACCTCAGGAATAGTGCCATCGGTCCAGAGCAGCACAGAGCTATTGAAAGAAGCAGGGCAATCTGCTCCTAACCTCCAGATGCACCAAATGTAGGATATTCTTTTTTTTCTTCAATTTAATCCAAAAAACTGCAGCCTGAAATGCAGCACTGAGACACAGAACACTATCTCTGATGGGATTCTCAGGATGCATTAATCAGTTCTTGGCCTGCCTGATATGCTGCATGGCACAGGATAGATACTCTGGTCTGCACAGTAATTCACACATTCTGAATGGTAACAATGGTAATAACCTTTCCTGTGTTTTTTTTTTTTTTTCAGGAATTAGGTGTATTCCTGGATATCTAACAGCCTGGACCATAAGACAGTCCCTCTCCCATCCAGATCAGCTTTGTAGGCACTACTGGTCTGAGACATACGTGCCTGAGCTGGTGGGTGAACAGATGTAGGTCTGTGCACACGGATTTTACGTGGTATTGATGAGGCCAGCTGGATCAAATATATACAGTGCCAATTTTCTTTGCAGCACAGGATTTCTCTGAACAGGCACTGTATGGTAGCCTGGAACCATGCAGACCTCTGAAACAGCAGTATACACAGTGTATCTAAAATACTTAACATGGCTCTGAGATTTTTTTCAACAGGGTACCTTTAACTGCTTATAAGCAAATTAATTTCCAATTTGTTCTATTTCCTTTTTTTAATCTTATCCTCAGAATATGCTTTCAGATGTTAAAGCATCCAAGTCAAAGAAAATGGGCCCAGCCATCAAAATGACTAATGGCCCCCCTAAAAAAAAAAATTTGGAAATTCGGACAAGTGTACTACACACATTTTTTGTTTCACCTTGAAGGAAAAAAAAAAAAGCTCTAATTCAGAAAAAACTTGCTCAATTTCCATTTTTCATTTATGCAAATTACACTCTGAATAAATAAATCTACATAATCCACCTTCCTGCTAGACAACTTGCAGTAACATTTGCCAAGAGAAAGACAGGCTTTTCTGATACTAATGCATAAAACATGCTGAATAAAAAAATTAAAACAAATCATGTTGAGTAAATAGCTGCTGTGTAGCCCTGGAAAGAATAATAGATGTACTGATGAGTTACTCAGGATTGTCTTGTTCAATTATTTCAAACATGCTACCAGTTAAGGGTATATTGAAGTTAAGGTTTTAATAGAGACAGTAATATCCCAAACCACTGAAACCTATAGGAATTTTTTCCTTTAATTTCCATGGAATAGAGGCATGTAGATCTTTCTATTGAAGCACCAAATAATGTCAGGCTGTTGATCCTGGAAAACCAAACTATTCAGCATGTAGCTGATGGGCTGTGCAGGGCTGCAGCCCCAAGAAAGCAGATCTCTTTTGCTGTTTTGGGAACGTAGGAAGTGCCTTCCCTAATTTGATCAAGACTATTCCTTGCTCTGTGTGTTTTCTGTCCATGTGAGATACAGGCATGGTGATTGTAAAGGTTGCTGCCATTCTTGGAACTGCCATAAGGGAAGGATAAAAGAAAAATCAGTGCAGTATTCTCTTTATTGGTATCCAAGGCTGTCCCCCACTCTCACTGCATAGGGTAGATGCTGAAAGGCAATGCTTATTCCTTATGGTCCACCCAGAAACTATCAAATCATACTTGGTGCTTTGACACTCTAAACAATCAAGTGTATTTCCACATTGGACAATCTATTCTGGACAGCTGAAGCTTTATCCTCTTTTCTCTAAAGAATTAAAACTATTCCATGGCGCTGGGTCCACAAAAAGGTTTGAATACTATAAATTGCATCACTACATTTTTACATCCTGTGATGCTTTGTGGAATTCAAAGATATTTTTCTTGGTGAAAATATGTAATTTCCTTACATCCTTCCTGGGGGCAGTGGATATACAAGACTACAGGCTAATTAGGAAGCTACCTAAGAAGGCCAGTAAGAAACCTTAAGAAAATGTGATTCAATACCATGCCTCTGCTAAGAGGTAAACCAGCAGGAGAAATGAAACCGACTCAAGAGAGACTACAAGCCAGAGTAACAATTTACTAAAAAGATCACAATAAAAACAATGATACAGAGAAAAATTTGTTTTAACACACAGAAACCAGGTGTATAACCCAGCACCCTGGGGCACGAATAAAACAGTGTTCATTAGCCCCTGTGCTAAGTGCCACATGGTCCCTGAGTACAAATCAAAAGGAAAGGAAAAACTGTTGATGAGGATGATAGTCACAGTCTTGTTGAGAGTAGCAGTCACAGTCCTGTTGAGGTTCTGGTCCTCTGCATGTGACAAGTGGTACCAGAAGTTCCAAAACCCGAAGATTATATATGCTTAGGTTCAGGTGAGAATGCCCAGTACCTCCCCCAGGGTGGGGAGTTTCATAATGGGTGATTTACTCTGTGAGTCATGGGATATTTTTGGAATGTTTGATGGTCTAGGTCGTTGCAATGCCTATTGTGCAAGTTTCTTATGGCTCATGAGTAGACATGATCCCCCAGGCTGGGTGAAAGGTACTAATGCTTCCCCTGAGGGGAGTTATCATGGCTGAGACATTGGTGTTAAGAACAGAAACATTCCTGTGCCTCACAGGGTTCTTTAACTCTCAGCTTGTGGCCTGAGGGGTCAGGTGTGCCCTAGGCAGCTGCTGCAAATGGTCCATTATTAACAATTCACCAGAAATTACATAGAGAGGAAGTGCAGTTAAATGCCACCCTGACGCCCGATCCTGCCAGATGTCAGATCTGGGAAGGTAAGTAGGGTCAGCCCTCGTTAGTATTTGGATGGGAGACCTCCTGGGAATACCAGGGGCTGTAGGTTCTAGTCCTGAGAACTTCAATGTCGCCGTCCAAGCTCACTCAGCCGTGGCAGACGAACCTTAGGAGTTAAACGGTGGGGCCAGCTCCTCGCACGCTGTGCCTCACCTAAAAAATCCCCTGTGCAGGCTGGAAGGGCACACCCACGTGGGGAGAGCCCTTCCCAAATCTGCATTTGCTATGTCTGGCCATGCATACATTGCTTGAAGAATAAAGTGGCTAAGATTTCTGTTTTTCAGAAAGAATAAACACATAAGCACTTATTTCACACACTTGTGCTAAGAAACTTTAAATTACCAGCTGCCAAAGATAAGAAAAAAGAAAGGCAGTATAAACTTTGAAACATGCTCAGTCAACTTTGCATAGCTGAGGAAACACTTAAAGCTTTAGCACAAAGCAACAGCTGTTTGATCTAGCTTGTAGGTGAAGAAGTAGCAAAAAACCTCGCATAACATTGCTCCCTAAGGCTCATGCTGAGCAGATCCAGTTCCCAGCACTGGTCCAAGCTGTGTCACCTCCTGTGCTCCCGCAGAAGCTGCTCACAGTCACACCCCTTGTACAGAAAATGACCCTGCCTTGCTGCAGCCAGGGCGTGACCCACCCCAGGAGACCAGTGAACCAGCAAGAAGTGCTGATGTAAGGGCTGGAAAGTAGAACCCAGCAGATGTAAAAATGTAGGACCTGGCCCACGGTGTTTCATGTGCCAGAAAGCATCTGTTTTGCTTAATGCCTTTCACTTCCACTGGAAACATTTTTCTGGAGTCCCTCTGTCCTGAGAGACTGGCTTTTGGGTGTGTGGGGCCTTGGAGGCACTGGGCTGCCTGGGAAGCCAAGCACTCCAGCACTGCACTGCAGCCCTGGTTCTTCAGGCCACGTGGGACCACAACAGGACAAGCAGCCAGGTAGCACAGGTGGCAGTGGCAGGGCTGCTTTTGGAGCCCACCCATAAGGCAGATTTCCATCAGTCCTTTCACTGCATCTCTTGAGAAGGGAGGCTCAAGGGGCAGGGACAGCCTGCATAACCTTGGAATGCCATAACGTTTTGTAGATGGGCAGCACATATCACTCCTGCTCTGCCAAAAATTCTGTGTTTTAGCCAAACCCAGGATGATTGACATAATGGGACACCTGCGTATGGTTTCACAGGAACCCCCTCTGAAAGGAGAAGATAGGGCTTCTCTAGAAGGGGGGTGATGCCTTACCAAAAGCACAGTTCTCTCCCTCGTAGCCCTCGGCACAGGTGCAGGTGTAGCCACGAATGCTGTCCTCACACACACCATTGTGCTGGCAGGGGCTTGATGAGCACCTCCTGCCACCTGAGGAAAATAGAGTGGGATGAGTCACCACCACCACTGACCCCAAATCCCATTGTCCCCTTTCCAGCATGAGCTTTCCAATTGCAATGAAGTGCTGTAAGCACTCAGCAAAATAAAAAAGTAGTACATAGCAACAGAGAAATGTGAAAGCAGTTTGGAAGGAAATGAGCTAAGTCTCACCAAACTGCTCCTCAGGGGTAATTCTAGCCTAGGTCTGCTTCCAGAGGCACTCTTGCAGCCCCTGTCAGAGAGGCTGGGAGGTGCCCAGAGGCAGAGCCTCCTTCTGGATGCTCTGCTTCAGGGAAAAGGACTGAGTCACAGTTCATGAGTTTATTACAAATGTAGTATGAGACTAGAGTTTTAGGTCTCCCATGTTAGTTGATATGCACTGAATACAAAAAGTTGGCATCAAAATTCTGTAGCAAGCAAACAGCAAGCAACATCAAAATATGAGGAAATTAACTGTTAAATCTCTGTACAATTATTATATAGCAGCTCAGACACTAGCAAGCTTAGTCATTCTGATGAAACAAATACTGAAACCAGAGGATGTCCTGTTCACTATAAGTGAAGCACAGGCAGAGCTGTCAGTTCCCCTTCAAACTGCCTACTGGAAAGATTCCAAAAGAGTTTGGCAATATGCCCCAAATAAAAACTGCTTTTGTAGATGTAAGCTATGAGTGAACAAGCCAGAAAAGCCTAACCTGGGACAAGTCCAACCCTTCTAAAATTTAACACTTCATCAGAGAGAATAGCTTCAGTCAGTGGGTTGTCCTAGTTTGGAATCCAGATAGAAAGGTAAAAACTCTACCTAATACGGAGAAAAAAAATGCACCAATCACCATCTGCTCAGGCTATGTGCATGCATATCTTTGAGTGTTAAATGTACTAAAATACTGGCTGAAAGAGCTACCACCTTCAGCCCATCTGCAGCCAGATGCCACCAGCATACCCCAGCACAATTTAGGCCTCCTGGGATGGTTTTTGGGTGGGTTAGGGAGGTCTCATCTGCACAGCTGAGCAGACAGAGTTAAGAAGTGAGGACTTCCAACAGCAGTGGTGGGTAGCTGGAGCTAGGGAAAGGGTTGTGCCTGCAGCCTGAAGCAGTTGGATGGTTTCAAGCCTGTGAAATGCATGCTGGGGTCAAGTAAATCTAGCACCTAGCTTTATTAAAGGAGGAAAGAGAAAATACAAGGAATTAAAGAGAAATTGGCATGATTTCTGTTACTGGAAAGCTACTGGGATGATTAAACTGTAAGCATTCCTCAAAATAAAAGGGTGGTAAGTAACAACCAACATGCATTTTTGAAGATCAAATAATCCATACCATTTATATCTAATCATATTACAGGCTAAGGAACCTAGGGGGAATCAGTGAACGTTATAGTAGAAATGTCTCAGATTACATTAAATAAGGTAGGAAAACACACACTGCTATAAGGCATGAACAAAACTGTATGGAAAGTGATGTTTTAAGAGAGATCATCAGTGGCTAAGTTTATACTGTTAATAGAAGAGGGTCAGGGACAAGTATGACCTCAGGCAAAGTGCCCTGACATGTGGCAAGATGCTGCTACATCAGCTTTGACTTGAAGGATCAAGGTGGAGCAGCACAAAACAGAGCCACAGGGTGACCCTTCAGTTAAGTGGGTGCTCAACCTTTCTCCCCAGCACCCACTTATTCACAATGCAGGTTTACCCACTGTACCCTGGAATTTGGGGGGAAAGCAATGCACATTACAGAGGTCTAGAAAATGAGATTACTGGAAGACAGGATGAAAAAATATGTTTGTTTAGTAAGGAGGAGGAGAGAAGCCACTTTTCAAAGGCAACACTCTTTAAAATGTTAGAGAAGACATCACAAAGAAGGAAACACACACTGCTGTTCTGTAGGAAGAAGATAGGACATATGGCTTTCAATTACAGCAAGGAAGCCATCCCTGAGGCTGAAGCCAGTAATGGGTCCTGATTGTGGCTAATCTTGTTTGCGTGGGCCATTCTGAACTAGTTGATCTTCTCTCTTTCTAGACTAGAGAGGATGCCTGCATGACATGCTTAGTACAAACATTCAATGACTGAATTTAGAAATTAATCCCACCTTCAGAGAAGTAATAAAAGCCAGATATTTAGCATCATTTCTTCATAACATTTATTACATAGAAGAATCCCACCAGTGCTATAATTCCCTAAACTCAGTGTTTTAGTGGCTTCTGCAGAAAATGAATACTGACTGCTGGTTTTGCCACACCTTATCAACTGTCTAAACATAAGATTAGAAATAAATAAAAGCTAAGTTAAAAACAAGAGAAAAGCTTGGGATGAGGTAACGCAGAAAAGAGAGGGAATAGGGCATAGTCACCATAAGCTGGTGCCACAGGCTCCTTGTTCAGGAGGCATCTAGTTACATCAGACCCTCAGCTTCTGCAGGTTTGTTTCTTGCCTTGACAGCTGCCAGGGGATGATGCAGTGCCAGCACCCAGCGTCTGTAGACAGCCCAGTAGCTTTTAACACCTATTCATCCCACTCAGGCTTAAGTGCTAGGTCTTTGGGAGATTTTGCTGGTAAAGCTGTGCTGCTCTGTTGTATCTGCAAAACAGACATTCTTATGGCCCAGGTTGTTTCAAAATAGCTTTAAGTTCAGAAAAAGAAGTAGCCTATTTACTATGATAACATTTGCTTACTCCAACTCATTCTTTTTTGCAGCCTAAAATTTTTTCATATTTACTCCTTTTTAAAAACGTTTTACACAAGACTTTTTCTTTTGCTTTACTAGACATCACAAATAGTGACTGGATGTTCCTTGTAGAAAAAACTGCTTAAAACTCTTAGAAAACCAGCATTGGGCTGAATCATAATGTTCACAGTGTGACTGTGCTATAAATGAGAAAAATCAAGCAGCCAACTTACCGTAGTAGACATCCCAAAACATTTTCTGCAGGGAAGAAAAAGAAAAGGAAATTAGATTTTAATTCTCAAATAATGTCATAACCCATAAATATTTTGATAAAACAAAAACATGTTATAGGAGAATATATACTACAGTTTGATGTTTACACAGTTGCACAACTACAAATTCTGCCCTACTAGCAAAATATGCATGAGATGGGAGGGGGTTTGCCTCCTGCTTATTTTATTGCTTCTTAACAAGCTATAAAGGAAAATAAACAGGCCAGGGAGGAACAGCTGAATCCTTTAGCAGTGAAGCCTCCCAGAAAAATGGGCTGGCCATTGTCTCCCTGGCATGCAGCAGCCTGGGGAGTGACCCCATCCTGTCCACCCCACTTGGTCCCCAGCAGGTGCTGTTGGAGGCAGAGGGATCAGAGCAGAGCTGGAGGTCACCAGAACTGGTCACCACCACATGCCCTGCATTTCCCTTGGTACTGTAGCTGACTCTGATGCTGCTTTCCCCAACAGGACACCTCTTCCTACTGCTCCCTTCCCCAAAGCACCAGGGCTACGCATGGGCAGCCCTACAGCTGTTTCCTCTGCTTTCCCTGCAAACAAAATCTCCATCCAAGCTCCCGTTAAAGAGTGCAGCATCCACCTGTACATGTCAAGAGGGCTTCTTGTGCAAGGGAATTTGCAGCTACTGACCAAGTGAGCCTCTCTCTATAGGTCCCAGTACTTGCTGGTGTGTTGCTTCCCTCCATCCCAGTCATAGTTTGGATTGGAAGGGGCCTTAAAGATCATTGTGTTCTCCCCACCATGGGCAGGGACACCTTTCATTAGACCAGGTTGCTCAAAGCCCCATCCAGCCTGGCTGTGAATGCTCCCAGAGATGGGGCATCCACAGCTTCTCTGGGCAATATGTTCCAGACCCTCAGCTAAGAATTTCTTCCAAATGTCTAATCTAAACCTACCCCATTTCAGTTTAAACCCCTTCTCAATTCCTTCTCCAACAACGGGTGGCTCTCCATTCTCTCAGTACCTGCCTTTGATTTCTGTGACTTGGGTGGTATGGCTGGAGCACTTGCCAGTGAAGACCAGGGTAAAAATGTCATTGAGTACCTCAGCCTACCCCATGCTCCAGTAACCAGTTCTCCCATTTCCTTCTGGAGAGGGCCCACATTTCCCCTGGTCTTCCTTTTATCACCAACATACCTCTAGAAGCTTTTCTTGTTGCCCTTGACAGGTTTAATTCAGTCAGGGCTTTGGGCTTTCCTAATCTGATTCCTGACTGCTCAGACAGTTTCTCTGCATCCCTCCCAAGCATCTATCTGCCCTTACTTCCACCCTCTGTAGGCTTCCTTCCTGTGTTTGCATTTGTCCAGAAGCTCTTTGTATTTCTGTGTGTGGTCAGGATGGGACAACAACCATGTGATTTCACAACATAAGGCACAGAACACATCACTTTTGGGAGGGACTTGTAAAATGTCAGAACTGATTTTCTCACTTCCATTTTGACCATGGAAGAGACCTGCTTTCTACCTACTAAAGTGGGAAGTGCAAAGATTTTACATGGAGAGAAGCCCAAACAAAGGAAGCAGGCTGTGAAGCTGCGTTTGATAAGAAAAGGATCAAAGCAGCAATTTTCCTTATGCACACAGGAAAACAAAATACTCACAAGCATTTCATCATTTTCAAATACTTCTCTTGCTTCCTCATGTGTACATCTCTCTTCAAGGCATTCCCTTTCCAAACTGCCTTGGAGGACCTCCTCCAGAAGGTGAGAACTGGCACGCCTCTGTCTCTTGATAACGCTGTTTGCATCATCAGCTGATATAAACACTGGAATATTATATGACGAAACACTGATGTAAGTACTTAGATTCATCTCCTTGAATACTTTTACCTCCTTTTTAAAAAGTGAAATAATTTTGGCTGACCCATTATTTCAGTCACATTAAACTTAGATACTTAAAGAGCTCTACTTTCTTATCCCAAATTCAGCAGAGAAGTCAAGACCTTTTACTTTTAGGAAATTCCTGACTTGCTCCCATGCAGAGATAATTTGAAGCCCTTCCTGACACTTTTTTTTACAGCATGAGACATACAGAGCAGCAATGCTGTGACACAGCCAGGGAAAGGGTAAAAACATAAAGCCAGAGGCTATTTTGTGAGACTGCATAGAGGTTTCAGGCTCACAGGTAGCAGTGAATATTAGTTGTAAAAACTTTTGGTGGTGGATCCAAACTGACACTCTTCAGTCTTAGTTCATGGCAATTTATTTGCTGAGAAGCAAAGCCATAGCATGGCTGAGCTCTCAAGCAATTCTCTCTTAAGGATAATAAATAAAAGCCACCCCTCAGCAATGCTCACAGTTAAGGGGGCTGTATCACATATGACCCTTTCTGTGGAAGATACCATAATCTTTTCCATTTGAGTAAAGAGGAAGAGATCAAAGATGTGAGAGTTATTGGATCTTAAAGCTCCTCTTTGCAATGATACCTGAGACAAAACCTCCCCACCAGCTGGGTGGTTGGTGCCACAATGGAGCCTGTTGCTTCCCACATTAGGCACTATGTAGCTGTAGCTGTGTGTGTCAGCACATATTTGTCAGTTCTTCTATACTTGGAAAATAAATATGTTGGGGGAGGGAATGTTTGGGGTTCTTTTTCTCATTTATACAGGGTTTGGGGGCCCAGCACCACTAGGTTGAAATAATCAATAATCACAGAATTTGAAAATGTGAGAGCAAGAACAAAATTATTCTGAAACTGCATACTAATGTCTATCTAGCTTTTTGAAGGTTATCCCATAAGCAACTGGCTTGCACACGATATTAAAAAAAGGAAAAAGAGAAAGGTTCATGACTGGGATTTTCATTTTGAAGAGTTGTCTGACCCCCAGCACACATTTCTGCTGTGCTGTGTCTCTGCCACATCCAGCACAGCTGGCAGTGCACTTCTGCTGCTCCCAGTGGCGTTTTGACCGTCTTAAGAGGTCACCATCTTTTCCTTCCTTGCCTGGCTCCACCTTATTTTTGACAAACCATGAAGGATTAATATAAAAACACAAATTTCTTCAAGCTGTAATAAGCATGCATCCTCTTTCATAGGACTCTATTAGTTTTACTTCAGCAGCAAATAGAAATATAAAACAAAATTCTCTTTAATATCTGGGGCATTTTAAAAATGGTAAGAAAAGGCAAAATACTACCCTGGCATAAATGATGGTACTTCAACATTACATTGCCTGGGTAACCTACTGTAGTTTTCACTTAGATGCATGAAATAAATAGGAGAAATGTAAGGAAAATTAGGAACAGACAGTTTACAGTGATTTCACCCTGTGCTACAAAGTAAACATGATACAAGGTACAAAATTACTCATGTTTTTAGAGAAGTGGTAGCACAAATCAAAATTAAAGGTGCAACAAAACAAAGGCCATACCTGTCTCCTCTGTCTGAAGAAAAAGGGCAGAGAGAAGGAACAATATTATCCAAGAGCACCTTGCCATTGTTACTCTCTGAGCCTAATGGCGCCTGCCTGGAGTCCTGAAGCTCTTGGGGAAAATGGCTACAGGAGAGATGAAGTTTAAAGTCCAGCTGCTCACGAGAAAACAAAACCTCTAAGGGCAAATCCTGGATGTAATGTCAACACATGAAAAAAAAAACCCAAAACAACAAACCAAAAACCAAACAAAACCCAACCCCTTGCTTAGTGGTGCAACAGTGCCCCTTCTCTTAGTGCCCAGGCTAACAGTGAGGACCTTTGCCAGTGCTGCTGAGAGCTACTCCAAGATTTGGGTGTTCCTCCTATGCCCCAGCCTTCACATACTGTAACTCAACATGGATGGAGATGAACAGTATGAAACATTTCTTTGTACCATATCAAAGCACAAGTGGAACAATGATGACAGGGCCCAATTTGATGATGTGGCTCTTTCATACACTGTCCCCACAAAACATTTGCCAAGGCTTAGCTGCAAAGGGCAAATCCTACCAGCTTTTGTAACAACCAAGTAAGTACCCAAGCATGGGATTTTTCCCCTAGGGATGCATCTGAATGGATATGGCATTTTTCTTTTTTACAGTTAAGTTTGTAATGCCCAGCCATGAAGGAAAGCATGGGAAACTTTACCTTGATATCAGGATCCCAGTCCCACGGAGACATACAGACATTCAGAGTCTATGAAAGGAGGTGTACAGAGAAGACCAAAGCACTCCCTGGGCTGCTCAGCTAGGCACCCAGAGACTGGGATGACCCTGCTTCCCACTCCTGGACAAGACGAAGGATAAACTCATTGGCACACAGTGGTGCTACTGGGAGGTTTTTAGCTCCCAGAACAGGCAGGATCCTGGGAAGAACAGGAAACCAATTCTATACTGAGAGCAACAGCTGTTGAGAGGAAGACCATATTTCATTTAATCTGAGTTATAGATACCATTCTGTGTTTTCATGTGTGCTAGTTTAAAGGTAAACTGACAGGAGAAATGAACCCAACACAAAAGAGATTGTAAGTCAGAGTTACAATTTAATAAAAATATTACAATGAATGCAATGACACAAAGAGAAATTGGTTTTAACCCACAAAATCCAGAAGTAGAACCCAGCACCCTCAGGCTCAAACAGAATGGTGTTCATTAGCCCCTGTGCTGAGACCCTGAGCCCAAAGTAAAAGGAAGGAAAAAAACCTGTTGGTGCAGATGACGGTTGCAGTCTTGCTGAGGTTCTGATCTTCCTCTGGATCCAACCAGTGGTTTCAGAAGTCCCAAACCCCCAAGACTATATACCCTCAGGTTCAGGTGGGAACATCTGGTACC
>JAOXXN010000001.1:25696953-25708376 GCA_026770055.1 Myrmophylax atrothorax | reverse complement strand
TGGGCAGCTGCTGCAAATGGTCCATTGTTAACAGTTCATGGGAAATGAATAGAGGGTGGAGAATACACAGCTTTGGTCACACCCACACAGTGATAAACTGGTCCTGGCTGCCGAATTAGGGCATCATGTCATAAATCCTCAGCTATTATTTGAGTATGCAGTTCTTTTAACAAAGCATATTTAGTCTGAGCATCCGACTGCAGCTTTTAAAACAACATTCAGTGAGTACTGAGGCAGGTGAGGGAAGCAGACCACAAGCCACACCAAAGCCATTCCTTACCAACCCAGACCTGATGTTACAGCTCACATTACAGACCTTAATGCTTCCAGCAAATAATCAACCTCTGTTTTAAAACTGCATTGTGAGAAGGCTTTCCTGCACAGTTTCCGCAGGGCTGCTGTTCCAGAAGTTCACTTGGAGTTAAAACTCGTCTAATATCAAGCTTAATTGTATTCACAGCCAGTTCATAATCTTGCATATTTGTTTTTCCCTCCTTGATATTACCACAGAACTAATTAGTACAGCCTCCCATCCTCTCTGCTTAGCTTTCTTTAGTAAATGAGCCTTCCATGCTCTCCTCAGTCCCTTGAGGCCACCAAGCCCCATTGTACCTGTCCCAGACAAAGGTTTCTTGGCTAGGGAGAGGGAGGGCTGTTGCCAGTGCTCACATCTGGTGGGTGCTGTGGGGCTCAGCCAGTAGGTCCTGTGCCCAGAAGCTGGTGTGGAGGGTCACCTCACCTCACCTCACCTCACATCACCTCACCTCACCTTGCCTCGCCTCACTTCCCCTGGCCCTCCTTGTCTTGCATGGCAGTGGCTGCATTGCTTTTCCAAACTCCTCTGGCTGTCCATCCCCATAGGAGCATCTTCCAGTGAGGCTGCTGCTGTAGTCCCCCAGTGACCTGTGACTACTTGCCTCTACCTTCTTGTGATAATGAATATCATCCCTTGCATACCCAGTACAGCAAGTCTGGCTCCCTTCAGCGTGAAAAATTTGTCACCACTTGATGTCAGCACAGGACTTTGCAAAACCCAGCACAAGTTTACATTTTACAAACCTGAACCTATGCCAACTAAGGAACTATTATAGGTATAAGTTAGTTATTCAAATTGGGTTAATATTAACAACACAGTGGTTCAAAAACTTTATTCTCAACAGATCTTAGTATACATGGTCATTACACGGACTGTGTGTCTATTTCTAAAAAAGTTTCCCTTGACTATGTCCTTGGGAACGGGACACAGTGTACTCAGTACGTATGACACTGACTTTGTTTCCTCTGTATCGTTATCAATGCAACAGGCTTTATATTTTAATATTCATATAACTATGGAAAATGTTATGAACTGAAGGTTTTAAAAGTACAGTCCTTTCTCCATGTCTTTCTTTATGCAGAGTTACTGGGATTTCTTCTTCTGTTTCTTTAATTACCACAGTGAACACATGGCGATGTGTTTCATTAAGGAGTCCCACACCCTATTTCCTGTATTCCTGCTTAAGGATTGCCTCCCTCTTGGAGGGTTACTTGTTTCAGGATGAAGCCTGCAGGCAGTATCAGATATGAAATTAGCAGTTCCTCAGGATGGAGTAACTGAAGGAGTTGTCCCTACTCTAGCAAGTGGTTTCCATGGAAGTAATTTTCTGCCCAGTGCAGTAAGCCAAGGAAAGTGGGTTTTTAGGCCAGTTGCCCAGTCAGTGATTGTGACATGCCAGTGCCACCCACCTTGTGCTACAGACCCATGGCTGGCCATCAGCCCTGCTGCAGCATGAGAGGTCAAGGGCAACCATCCTGAGTAACTTATCACATGCTTTTTGGAAATGCATACCTCAGCTAGTGAAAGAGGACAGCAATTATTTACCAGAACACATTACCTCTGCACTAAGCAAATAACAAAAGCTGATGGCTGGCCTTGCAGCCACCTTTCTCCCTGGGGGTGTCTTCCTGTGAGTGGCACACAGACAGAGCAGTTAACTGTGTGCTATGGACACTGAATATGGTTCAAGCAGAAGTGGGCTGCGGTGCTCCTACAGTGGCAGGAGGTGCAGGTTCACAGGAGTACCTTGAACATCCCCTCCACTCCAACTCACTTTTCTGCAGTTTCTTCTCTTTGTATCAGTCCTTGACAAGGAGCTGGGAGCCCTGGGATAAGGGAAATCCTGCAACTGATTGCTGCAGAGCTGGGAGGAGTAGGAGTGTTGGGGGCAGATCTCACAAGGAGCAGACCCCTCTAGAGATGCCTTGTACTGTGCCACCCACCCTGGTCCCGTGTGCCTATTGCCACAGCTCTGGGACTGTGGGGGCAGAAGAAAACAGAGGGATGTGCTTTCTCTGATGTACGAGAGGATGCATAAGTTGGTGGTTTGTGACCCCACAAAGCCCAACTCACTGAATGTAGGGTGGTAGCATGGGCCCCTCCAAGCCCCTCTGCTCTGAGCCATCTGTGCTGCAGATGGACCTGGTGACTTTCTTGCCTCTGCCTCCTCTCCTGCTTCATTTTGGCTGTGTCCTCAGCACCCTACTGGCTTCTTCTGTGCTCTGTCCTTGCTCCAGGTTACCCAGAGTGCTGACCAGCAGGGTGAGGAGGTAAGAGCAGGTGTGTGATCTACTGCAACCCCACTGCAGACCACCTCAGGCAACACCTGTCCCTTCCATATGGCATGGGGCAGCAGACAAAATGCTGCTGAACCCCACAGCCCTGTTACCCCTTTTGCTAAACCTCCCATGGCAAGCCACCTCTTTGCCCTCCACATCACCCTTTTCCACACAGGTCACTCCTCTCCTGCCTGACAAACTGAAGACAAGAACTGCCCTATGCCGTGTGTGTTGATGGATTCTCAAAGCACCACCCTTTCTCATGAGGAAAAGGAGGCCATGAGGACTGACTGCCTGCTGCATGGCTAGTCTCTCTCCATAGGGAGAAGCCATGGAGTAGCTGCAGGTAAATCACAGCAATTGTTCTCAGCTCCAGAGAGATGGAGAGAGCAGAGGCCAGGTTTTACCATGGCTTAACTCAGTAATTCCTCTGTCAGAGGACTGATTTTTGTAGCAAACATGTTGTGGAGATTTAGGCTATTCTTTGCATAGGCAATATGGAAGTGGAAGCAGCAGATTCAGGAACAAGGGCGAGCTTTTTCAAATCAAAGAAGAAATGCTCCCTTGCAGACAACTCCTTAGGAACAGCAAAATGAGAGTGCATCCCTCAGCCCTGACTAGACACCAGACTGTCCAAAACAGGTAACTGTGGTCATGTGTAGCCTTGGTCAAGAGCTAGCCATGGTGAGATAAGCTAATCCCATTTCCATGCTGATGTACACCCTCCTTGTGTGAAGCGTGGTTATCAGCATGCATGCTTTCAGGCAGCACAAGTCTTTGTGTGTAGAGAAGCCACAGAAATGTCACATGCACTTTGTCCAGCCAGCAGAAAGGAAACACATACTCTGCAAAGAGTCTATGCTTAGTGCACTTAAAATGGAGATGATTCGGCTAAACACCTGGACTGCCATCAGCCAGGTCTGTTCACCACCTGCAGAAAAAAGCCCAAAAGTTTTTCTTGCCAAATCCAAAGTGCATCAGCACTTCTAAAAGCAGGAGGAATTTGCAGCTGTTTCAAAAGAGCATCAGCACTGTCTTTGTGGTTTGGTTACAGATTGCAGGAAACTCTAGAGGAGCGTATGGGGGAAGGAATGTGATCCCAGAGAGCTCTGATTCTCTGCTGTGGGTACTGCACTCAACACAAGGCCATGAGCATGCCCACAGGGATGTGCAAGTCTCCTGACATCCTGGCAGTGAAAAAAAGCCACCTTTGAACTACTCTGACATTTTCTCCAATCCTAGACATGTTCAAGGCCGGGCTCGATGAGGCCTTCAGCAACCTGGTCTAGTGGAAGGTGCCCCTGCCCATGGCAGGTAGTGCTGTACTAGATGAGCTTTGAAGGTCCCTTCTAACCCAATCCCTTTTTTGATTCTGTGATCTGTGTAGATGCAAGCTCTGGTATTTTCTATTTCTGTGCATATATTCTTAAAAATAGCACTTTTTGTTAATATTTCATTTATTTAAATACATTCTTTCTTTACTTCCACCTTCGTGTTTCTTTACCTTTTCCCCCCACTTGTATCTGAATATCCTTTTCCCTACGAAAACTGCAGCCAATAAAACTGACCAGAAGATGGCAGAGCACATGCACAGACGACACCGTAGCACTTCAGCTCCTAGTTAGAATTTTAACGATTGATAAAGGGGGTTAGTAAGGTGCTTAATTTTGCTCTCAGGTGAGGAATATCCTGTTCCCTTCTGAAAAATGAAGAAAAATCACTTTGGAGTCTGTACCATTTGAATAAGGATTTGTTATTTTTTTCCTCTAATTTTTTCTGGTAACATCTCCCCATTGCCCTATCCTGAACTTCAGGATAAAACTGGTTAAGGATGGCTCTCAGCAAAACCGAAGAAGCAGATTTCCGGGCAAACACTGACACAGTCTGAAGTAGGTAATGAAGAGAAATGTTTGGACTTTACCTGGAATTCAAACCTTGTAATGCTGTTTCCTGTGCTTCTGTCTTTCTGCCTGACTCTCTTCCCTGAGGACATGGGGCAGCTGTTTCCAGATGTCAGGATTTAAGGTGTTCTTTTGACCAGCCAGTCACTCCCTCTGCAACAGATTTAGCACAAGAGAAGCCCTGATCTGACCTCAGCAGCACCAGTGCAAAGCCTGCACCTGACAGCTTCCACCCACAGCCTAGACAGATGTAACTGTGTGGTGGAAGCGGCTTCCGCCATAAACCTGACTCCCAAGCCATGGGAGACATGGACTGTGTGGACTTGTGCAACTGTCACACTGCTGGACTGCTTTTGGAGTCTGACTTCTGCATTTGGGACCAGGGAAAGAAATCTGTCCATATTGAAAGAATATGGCAAAAAAGCCTGTTCAAGTTCCAAAGTCCAAGATGATCTGTGCCTTTTGTAACTGGTTATGAATAAGCCAGCAGTGCTGCAGTGCTGGGGCAAGTGGTAATGGAGGGCTGTGTGGAAGAAGAGATGGATGGCAATGGAGGAATGGATCAGCAAGGGCAAGCCCCAGGCAATGGTTCTGCAGAGTCCCTGGGACACATCGAGCACGGCCCACAGTTCCACATATCAGGTTTGGCTCTCTCAATATACAGTTTAGGGCTGAACTATAATCTGAGGTTTCAATGGAGATCCTATGGGAATTCAAACAGAGACGAATCCTTTGGATAAAGGAGGGAACCAAAGTTCCTTGTAATTTGTAGAGGCATTGTACTATACAAATAAAATAGACCAATCCTGGTGCAAAGCAAGTGGAAAATCAGAACTTTGCAATCAGAATAATGCTCCTAATGAAAACCTTGATATAAAGTTTTGGGCTTCATTACAATATTCCCAATGACACTCATGATACACAACCAAAAGCCTCAACACAGAAAAGAAGAATTTTGCTCCTCTTATTTGTAGAGCAGTATAGTCAGACTTAAACAGGAAATATATATTTATTGTCTTTTAAAACTTCAACATTCTGCATACAAAAGTTTACAAGTTTATACTTTTGGTCTTTCTTGATTTGTATAAAGTCATTTTGGGAATTAAAAGGACAGACAATTGGAGTTTAGACAACCACAATTTTTGTTTTACTCTTGTAGTCTAAGTACAATTTTTATTACTCAGAACACCACTTTTCAGTGTCTATAACTTGTGATAAACTACTTTTTAATAATTGGCAGTAATAAATATTATATTTGAGGTTTAAAGTATGGAACAATATCAGAATAGTATCTACACGCTGTCAAAACAGTCATTGCTAATATCTGAGGCATCTGGAATTCTTCTGGGTTTGGCCCACACAGGAAATTGCATAAAGGTGTAATGTTAGACCAATTTAACTACATCAGCTCAGTCTTACATGCCAACATAACTTCCAAGTTTATACTTGGCTTCTAACACATATAAGCTACGCTCAGCCAAGCTGAGCTTAAAGAAACTGTCCATTCTACAAATTTGAACATGTATTTCATTATTAGTCAAGAGACAAGATGAGAGAGTGAGGAATAACAGGAGGATAAGAACAACTCTGGTAGAATTCGTCATCTTGCCTATGGGGACTAGAACACAGGACAGTTTGTTATTCTTGTAGTAAAGGGCAAAATGCAAAGTACTTACCAACAGGAAGCCATAAGTCTTTAGAGTGGTTGATACAATGAGCTCCAGAAAGCATCAAATGTTCATTCAGAATTGTTCCCCTGCAAAACCATTCATCGTGCTCATCTACTAGTAGAACACCTGGCAAAGACAGAGAGGAAAAATAAAGCACAAACCCCTGGGCAGTTAGCTGAGATCCAGTTTTCTTAAACTTGACATTTTCATATGTATTTCTGTCAAAAAGGCATCCTTCATTCAGAGGGATGAGAGTTACACTGAGGTGTAGCTGCCATAATGAGAAACTTGTCAAGACAGACCTTTATCCTGGTTCAAGGTGAAGTTTCTGCACTTCAGTTATTTTACCAACAGTTTTTGGTTGCTACTTCTAAAACAAAAGCTAATATTGTAATAGGACTGTTCTTGCTTGGGTTTTTTGCTTCACTTTAGTCTTGTCCACAACACGAACTCAGACTACTCTTCTGATACTGTCACGCTACAATCTGCACGATGGGGTGACTGACAGGGAGGGGGCTGTGCAGCTCACCGAGTGCTATATCCCATACCTGCAACCCTACTTTTCTCCTACCCTCCCCGTCTCAGCACTTGCTTGATGCTGAAATGGAGACACAAGGTCATTCATGGCAGGAGATCTGTGCAGTAACACAGTACTCAGGAGAGTGGAATAACCCATCAAAAATGCTGACACCAGGAAGGTCTGCCTCAGACCTGGCATAGCACACTTGGCAAGCGGGCACGGGCAAGCACAGTGCAGAGTAAATGGGTGTCAGTCTTGGTGAGCAGGGTCAGCCTACTTACTTGCCACGGGGATGTGTTGGGTAAACTTCCAGCCTCACAGTCTACCTCCAGATGGCTGCTTGGGGCCTCAGGGGTTTTCTCATTTTCAGGATGAGCATCTCAACTTGCTGTGATTCCTGTGACTTTCTGTCGACTGGCTTCATGATTTCTGAGTCTTCTGTGGGAACTTGACTGCAAAGGCAAAACCAAAATGCTAATACTTGATGTCTGGATGGTATCAGGATTTTGAAGCACGTGTCACATGCTGGGAGCAAGATGTTCCTGTCCATAACACTGAGCACACAGCTGTGGAGGCTCAGCTGCTGTAACCAGCCTCCATCTGAGCTCAGCGCTATCTTTCTTGCTGATTTAAGCCAATATATAGGCCATGGAAGACTATGATTTTCCATCTCTGTGGGAGATGGTGCCTGTGCTGTCCTTGGGGCACCAAGCCAGGTGACATGCAAGGGACAGTAACCTCCAGCTGAGCAGAAGGACAGACAGTTGTTGTTGAAAGCAATTTCTGTCACTGAAGTGCCATTCAACAGTGGTTGTCTGACAGAGCCCTTGGTATGAAGGACAATTTCACGGTCAGAAAAGTAAATCTAGATTCTAGTGCACCTCATGTTGGTTTTCATCACAAGAAATTATTTAAACCTGCTGGAGCATGGGTTTTGCAATCAAAGGCAGCCTTTAGAACTACAAACAATACAGAGGGGCAAAAGGGTTTGCAGGGAAACAGGTCACTTTCAGGGAACAAACTGTTCATGAAAATGAAAGAAAACTCAATATTTCAAGGAAAACTCCTCAAAAACAGCCTTTTGCAGTCCAATTAGATATGTGAGTGTTCTTGTCAGGGTTGGCTCTGCTAGATTTTTCAAGACATTAACCAACCCTTTGCAAATGCAAAAGGATCAGAATGGCTGAAAATAATTTTCCACCTCTAAACCACACCCATTTTGAACAAGTGGACATATGTGTTCAGCATGTTCAAAATATTTAGAAGTGACACATCTTCCATTATTGGTGTAATTATTTTCATATAGCTGTTACTAGACCTTTTTTATTTGGAAAATAAAGTATTCTATGTTTGGAATTATAAGCTCATGACAGTAATTTGGTATCAAATTACAAAGAGCATTATAACAACACACCAGACAGACAGAAGAATAGACTGACACTAATAATTGTTAATACTCAGTTTTAATTCAGGCAAAACTGAAGGCTTTAAATTCAATGTCAGTAGTTCTTAATGTATTTAGGTTATCATATGTAACTGAAGAAAACCTGTTATTAGAAGAAAAGAGGACGGTGGGTTATATTCCTTTGAAACAAAACAGGGGATATTTCAGGAGCAACAAGTGAGATAACTCATATTATGTTACTACCACTGAAATGATAGGGAGTCCTTGTGAACTGTATATTGTACAAGACGTTTCTTGGGTTCCTATTCATTTGGAGCTGTAGACGTTCAGCATAACCCAGAGGCCTTGAAGAGAGACACAAATTTTCACAAATCAAAAGCTAACCTATTATTTTCTAACAAAATCCTCCAAAGCATGAAGGGCCTGTTTCAGTCTGTGGGAGAAGAGGAATCTGGGCCCATTGTAATCACCAGTTTCTCATACGGCTTCACCCCTGCTGGGACACGGATTTTGCAGTCCCCTGTGAGAATGCACCCACTTGCACAGAACAGTTGTGTGAGCTATTTTTGCCACCACACATCCCTCAGAGTTGCACAGCTGGTTTTTACTTAAATTATGACCTTTAGCTAGGATCTTATTAAACTTGTTATCAACACCTCAAGCAAGCCACGTGAAAGGCCTGAACAATTAACATTATTTTTTATGCTACAACAGCACTGCAACACACCAGCACTTCCCAAACGTGCTGCAGATGTGATGTGTGTCCCATAGAATGAACTGCAATTGTGGCTTCATGCCTACAGAAACACAGGTTTTGTCATTGCCCAGGGCACAGCTGGAAGCATGTGAACATATGACTCCTTCATCTTCAGTTTTGCAGAACTGCTCATGGTTCCTGACCTGACTTTGCTTTCACATGGTATGACTGCAAAGGAGACAAATGTATAGATTCATGGTGACATCATAAAAACACAAGCAGCTCATAAAACTTGCGTGCAAACATCAGTCAAACACCCCCCCCCCCCTCATTCTGGGAAATATGGTGCAGTTCCTGCCAAAGGTCGTAGTAATAACAACAGCGGTAACTATAATTATTTAAAAAATGGTAGGCTGTCAACATTAGGTAGACCACCATCACTCTACATTTTACACTGTTTCCCAGCTATAAATGACAACTCTTTGAAGGCAAATTAAGGTGTAATCTGTACTTTCCAGAACAGCCATCATACTAAGGGAAAGATGAACGTCAGTGTGGATAGAGGCAAAAATTAGCAACTAATGCATAAATAATAAATTAAGTATTGTACTCTTGACCCTTGCAGTATTCCTTTTCCACGTGTATATAGCTCATTCTACTTACCTTAGCTCAGGTATTTCAAGATCACAGTCAGTGTGAGAGCTCTTCCTGGCTCTAACAGGAGAGAGAGCTAGCAAACTGGTCCTAAAACATGTTGTCTAACCTGCTCATATAGATTCATGATGAGATTCCACAGCTCACCCACACAGCTTAATCCACTCCTTTATTAGTCTTACAATGTCTAAAAAGCATTTCCTAATATCTAGTCTGAGTGTCTCTTGGAGTGATGGGATCCCATTATTTCTTGTCCTAGCTGTTCATCCTCATGAAAATGGATAATGATTACATATTTTACAAATTTCCATGGTTGTATGTTGTGGGACCAAAGGTGAAATTTTGTTTTGTGTTTACATAACTGCCTCCTATTTATGTAGAACCACTGTTCCCGTTTCACAAGATTGCCTGAACTCTCATCTCAACTTACAGCAGTCCTTCCAGTCTGGAATGAGCTAAATGCAGTGAGTAAACACTCTCTTCTGTCTTGCATATCACTGTGGAAAATACCAGTATCAGAGATCCTCAGGCTCACCTCTGCAGAGCTCTGCACTCCATATAATCTTTCAATCAAGTAGCACAGTTTCTCAACCAGTTTTGCACCAAACTTACAATAGTTTCATCCAGACAGTGTTTCTCTTTCTGTTGCAATAAATCTGTTATATAAAGTTATATTAGAAGCTTCCCTTAATGGAGAGATCTGAGGTGTATTCCATCTTTTGCAGTCACCCAGCCTGTTATCCTGTTCTTGGAGGAAATTGATGTGATTTGTTCTTCGGAAGAATTTGGTGTGATTTTTTTCCTGACTAGTGCAACTCAGCAGTTTCTTTCCTCCTTGTTGGATACAAGTAATCTGGTATATTAAGGGAGAAAGACTTTCTTCTTCATTGAGCACAGACTAAAATTCTTGGTCTTTCTTCCATTATCTCCATACTTAGATCAGCTTTTGATTTTCACATCATGTTTATCTTACTGTCTTTAATCCTTAGCTTTTCTGGTTTTATGCCAAGATGTTTACAATTCTTTTATACAGATCTAGGTATTTCTATGCTTCCTTCTGGAGGTCAGGTCATGAAAGAGCTCACAGTTTTAATCAATTCTTCTGTTCTTTCTTGACCTTGGGATAGTTTGGACATTGCCTTAAACATTTTGTGGTTTTGTGAAGTTTTTAGAAATAGCCTCTCTTTTAAAAATACATTGCTTTTATTCTCTTCTTATTTTTCATTATTTTATATATATTCTCATTAACGAGCTCTGCCTTTTATAAGTATAATTATTGAAGTCATCTATCTTTGTATTGTCAGCTACTTCTAGTCTTCAGTTTAAAATTAAATGCACGAAAGTGCACTCAAAATGGCTTTCTACATATTTCTGTGAGAAAATTTTCCTTGAAACATTCTGAAGACAGTCAGAGCAACCTGTTACACTAAGTACTTCTCTCATGTCATCTCTGGGATGCCAAAATCTGCCTCTAACTCACAGTGCTTGTTATGGGGATGACTCAGGTGTTTGTTCAGTTGTCTCCAACTAGACCTCTGTAACACCCAAATGACTTTTGCAGCAAAATTAAACAACCAGCTATGCATCATGTCTGCAGAATGATTCATAAACTTACTCTGTAGAGAAGTATCTCAGGGTCCACCTTGAAAGACAGGTGGGATGCTTTGGCAAGTGGAGATGTGATGATTGCCATCACCCTCTTTCCTGTTCATCTGGTAAACCAGCTCTGTGCCTGCTCTCAAAGTTAAGACTTGGCTCAACAAGAACATGTATACAAACACCAGCTACTGCCACCATTGCCACAGGGAGGTCCCGCCCTCAGCTGCCTCAACACCTGCTATGGCCCAGGCTGCACTTTACTTGAGTCCTCAAGCTCCACTGAAGCAGAAGAAAGCCCTCAGAAAAAGTATGTAAATAGGATTTTGGTAGCATCTAGGCTTGAAGTTTTCTTTTGAAGAGGCAAGCCTCACCCTGATGGAGC
>JAOXXN010000001.1:25684943-25696853 GCA_026770055.1 Myrmophylax atrothorax | reverse complement strand
ATAAGCCTGACTTGGAGAAGAGAACATAGTCTGGGTAAAGACTAAAACAGTGCAAAGATAAAGCTGTGTTGATCTAGTGTCCTGGCTCAGAAGTGAAGCAATCAGAATATGAGTTTGTTCCTTTGTCCTCCACTGAATGTGCAACACATTTCCTGCATGTTCCTGTAGGAACAAATCTGGATGATTCAGATGTGTCAGAAATGACAAGCTTTTGGAAGAAGCGCTGCTCTGCTGAAAACACTGACTGCCAACATTTCTACAATTTTTGTTCTTAATCACTTCCAACCAGCTGACAAAGAAGAAAGGGATGCACCAGTATCATTTTCCACATCTGCTGTCTCTGTTGTTACAGAGCAAGATTCCCACAGTAACAAATTAGTAAAAGCAAAATAACAACCAAAAAGTAACAAACCATAATAAATAAAGTAAGGGGTACATCTCACTGGAGATTTAGAGCACAGAGGATTAACCTGCAGCACATGCTCAAACATTGCAGGAATAAAAGAAATAACCACTTACCAACAACAACTTTGATTTCTTTAGACTGGTTCATGCAGTGAGCTGCAGTCAGTATAAAATTTTCATTCAGAATAGTTCCACCACAAAACTCTTCTCCTTCCTCATTTAACAGGACAGCCTGAGAAAGAAAAAGGCCAAGTGCAGATTTAAGCAGCGCAGTTGAACGTGAACTGGCTATAAACAGGTAACTGATTTCTCTGCACACCACACATATCCTTACTGCAACATGGATGTGGCCCTCCAGGTCTCTCCTAACACTGCATTCACAGGTGCAGAGGCTACAGATTGCCTTTCTGTGAAGCAGAGGTTTGGCTTCCATGTAACCTCACTCACAGTGCTTAGTAATGTCTTTTAGACACTGACTGCCTAAGCAGGCAGAGTGCAGCCCCCAAATCACCCCATCCCTTGGACTCTCCACCCCAAACAAACCCTGTCCAAGTTGTGTTCCTGTTTGTTTCCCCCTTATGTCCCAAATACAGGAATTCATTTTGGCTGGTTCAAATTCAAGAGTAACACTTAGACATGAAAGTGGATTTGCCAAGGAAAACACTTGCTTTATCTGACAGGCTCTCAGGTGTGTTACCTGAGTGGATGGTCTCGGAGAGAACCAGAATGTAACCTGCAAAAATGGCCTGGTAGGCCAGCATGGCTCAAAAGCCTCCTGGGACAACAGGTTAGGCAGCTCCATCTAAAATGGCACAAAGCCTTTCATTTAGACACTGAAAGGCCACAAGTTGCAGAACAGCACATGCAAGTGTCCAGGTCCCACAATTCAGCCCCATCTCTCTCTGCCACTGGCACTCCATGGGCATCCCTCAGAAGGCAACCAGGTGAAAGGAGCCACTGCACGCCTTCCCTGAGACACACCTTCTGCTCACATGCAGGGCACACACACCAGACTTACCTGCCATGGACATTCACCAAGACGACACTCATCCCCACCTACTATCCTGGTTTGGACATAGGGATTCTTGCTACTTGTTCTGTTGCCGGTCTGGGACGTTGGGCTTGCTGTGGTAATAACAATGTCATCTTCTGTGCTCGTTTCATTTGTGGCAGGGTCTTCTTGATCGCTCATTACATTGCTATAATCAGTGAGTAGAAGAGTGGACCTTTTCTTCCTTTTCACAACAACTTTTCCACAGGGGTATTTTACTGTGAAGAGAAGAATGTCAAAATTGGAGATGGACAGAAACCTCAGCACAAGAGGAAAGGCCTTTGGAAATACTGTCTCACAACAGGTAGCGCAGCTGTCTCATTTTCCAAAGAATAGCAAAACCTTGGCAGATGTAACAAAGGAGGAAGACCACTTGGTCCAAAATATGTATGCTTTTTTTCTCATCCTGAAACTTGTCCGTAGCTTTAGGACTGTGTTTTGAAAGTATTTAAAATTTAATACATCATCTTAATTTGTTTATGTTCATATGCGTGTAGTTCCTCTTAGTAAAATGATCTTTATTTGGAACCTGAGTGAAGTACTTTATTTTAGAAATAATAGGACTAATGACAGCAATTAATTATTAGTGATAAAAGATATAAAACCTGACATCATGTCTAAATTGTTAGCTTACCTCTTCCCTCAGTTTTTTTTAAATAAAATAAAATGTACAAATATATATAGCCCTAATCATAATTACCTGAATTCTTCAGTTCCTATTTGATTAGGTCAACTGAAATCTAAACCAGAAAAGTTTTCGTGAGCAGCTGTTTTATATGGCATGTAAGTGTTTCAATCACTTAGAACACTTCTCAGTGCAGCCTCACCTCAAGTCCCATGTGCAGTTTTTGTTGCCAAAATATGAGAAAGAGATAAAGCTATTAGAAAGTGTCCTAAGAAGGGCAATGAAGGTGGTGAAGGGTCTTGAGGGGAAGCTGTCTGAGGAGCAGCTGAGGTGACTTGGTCTGTTCAGCCTGGAGGAGAGGAGACTGAGGGGAGACCTCACCGCAGTTACAGCTTCCTTGTCAGGGGAAGAGGAGGGGCAGGCACTGATCTCTTCTCTGGTGACCAGTGATAGGACACAGAATTACAGAATTATTTAGATTGGAAAAGATCTCCAAGATCATTGAGTTCAACCTTTCACTGATCAACACCTTGTTGACCAGACTATAGCACTAAATGCTATGTCCAGTTGTTTCTTGAAAACCTCTGGGGATGGTGACTCCACCATCTCACTGGGCAGTTCACTCCAATACTTGACATGTCTTTCCATGAAGAAACCAGGGAAAATGGTAGGAATCTAAGTCAGGGGAGGTTTAGGCTGAATATTAGAAAAATGATCTTCACCCAGAAGGTGGTTGGGCACTGGAACAGGCTCCACAGAGAAGCAGTCACAGCACCAAGATTTTCTGAGTCCAAGAAGACCTCGGACAACATTTTCAGGCTCTTAATGTGATTCTTGGGATGGTCTAGTGCAAGGGCTGGAGTTGGACTTGGATGGTTCTTTCCAGTGCAGGATATTCTGTGATTCTACAATTCTTTGATTGTCCTGTCAACAGCAGAATTTACTCTGGTAATTTGCTGAGAGGCACCTTGCAAAGGGTTCCAAATCAGTTACATCTTGAGCAGGTCCATCACGTCACCTCACAAACTGAAGGCTTTGGAAATACAAATCATTTTGCAAATGCAAAGCAAGACAACCCTTGACTGTGAAACAATTTTCACCACCATTGCTATTGGTTTATTGGGTAGTTTCATACCTTTTGAAACACAGTGTTTGCCATCCTCTGCCAGAACATACCCATCTGCACAGGAACACAATACATCCTTCTGTCCATCTTTCCTGACACTGCAAAACTGCTCACAGTCACCATTGTTTGTTTTGCAGAACTTTGGTATGACTAGAAAAGAGATGGTTGGAGAAAAACTGTAAATAAACACTGACTTCACAGAAGATCTCAAACATCACCAAAACAAAATGCACACTTTAAACGAGATGTGTCTCTACATCTGCAAAGCATCTGAAGCACATCTTAGGGAGAACATGAGTGGTGAACATCAGGTTGTGCCTTACAAGGCAGCCACATCCACCACAAAAAACGTACTTGCCAAGTCCGAGTGGGCCCAGTGGCTGTGTCATGGTGAGCTTAGAAAGGCAGAGACAAATTCTCAGGGGAAAAATGAAAAATAAAACCCACTAACACAGAAGATACTGGTAAAACCTCACAGGACTTCTCCCTCCTGCCCTTAAACTCTTAACTCCTCATCCCTCCCCTCAGTTCTGTGCCTGAACTCAGTTTCACACTCTCCACTCTCACTTCTGGGCTACTGATACAGCCTCCAGTGACAATGTCAGGGGAACAGCTGAATGCCACAGAAGGGAGCCTCAGGAAGGATTTATCTGCAAAGCATGCCACCTTGCAAACCTGAAAGTCTCTGCATTGTCTACTGAAATCTGCATTCTCAGGTTTTGACTGGTGTGAGCTGAGCAGCAAGGCAGCACTTCTGAGCTTGGAACAAAGGCTTTTGACATCAGTTGTAAGAATCCCAGGCTTTTTAGCTTCAGCCACATGTTCTGGGGATTCCAGCTCATGCAGACAGGCTCCATCATAATTAAGAGCTAAGAAAGAAAGACATCTCAATCTTTCAGCTGCCTGGGAAATTCACTGCCATAGTTCCCTAAAGCAGAAACTTACCAAATTCACAGTTTTTGCCTTGATAACCATCCAAACATGTGCAGGTGTAGGAACCAAGTCCATCTTTACAATGGCCACCGTAGTGACAAGGATTTGGGTTGCACTGATTCCCATCTACAAAAACAAACCAAACCCCAAATTATTGAATGAGTGCAAGTATTTTCAGTGAAATGTGAAGGGGTGTCAGTTTAAGAAGCCATCCTCCATCCTTCCTTTTAAAATACAGGTCCTGTGAGTGGCCACATTCCAGATGGAACAAAGAGTCCAACTGCAATCTTTCCAAACCTGTAATGATTCATATATATTTCCTCTCTTTTGCAATCTGTTTTTTGTGAGTACTGTATGGCAGTGCATATACGAGCCTTGTTTTGCAGAAAGGTAAAGTAATACATCATGGTCAGTCTATACACAACTTTCATTGAAGCCTGTGAAAGGAGATGGGACATTTCTACCTTGCAACTGTTGCCTAAAAATGCTCAACCTTTATTTCTTTAAAGGTCATCTCAACCCTTGTGCACATCTTTTGCCTATAGAGCTCTCCATTAGAGACACAGACACCAGCATATTCATCAGAAAATAATAAAACCCTCAAAGCCATGTGTGTGGCTGAATTCCTGGTTTGCACTGCTTACAGCACCAAAATTTTCCTCTTGTACCTGGTGAGGTGTGAGCTTACCTCACACTGCCCACATCTACAGTCACATATCCCACATTTGAAAGGTAATTCTGCAGCCTTGCTTCCTTTCCATGACCTGGACACAACTGGTTGACCTGACTCCAGGGCTCCAGCCACATGTATCTCACAAGCTCAGTTACCTGGCGGACAGGGAGCCTGCACTGTGTTTGGAGCCTTGTTCCACGCAGCCAACCTTTCTCCCACCCCCACAAATGTATCTCATTCCTGCAGTGTCGCTCATTGCCATGGTCTTTCCCATTTAGGGATCTGCTGTAACAAATGTGTTCCCTCCTCACATGTGTTTCCTGGGCTTCATTGATCGGTAAGAAAAGCAGAATATCCAGAAAAGTGACACTTGTTTAATAATTTGTTGCTTTACACAACACCCCCTTCAGATTTCCATATTTTACCACCTGTTTTGCCTCTATTTGCCGCAGGGTGAGAACAAGTGGGACACTATCTAGTGGAGATGTGATGATTATGTGGAGACTTAGACAATCACAGTGATTGATGGGGCAGGGTTCTTGTTCCCCCCTGAACTGTTAGATCTTGTGTGGTTCATTTTGTCACACAGTAGCTTCTAAATTTATATTAAGGATTATTTAATTATCACATCTCTTGAGAACATGAAGAATAGCCCATTGTTGGTGCTGTGCATTTGAAAATCAACATATTGACCCCATATTTCACATTGACACAATTCTTTCAGCCCCAAATGGTATTCTCCACATGCCTTAGACATAGAAATCATTACACTGCAGTGACAAATGGGAACAGGAGGGCAAGACAGCAAAGCTACCAGGCTTTCACTCATGTTCCCTGGTCCACAAAACACAAATAATAACAAATAATTACCTGAATGGTTTAGGCAAAGCAGCACAAAGCTAGGTTACCTGTCTGCATCATCTGAAGGAAAAGAAGGACAGCAGGAAGAGGCCACATTGTCCTGTGATGACCTGCCATTTCCATCCTCTGAGCTCACCCTGCATCACCCACCGATTCCTCTGCGCAGCTCTGGGGCAGCTGCTAAATGGAAAACACCTCAGTGCAAAGGTCGTTAAATCATGAGAAAACAAAACCTCTAAGAGCAAAGTCTCTGCTCGGTGTCAGCATGGGACAATGTTAGGACACAAAAAAGCTGTCATACACTGTGCTACAGCAATGCCACCCCAATAGCTTCATGCCTGCAAAGCCCCCCTCTCCTGCATGGGCAGTGTGGAGCTGGGTTTACCACCAAGGTTCTGACACCTGAGTCTTCTAGACTCCTCAGGAAGAGGGGAGTGCATAAACCAGCGCAGGTTCTGCCTCAGTAGAACAAACACCGTGTGGTTCCATGGTTAAACTTGGTTATGCTACCAAAACTGCAGATACCAGGCTACCACTTCAGCATTTCACACAGAATCACAGACTATTCTGAGTTTGAAAGGACCCACAAGGATCATCAAGTCCAACCCATTTTTTCATCTGCAGAACCATGGTCTATGGATATTCCATTACTGTGGCTGGCTCTGCTTCTTCAGGAAATATGACAAAGCCTTCCTAAACCAGCTTTACTGGCCAGGAAGCAAGGAACTAGAGCACGTGAGTTGTAAGTAAGTAAGTAAGTAGAATAAGGTTGTTGCCCCTGCCCTAAGGAAGGCAGAACAACAGAGCCAGAGCTTTGTGTCACCCACAAGCTGGGCAGAAACAAGAATGCATCTCACCAGTGAGGAGCAGCAAGGGCCACCAAACTGGCAGCCCTTGACAAGCGTATTGCAAAGATGTTGCCTTCCAACTCTGGTAGTGCCTTAAGCAGCAAGTGTGCTGGTTTAAAGGTAAACCAGCAGGAGAAACAAACCCAACATGAAAGAGACTATTAGTCAGAGTTACAATTTAATAAAAATATTACAAGAAATGCAATGGTACAAAGAGAAATTGATTTTAGCCCACAAAATCCAGAAGTATAACCCAGAACCCTGGGGCACAAACACAATGGGGTTTGTTAGCCCCTGTGCTGAGCCCCATGTGCTTCCCCTGAGTCCAAACTAAAGGGAGGTTGAGAAAAAAAAAACCTGTTGGTGCAGATGACGGTCGCAGCCTGGTCGAGAGTGATGATCTCCTCCTGTCAAGGTTCTGGCCCTCCTCTGGATCTGGTGAATGGTTTCTCAAGTCCCCAGAACCCCAAGATTATATTCCCTCAGGTTCAGGTGGGACCACCTAGTACCTCCCCCAGGGTGGGGATTTGCACAATGGGTGATCTAACTCTATGAGTCATGGGGTATTTTGGAATCGTTCATGGGCCATTAGCAGACATGACACCTCATGCTGGGTGTGGAGCTGCTAACGACTTCCTGGAGGGGAGTTATCGCAGCTCTTATCTCACAGGCTTCTTTAAAACCCAGCTTGCAGCCTGAGGGGTTGGGTGAGCCCTGGGCAGCTGCTGCAAATGGGTCTGTTAGCAGTTCATGAGAAATGGCATAGAGGGTTTAGAATACACAACTTTGGTCACACCCACACAGTGATAAACTGGTCCTGCCTGCTGAACTAGGACAGCAAGCAAAGCATGGAGCTAATCATTACAAGAGAAAATGAGAGGGAAAATTCAGGGGGGTTTTGTGTGTGTTAGGCCACTAGAGTATTGCACAAGAGTTTGATCTCTTTTATTCCAAACCAGTGTAGTGTGGAACTCTACAGGAATGGTAAAGTAGCTAGTCACACTAGTCAGTGAAGACTTTGAGTTCAGTGGGGCATCAAGCAGGATTCCTGTACAGATGCAGCAGGCTGGATGGGACTTCTGGGACACAGAGAATTCAGTCCCTGTTACAAGAACCAGACCAGACCACACTTTTCCAAATTCATCAATTTCTACCTTATTCTGAATGTTGGGGATTTTGGGGGCAGTGGATGGAGCGGGATGTTGGTTTGTTTGGTTTATTTTGGGATTTTGTTTGATTTGGGTTTTGTTTGCTAGCGGGGGGTTATTTGGGTTTGTTTTGTTATTGGTTTGGTTTTTTTTGTTTACACCACTGTGAAGCACCAGCTGTTGACAGGGCCTTATGGTCTGGGGCCTTGACCAAGAAGACAGTCCTGCCAGGTGAATCACTTGTGTCAGGGAGCAGTAAAAAGGAAGCTGTTTCTTAACCTGCTGGTGCACATCACAAAGACACATGTGTAACAGTGACCCTTTGCTTGTGTTGCTCATTTGGAAACCCAGAAAGCAGAGTCTGGCAGGACTGCCAGGGTCACACAGCCCAACCTACTGCGCCAAGGGATCAAGTTGACCTCTATTATTTTTGGCATGTTGGCTGAGGCTCCAGCGAAGGAGCAGTTTAGGAAATTGCTTCCAATTGGACACTGTACCTGCTGAACTGTGCTTTTCTGCCATACTGTAGGATACCATGGTGAAGACCAGCTTGTCCACATTCATTCCCTATGACAGCCCACACTGTGCTGCACACACCTGACAGCTACTTATATCTCCCTCTCTGAAAGACTACCAACATCAGAGATTTCACTGCCCTCCAGGCAAAATCTATTAGATGGCTTTTCTAGTCACTGTTTATGTTTACCGTATTTCTTTTCTTCTCCTTCTTCTCAGGGCTGGCTTTTCCTAGAAGGCTAAGGAAGACTAGGCACTAGCGGGCAGCTTAAAGCATCTCCTTCCACTGGCCTTTGTAAACATCAGCTCTTGCCTAAACCAGCTATATTTGCTTGCTGGGAGGAGTTCTGGCATTTTAAAATCCACCATTTTACTCAGCAGCTGTGTGCTGTACCTCTTTCCTGGAGTTTATGCTCTTTCTACAATTTCAAATTTTTGCTATGTGAAATTACACCCAAAAAATCTACATGAAAAAGTGTACTTTAATTCTTTTGTTTCTTGCAGGCCAAAAGTTGATGATGAGCTTTGGGAGGCGGCTCAGAGGCAAGCAGATGCTTCAGTCATGTTCTCTCAGCATGGCAGAGATGCTGCTACAGAACGAAGACTGAATATGAAACCCTGGAGCCTTGGGTTCTATAGACACTGTGGCATGGGATGAAAGGCTCCCTAGGAAACAGCTCCCTTTGTAAAAGACAAATGAATTCTGGTTGCAGAGCCCAGGGACAAAGTGTCTCCTACTCTGCAGAACAATGACACTTCTGTTCTAAAAACAGTCAATTTGCACACAAACATGGACTTGCATCACCCTGTTCATCTGGTGAACCAGTTCTGCGCCTGCTCTCAAGGTAACTACTTGACTCAACAAGAACATGTATACAAACACCAGCTACTGCCACCATTGGCAGGGAGGTCCCGCCCTCAGCTGCCTCAACACCTTCTATGGCCCAGGCTGCACTTTGCTTCAGTCCTCAAGCTCCACTGAAGCAGAAGAAAGCCCTCAGAAAAAGTATGTAAATAGGATTTTGGCAGCATCTAGGCTTGAAGTTTTCTTTTGAAGAGGCAAGCTTCACCCTGATGGAGCACAGGGGTAGGCTACCAACAGGACAAGGGATAGGAACAGGAATCCAGTGGACAGAAGAATCCACGGAACAAACATTGCTGAGTAAACATTGAAGTAAGCCCACTGAGGGGTTATACAGGTTGAGAGCATCAAGCTGGGGTAACTGACCTGCCCACTAACCTTCCTGCCCACAATTGCTGCTGACTGCAGAAATACCACGCTGCTTTGCAGAGTTGTGGTTCCAGTCTGTCAACCTGGTTTGCTCACAGCACCTGCTACACAAAACTGGCCAGTACCAGCTCCAGCCCTAAGAGGTGAGTGGCAGGTGTCTGGTGAAGTTCAGTATTCCTCAGGGAACAGGGGAACATCAGAGCTTGGAGGAGCGTTGGAAAGGGCGTCAGGATAGTTAGAGGGAGAGGATGACAGGACGCACTGTAACAGGCTGAGAGGTCTGGGTTTGGCAGCCAGGGATATCTGGGGAATCTAACTGCAGTCTTCCACTGCCTAAACAGGGATTACAGTGAACCAGGGTAAACAATTTCTCAGAAGTGGCCCTAGAAAGAAGATGACATAGTTATTAAAGGTTGCAACAAGGAAAATTCCAACTGGACAAGAGAAATTTTAGCCCTGCAAGAGCCAAAACACAGGAACAGGGTAAGAAGAACACTGAGATTTTTTGAAATCTGACAGGACCAGGCCCTTGTTGCACAGATGGGATCATAGTACCTAAACAGACTATGCATGGAAAATCTGGATGAGTTTGCCTATTTTTAAGGAATTAGTATCTGGGAACATAACTTGCCATTTATAAATGTCTAAGACAGCGAAAGTGTTTTAATTCTCCCCTCCATTCTCTAGCTCTTCATAAGCATTGACACAAGACAGATGAAATGTGACACACATATTTGTTTAGGGACATTCATTCTTTTTTTACTCTCATATGAGATCTTAGTTTTGGATCTTTGCAAGTTGACTAGAGAGGGTATACAAAAAACCGAAAAGAAAGAGTATTTTATTTCAAATGCTGGTGTACATCAATGTTGCACCTGACAGAAACACTCAGAACAATACCCATGGAAGATTTCCAATCCTCAACCATACACAATCCAGAACATGATACAGAAAACAGTGAACATGCAAATATATTTTTTTTCTGATGAGCAGTAGTGTTCAAATTAAACGAAAGGGAAGTACAATCTATACAAAGCAAACTGCCCTTTTAATTAGCTGCTGTGACAGGAGCAGGGCCATTCTGTGGAACAAGGGGTTATTTAGCATCACACATTGAAGACTTACTTGTGTCTCAGCTTTTGCCATGCAAGCTCCCTTACTCTTCTGAACACATCCAAAGGCACAAGCTAAACAGCTCCAGTAATAACAAAGTATCCGCTGAGCCAGAGGGCTGCAATATGAGGATTAACTGAAGTCCCATCCTGCCCACTTTTATCATGATCAGTGATTGCTTGTGTTTATCATCCTCAGGTGGAAGCCCTTGGGTCAACAGGCAGGAACCAAAATGGCAATTTAAAATTAACCAAACCAAACCAAAGACCTCACTGAGCAGCTATTTTGTTTGGGCAAATTCCCTCATTCAGAAAACCAGCAGTCCACATACCTGTGATTTAAAGCCAAGAATAGTACAAATAGAAGCAGCACTGTAACTTTAAGGAATCAGCTCTCAAAATAAATTTAATAAATGTGGGGAAAAAGGTTCTGTTACAAAAACTGAACCTCAGAAGCTGTCAGAAGGATCAGGAGACACACCACCACTACAATGTAAGGGCCACTTTTACCCAACGCAAGAACCTGGACAGTTTGGTATAGACACCATATTTACCTTTCTTTGCACATCCTTCTCCCCAGCTAACAATTCCAGTAACAAAATAAGTATCCTTGTATCTGGTTACGTGGGGGCCTCCACTGTCTCCTTGACAAGCATCTTTTTGCTCTGTGTCATAACCAGCACAGAACATGTTCTCTGTTATTGCAAAGTTAGTCGATTGCTTGCAAGTGTTCCTGTCAACATAAGGGACTTCAAGCACTTTCAGTTTTTTGGATAGTCGTCCACCATCAAATTCACGCCCAAAGCCACTAACCACCCCAGATCTTTGGTTCATCAGAACTTCATTAGCAAAATCTGCTCTGGGGAGGCACGCTGGGATAATGTACTCTGAAAATGTGATAGGTTCCTTCAGCTTTATTAAGGCTATGTCATTATCGTAAGTCGCAAAAACATATTTGGGGTGAACAATTATTTTATCCACAGAATGCATGGTTTCGGACTGCTCTTTCTTCTCTCTGTCCACTTCACCTGAAAACATTATTAAAAGAGTCATTAATGTAGAAATGAAGTCATTAATAAGAAATTAAGAAGAGCCTTGACAGAGGAAGAGAGTAGTACACCGATTCCTAATGTTTGCCTAAGCCTTTATACAATGCAAGTACATGTAGGCAATATTTATTAGCAGCAACGGGATGGGTTTTGGTCCTCAGCTTTGGTTAGTGGAGATTTACATACAGTTTACATAAAGGCATAAAGCCATCCAGCTGAACTAATGCAGCTTTGTGTGGAATCTCTTAAAGGAGAATAAGCCTGACTTGGAGAAGAGAACATAGTCTGGGTAAAGACTAAAACAGTGCAAAGATAAAGCTGTGTTGATCTAG
>JAOXXN010000001.1:25673613-25684843 GCA_026770055.1 Myrmophylax atrothorax | reverse complement strand
GTATCTCATTCCTGCAGTGTCGCTCATTGCCATGGTCTTTCCCATTTAGGGATCTGTTGTAACAAATGTGTTCCCTCCTCACATGTGTTTCCTGGGCTTCACTGATTGGTAAGAAAAGCATAATATCCAGAAAAGTGACAGTTGCTTAATAATTTGTTGCTTTAGATTTTTGTTTGAGTGTCTTTATTTTACCTCATATTCTACCTCCCTTGGGAGCTGCTGAAACACCAGTGTCCATAGAGGAGGTGACGTGCAAGAAGCTACTCATCTGAAAGATCCAGCTTGCTTCCGGCATGGTGTTTCTGGACTGTGACCTTATCTGCTGCAGCTTTATCTGCCACAGGGAACAACTGATGGGCTTTGTGTACTGCACCCACATATCATTACCCTCTCTGTACCTGCATGTGCCCAAACCCAGCAGCTCTCCAAATGCTCCAGCCACAGAGGCATTGCAAACTGATGTCCATCCTTAATAGAAGGAAGGCAAGACCACTATTAACCAAAAGAAAGACAGACTAGACTCAAAGCCTGCATCACAGCTTCAAGTTTCCATCTCCTCTGCAGTGCCAGAGCACTCCATTCCGTCGTGGTCTTAGCAATGCAGTATCCTACTTTTAGAAAATACATTTATTTAGTCTTACCCTACACTGTAGTTGCAACTGTGGTAGTGAGTTTTATATCAATATTGCACAAATTGCAGAATCCCCTACTGAAAAAGGAAGCAAGGACAAATTGTTTTAGTAACTTGGCTGAGGGTAGTTGTGGTTTTCAATACTTCTACACCCATAACGCATTTGTGAACTGTGGTTTACAATGCATGAAATTGGCATTTCCTCTAAGAGCACTGGCACTGATGTTCTGCTGTTTGTATTCTCATGAGAAAACGATTTGAAATTTTCCAACCCTGTTTTTTGTAACACTGACACAGACTTTGCCTGAAATTTCAGCCTGTAGGTTGCAGAGTTCATCCCCTGCTTAGAGGATTGTGAAAGTCTACATCTTCTTTTTGGCAACTGTTTTCAATTCTCTGCAGATTCCAAAAGACCAGGGTGAGCTGTCTTTGGTCAATGTTTTTGAGGTACTCCTTCTAAATGCAAGCTGGACACATACTCTCTGGAGAACATGTTATCAAACACTAATACATTAAAAACCTGTCCCTGCATAGTGCTTACAAACACTGGAACCCTAATAAATACAACTCACCCCTTTAGGAAAAAAAACCCCAGACGGAACTGTTAGGTAGTATTTGCTGATCTACTGGCATAACTTCCTTGAATGCCAAACAGTTCTGTAGAAAACACATCATACAAAATGCTCTATAATACAGGACTCAATAACACTGTGTCATGGAAGGTGACAGGAAACAGGAAAGCGATTGTGGGATACAGTTTCATAACTTTGTGTTGGTTATGGCATTTAAGCGACACTTGTGTATCTTGAATTCTCCCACCTGGGGCTGCCCCTCTGGAGGAAAACTGTCTGGCAGAGTCACATGGACAGTTTCTACTTCTCACTGTACTTTGCCTGCAAAGAGCCACTATTATTTTTTGAGAGGACAAAGATCAGCCCAACAATTGGAGGCAGCTGGACCTTGCCTTCAAATTACATTACTGGATTCAAACAATAGCAGGCAGTAAATCAGGTTCCTTTTTCAGAGGAAACACAATGTTAGGGTATCCTGGAGTGAAAAGAGGAAGGAAGCAGAAAGTGATTACTTAAGAGGTGCACCCTTTTAAACCTTGCAATAAGGAAACTTAATCCACTAAACAAACACAGAGTGTTTCTTACCTACATAGATGTTCCAGAACTCGTCCTAAAGGTAGGTGTGGGAAATGGAGAATAAAACGAAAGAGAAAGAGTTGAATGAGAATTACTGAATTCCTCATACACAGGATATTTGCAGCTAACAATTGTTAAAAGAAATATTTAAGTTATAGGTATATGCCTTGCAGCCTCCTATTACCGCTTAATGTTTTAAAACCATATGATCCATACACTGCCCAGCTCAACAGAAACAAGTCTCACGCATTTTTCAGAAACGTCTAAAACTCCTTAGAGATATCACTGTATGACTTGTTCAGCACAAGCACCTTGATTTGTCGCATAACTGTGTCTTTCCATCAGATTTGACTGAATTTACTTACGTTCCCATCATGCCAAATTCTCAGTCTCCATCCCCACCCCATAGTCCCATCAATCAGGACCTCATAAATCTTGGCATTTAAAATATTTTGTCTGATTTGTGTTTTCCTTTCTCTCTGCACTGAGGACTCCAGGTATTCTGTCTGTCCAAGACTGTCCTTTCAGTGACATCTGGTCACTAGGTAGAACAGGCTGTGCTGGTTCTGCTATAGGTGAGTCAACATTTATGCTCTGACGTAGAGTGGTGATGCACCCATGACTCCCTCCCAGGATGTCTCAGGGCCACTCCAAGAACATTCTGGCTATCAAATAATGCTAAAGGGAAATGAATCTGGCCTTAAATCCAGTTTCAGGGTTGTTCTTAACAGCCACATAGTTGATGTTCCTTATTCCCCTCCACTACTAAGTCACTTCAAGTTTTAAAATACCACCTTTTCTACTGTTTCCAGTCCCCACAGCTGCCCCATCACTTTAACTTTCCCTTTAGCTTGGGAACAGATCACATTTCTGTCTAAAGTTAAGCAAGCCACTGGCACGTGACACAAAAATCACACGTACAAACTTCATTCCAATTAACAGTAAGGCATTTAAGAACTGTCCCCAGTATACATTCTCTCAATTCAGATAAAGAGAGCCATGAAATGATAAGCACTACAAAACTGCTTGAGATAAGTTCAGTTAAATTTCCCCATGAAGTTCCATGTCAGCATTTGCCTTCTCAGACTTGCCATGGATTGTCTTGACCATCACCATGGCACTCAGCTATGCTACCTGAACAGGGTGAACGTATTTCCTACACTGGTAGTATCAAAGCCTTTAAAGGTGTAATACCTCTCAATGGCAATTAAACAGACCAGAGCAAGTAAAAGAATGGAGGCTTTAAGATGGGCTGGCAGACATTTACACCTTAGCAATTCCAGCCAGAGAAAACCACCCCTTGTTCTGTTAAGTGATTGAGAATAACTTGTGTGTTTTGATGCCTAGCTCAAAAGATTTGAATGGTATTTTTTAAACAAGAAATATACAGATCCATGTTTCATATTATTTCATCCTTACAGTTTTCTCATCGTCTTCAAAAGCTTCTCTTGCCTCTTCTCTTGAACAGCGCTCCTCAATGCATTCTCTTTCAATATTCCCCTTCTTCATCTCCTCTAAGAACGAGTTAGCACGTTTTGTTCTTTCCAAGAACTTGTCAGCATTTTCTTTCTTCATGAATACTAGATAACAGAGAAAAATTATACAGATGGATAACATTTGGTGGTGGTAAAGAGTCATTAGAAATAAGTGAAGTAGAAACAAAGACAAAACAGACCCTTTCACCTCTCTACCTGTACACAACATTACCAGTAAAATTAGTCCTCACACAGGCTGATACTTCTCAGGATCTCTAAGAGCAATCTCTCTCTGAGAATCAGAAGCCCCAGGACAAAATGTAGGTCCCCAAAATTCTCTCCTACTCTTTTAAATCTTGAAAATAAGAACATGTAGGTTGCCGCCGAGGGCTTACATTTCTTTTACTTCTTCTCAAGACTCAGCTTGAACAGAATTACTTTCTTTGAATGCCAGGGATATTGCATTCCTTGATTTCATGTTAAAGCTGACCACCAGACAACATCACTGCCTGCTCTAGGGCCTTGTGATGCTGCAACTAAACACCACACAGACTCAAGATGCAGCAATGTATCTACTAACAGATATGAAAAGCTCATGTATGAATTCTGTTGACCTTCATCACCCCAAATTCCACTGTGCTGTCCTGGGATCTTCCTCCCCTCTTAACAGCATCTCTCAATTGCCTATAGAAATGTTTCTGCCTTACTAATATGTGTGCAGGTAGAGCTAAGGCAGCTGCCTTCTAAGATTTAACAAACAATATCAGCTTTAGCAAGAAAGTACAGCCTGAAGTCAGCTTGCTGAGTTATTTCTTTAAAGCTTGGTGTCACAGAAGCCTAAGACCTGCTGTCTTTAACTTAAAGATGCAGGTAGTTGTTGACTTAAACTGGCGGATCAGAGGCATTAGACTCATCTTACTGTGTGAGCAATAGCATTACTCTCCAGTGACTTGTGCACACATTATCAGGAAGGAAAAACTAATCCAACACTAGAGTAAATAAGTTGCCAATTACTCTGTAAAAAGCGCATGTTCTAGGCAAGTGGAAAGAGTTTGGAAGTTGGTATTTAATCAAGTTCTACCATCTGGAATTTACACTGAGAAAATACTTTCCAATCACAGATGGGAGTGTGGAGGACTGAGCTACAGATGGGACCTCAAGGACAATGGCTTATGCTCAATGTGCAGCTTGCACATATCTTCTGGAGCATTCTTCATGCAGCTTAATTCAACAATAAAGAAATTTGCTGATAGTAATCATACACCCTAATATCCTCCAAGTGAACACAGAGGGCATTTATTCTGCTTTCACAGAAATTGGTGGATCAGCCATAGGGAGACAAATTCTGTTTGTGCTATTTATATTAAGCAATCCCAAGTGTTATTCGAAGCCCCTCTTACTTTGAAATGGCTCCTCCCAAGGAAGGCTTACTGAAAGTTCTTGTAACTTGCAGCTCAGTGACTGTTAGTTCCTTCACCCGCTATTTAATTTGCCCTTAAAACCCTCTCTGCAGTAACAGGAAAATGACAGGACACAGCTGGTGGGGTTATCACCTCTATATTCCTTTGCTTCCACACCACCCGCGTAAGCGGATGTTTTCCTCAACTTGAACTAGCTGATCAGTCGTCTGAGGATGGTCCTTCTCTTTCCCCAAGCTTCCTTCTTCAGAGGCATCAAGGAGCAACAGGCACTGGACAACTGAAGTAGGATGTTCCAGAAACATGCCAAAGACCTTGTTTTAAACCCTAAGTCGTCTGAGTCCATGAAGGAAGAGTTTAAAACTTTTGAAAGGCCACTTCTTGATGCTGCCCTGGACTTTGGCATTGACCATGGTGGTGGCACAAACAGAGGACAGAGGAACACGCTTCCCACCTGCCACCTTCACAGCCAAGCGCATCCATCGAAGCCTGAGTCAGGCTTCCCTTCACACACGTGAGCACCTCGGGGTGTGAGGGCAGGTGGCCTCCAGTTACGAACGGTGGGGAGGGCCAGCAATCCCACTTTCCGTGCGGGGGGAAAGGGAAGACGCAGCAGCCTAGGAAAGCCCTCGGGGACTGCAGCGCGGATTGGCATCCCTGGGGATCTGGCACCCCGAGGTGCCCCCGGCAGTTCCCTGTCCCCAAAGCGCAGCTCCCGGCGACTCCCGGCGCTGCCCCGGTGCGCGCCCCGAGTCCGCAGCATCGACCTGCCACCGCCTCCCGGTGTTCGCTCGGCAGCCCCTCCCCACCCCCGAAGACCGTTCGGAAGGGGGATTCCCCCCTCCCAAAAAATGGAAAAGGTGAAAGGTGGCGCCTTACCGCCGTCCTGAGCCCGGAGCTGCCCCGGCAGCGCGGCGCAGAGCAGGAGGAGCAGCAGGCGGCCGCCCATGGCAGCGGGGACGGGGCACGGCAGGGGCGGCAGGGACGGGACGAGAGGCGAAGTCTTCACCCCCTCGGGCGGGGTGAGACTGAAGTGGCGTTGCTTCTCCCTGCCCAGAAATAGCGGAAGCGCCGGGACAGGGGCAAAGCCGCGGCGGGATTTCTCAGTAGAGGAGGTGAGGCTCCTCTTCTTTTTTTTTTTTTTTTTCCCCATTTATTTTTTTAAAGCCCAAGACCGCGGCTCCTTCTTCTTCTTCATCATATTTTCCCCCTTTCTTTATTTTTATTTTTCCATTTCTTTTTTTTTTGTTGGTTTGGTTTTTTTTTTAATTGTACCTTTTATTTTGGAGGAGGGGAAGTGACTCGCCACCTCAATAGGCTGATGTCGCCCTGGCCCGGCTCTGAGCTAAGCCGGGATCTTACCCCGAAACAGCCGCCTCCCTCGGCAGTTCCCATTCGCATCTCCCACATCTCAGTCCCGTAACCTAATGGCTCCGCACTTGGGATCAGTGACCTTGGCCTGTGCTCGCTGGGAGCTGCCCTCAATCTCCCCTTTCTTTTGGCAGGGTTCACAGTGCACTGTGGAGGCCAGGTCTTTGATGCTTCCAGAGCCAGCCATTCTTCATCCTTCATCTTCTCCTTCATCTTCTTGGCTTGCTTAAACAGGCTGTTACATTAAAATATAGCTAAACCCCTGCTTTGTTTTGAAAAAGTCACTCTGTGCAGCCATTATTAGTACTGATTTCTTTCTCTTTCAACGTTTTACCTTTTTTTTCCTGCAAGATGCCGATTTGTTCATAAATGTCTGTATTTATACTGGAATGTGACAGAGAAGTAATAGCTTATGCGCCATGGAAAACCCAAACTGTTTTATCAAGGGTCTTCAGGGATGATTTTGCAATGCTGAGTGCCTCATCTGTGACCATGAGGCTTTATTTGCTGGCTGCTGCTCCTGGTCACTTTCCTCCCTGGGATGGGACTCCTTTTAGGAGTAAGGAGAACCTCTAGGATATGTTTGCATACTGTGAGACCTCTTGTTTCTCAGATCACTGGAATATGCTGCTTTTCCAAGTTCAGTTAACCATTTAAGTGAACAGTATACCACTCTTCTGTGTCAGTAAAGCAGGTTATAGGATGTTCAGTATTGCGTGGTTTATGTACCATATGATGTCAATGTTTTCCCCCAATAACGGTAAGATCAATTGTAAGCCTCCTACTCTCTGATAAGCTTTTGTGATTGAGTTGATATTCTGCATTATTTGAATGATCTAGGGTGTAAGTTTTGCATAAGATAGTTGTTCTCTAATCTCCTAATCATTTTTATCTTCCTCACATTTTCACTGTTTTCATGCTTAGATTAGAAGGCACATTTTTTAATTGTATAGTTGATAGTGTTTTCAGAGTGCTTCAAGTTCTACCATTTATGCCTTAAAATTTTAGCAAATGGTCTTTGGTCAGTGTTTTGTAGATGGTCAGACAATTACACTACTCTGACTTTAGATCTCAGGATAGAGAGTGCAATTCAGATTATACTGGGCAACAAATGAAACAAACATTCCCCTTCATTTGCATTCTATGTATTGACAAGTATAATACCAAGGCAAAGATAAGATTAAATCAGTGGTATTCTTCACCACTCATAGGGTTAAATATTGAATTTAATAGCCTTACAGCAATAATGCTTGATGCAAGAAGACTGAAATAAAGTTTTCATAGTGAACCTGTAAATGTGGAATCAATCTTTTTCCAGCTTTCTTATTCTGGAGAATGTCTACAATTCCTCTCCCTCAAATCTATCTGTTGCCACTGCAACTGTTGGAGAAAGCTGCTTTAACATAACCTAAAAGAAACGCTTTTTCTACGTTTTCTGCTATTTCATCATTATATTACAGGATCCATAGCATAGGAAGTTGTGAAAGCCAGAAGCATAAATGTGTTCAAAGGAGATTGCACACAATTACGGTCAGCAGGTTCATTCATGACTGTTCAATCTAATGCAACTTCTGGCTCAGGAAGTCTGTGTTTCACTGATTACCAGAAGTTGAGAGGGTAGCTGTAGGAAGGATTATGCTAGGCATGATGTGTTTCTGACAGTCTTTCTTTTAGCATCTAGCTCTATCCTTTAGCAGAAATGGATGCAAAACAAGAGGGAATTCAATTCTGATTTGTTACAGTTATTCTGTGCCTGCTTGACAAGACACACAAGTTTACAAACAATATGGATAAGGAAGTTATTTTATGTATTCAGGTAGGCATTAGGCTTGCTTAAAATCATTAATAGTTGTGTGGATATCACATATATCACATATCTAAGACAATGAGGAATGCTTCCATAGGAAAATGGAACAGAGCGATTGGGGGACAATAACATGCTCTGGAAATGCTCTGACTCAACATCATTAGTCCATGTGCTTCTTCAACCAGTCAATGTATTTGGATACCCTTGTGTAAACCCCATAGCTGCCTTCAACAGCACAGCCCTTTCCCCAGCTGACAATTCCGGTCAGAAACCAAGTGTTCTTGTACTTCGTAGCATGAGGACCACCACTGTCTCCCCTGCAGGAATCCTTAACCCCTGACAGGTCTCCTGCACAGAACATGTTCTCTGTAATATTTAAATCAGTCTCCTTTTCACATTCTTGTGTCTTTACACGTGGCAAATCAACTCTCATTAAAACAGAAGAGGTAACACCTCCATCTAATAGGCGTCCCCATCCACTTACTGTGGAGAACTTGATAGAGGACAGTTCATATACAGCAAACCGTTTCTCAGGCAAACATATTGGCACCACGTAGTCAGTGAGATTGACAGGTGTTTCCAGCCTCAAGAGAGCAATATCATTATTGACTTGTCCAAGTGTGTATCCTTCATGAATGATTATCCTGGAGACTGCAGTTTCTTGCTCAGTTTTCTCATCTTCATTTAATTTGTGTTCACCTGGGAAAGTTATTAATAACAGGTCATATCAGGGAGCTCCTTGATTCCTTGTAAATTTAAAGAGATAAGGTGCTTCTCATCTGACACCTCTGAAGGACAATTCCCTTATACTTCAAGAAGTTGCCACCACCTTGACAAGATGAGTAGGGGAGGATACACACCCAGTCTCACCCGAAGCTGTTCAAGGAAAATATGCTCCAAACAGTGAGCTGCAGTGACCACCCACTCTGGGGAAAGCAGGGTACCACCACACTTTTCTATATTATTCTGTGTTATAAGGGCCTGCAAAAAAAGCAAATTTATGTCTTACATCAAATGTGCTTGATCTGAATCTCAGGAGTGAAGGGTTTTGTATTGCTTCTCTCTGACACTATATAGACCTGTGTGTGAGAATACTGTGCTGACTTTGTAGAGAATTTGGGAGGAGGAGTCTTCCTAAATTGACATTTTCTCCATCTTGTAGTATGGACCTTGCCTATTATGGCCAAGAGTGTATCCTTGCAAGCTGCAACTTTAATTCTTGCCAGAATTAAGGTTAAGGACTAAGGTCTCAGGGAATAGAAGTGGAGTGTTACTACTCTACTTCAATGAAACCAAGCACTCCAAAACAAAGCTAAAATGCTTGACCGAAACAGACGTATCTGCTGACTATGGATGAAGAGGGAATTTGGTTTTATGGATTTTTAACATAACATTTAAAACAATTTAAGATGACAGTTTCAGAAAAAAAAATAAAAATAAAAGCAATGAAAGATTTTTGAAGACTCACTTGCCATGGACATTCACCTGGAGGACAGATTAAACCACCTACTATTCTCCCTCGTGCAGTGGAATTTTTTTTTGCCAGCACTGGTATTTTTCCACATGGGTATTTCACTGAAAAAGAATTAAAAAAAGAAAACAACAACAGAGGGCAGCAACTGTGATTTTACTGTACGGAATTTACAGCAAAATGTCAGTGAAGCTCTTAGTTGAAACACTGATTTCTAATCTGGGAGTATGGGTTCTCAAAACTAAGGGCAGCAAGTAAGTAGTCTTATTGTTTGGAAACAGCCAGAAATGCTATAACAAAGAGAGTGTGGGCCCACACATTATCATTGGCATGTAGTCACCTACCATAAGGCTTTGCAAACATACCTGTTTAAGATATCTATCAACAAGATGGGGTAGGATATGGGTTGGAGTGAAGAAGTGACTCTGTAGTCTACATATTTTCAGTGACCCTGATGACTAATTCAGTTGTACCGAGTGCACAGCACGCACAGCATGGTGAGAGAGAGGCTTAAGCATGGCATGGGCAGCTTGCCATCCCTTGTTTGGGCAGACCCAAAGGTGCCCTGAGAGCAGACACTATTCTGGTATGCCTCTCACAGACTGTAACTAGCTTGCTAGTGTCCAGAGAATCCTTGATTTTTCTGCACTGCACATTTCAGTCTAAGGTCTGTTTCCTGCCTGAGACAGAATGCAAAGACTAGCAATAAGATAATCAAATGTTGACTGAACCTGTGACTGAGCTGTAATGCAGCGGAAGCCTTGGTGTTAGTACATCCTTCACCCCACAGAGCTTCCTTTAAAGAAGGTCTAGTTTTGTGGTTTCTTTGTGTGCCACGTGTCTGTGATGTAACAACACACTGTCCTTTCTGTCTGGCAGTCATACTGTGAGGAGGAGTGCTCTCTTCTACCACTGTGGGAGCCAGGACCCTGTAGTCTATGCTGACCTGCATCTGACATCTCCATAGATCTGTAATAACTTCAGCTATATGAGGACAGCATCAAGCTTTTACATGTACAGACAAGGTATGGAGAAACAGGACTAGCTTTTTGATGGCCGCTGGTGAAGGATCACTGGAGAGTACCAGACCCATAGCCTCTAACACTCTATGCAGGGCAATACTGCAAAAGTGCCAGTGTCCCAAAAGGGCCGTTGTGAGAGATGTCAGAAGGACTGTGAGGGGACAGGCAGCCCGGCAGTTACACAAGTAGTTTTCTCTACTTGCAACATGTGGTCACCTCTGTGGCTGCTTTGGTCCCCAAGAAGCAACAAGTACATCTTCCTCACGGGAAGACGCAATGAAAAGCTTGTGGGGAATATTGAATTCTTTGTTCTCAGCTTTTAACAAAGCAGCTTCCCCATCACGTGGTATTGCAGAATCTGTTAATAAGGGATAAGCACATTAGTAGACTTTTTTTTCTAATGAAATTGCTGTTGTTGATAGCTAGGTTGTCATTATCAGTTCTCTGCATGAGTGCTCCATTGAGGTGTATGGAGGGGGGTATCACCCCTTAGAATTACTTAGTATGCTCCCTGCAGCTCTGTCCGTTTTGTTGTTATGTTCATATCCCCAGGGGTCTCTTTTTCCCCTCTAATAAAGTAATTCAAGTAGGCATCTGCAATAGAGTCAGGTGCCAGCTTATGTATTGGAAAAATAATTAACTTGCACTGCCCTAGTCCCAGCTGAAATTGACCTTGGCAGATAAGTGAGAGAAATATCTAGCCATAGTGTCTATAGTAATACCACAAGTGTATGATTCCTATTAGACAGGAAAAGGATAAAAAGAAGAAAGAGGAAGAAAGGAAGAAAGGAAGAAAGGAAGAAAGGAAGGAAGAAAGGAAGGAAGGAAGGAAGGAAGGAAGGAAGGAAGGAAGGAAGGAAGGAAGGAAGGAAGGAAGGAAGGAAGGA
>JAOXXN010000001.1:25625464-25636586 GCA_026770055.1 Myrmophylax atrothorax | reverse complement strand
AAAAACCCCCCAAACCCAACCAAACAAAAACCCCAAACCAAACCTAACCAAAAAAAGGCTAATACAGTAACTTACCTGGAGAGGTACAAGGAGATTTTACAAATGCTTCAGGTCTTGGTGCAACAGGCTGAACAGGACGTGTCTGCTTAGCTGCCAATTTCTTAAGACTTACTTGTCTCTTCTGAAACATTTCTTCCATACTTTCTTGCTTCCGGAAAACCTTCTGCACATGCTCCTATCGTTGCCATAGAAATAAAAAATAAATTAAAAGAATAATTTAAATAATTTATTAAAATTTATAAATTCCTGTCAGAGACCTATCAACAAGCCACAGTGAGATCTACCACACATTGATTTGAAATTGCAATAACTTTTATACCACATATGAAAATATCATCCTAACTCTTCACTCCTAACAAGGCATAATTTACTGTCATTTAATACACTTAAAAATTGAAACATCACTTCATAAAATATTTTGTGTGCTTGTTACAGAGAAATCTGGAATTCAGGTTTCAATTTAAAAAAAAAGGAAGTTTTTTTGACTGTGTCTAAAGGTTTGTTACATGAAGAGATTCAGCTGAGAGAAAAAGGCATATATTCTCAAGTTCTTAGGAAAAAAAAGCAGTTACCAAGCAGAAATCATACAAATAACAGGGAAGGGCATGTTTTTACTACATAAAAAAAAATAATATACTACAAATATTCAGGAGATTTTTTTTAAAAAATAAAACCTACTGTCTGAAAAATTGAAGGAGTATTAAAAGATTCTGAAACTCTTGATGCTCATCCGAAGATATGACAAGGCTCAGGTAGGGAAATGTGTAGGCTTTACAGTTCCCAGGTATAACTCCCAGTACTGACTGTTTAGCTTTATCAATGTCAGTACAACAGAGCAATTCTAAAATAAACAAATGGACACACACATACACATAAACATCTTTTGGTACCTTTAGGTCCTCATTGAGGATGTGTGCATACTCTCTGTAAATTTTATTCAGCTCCTTGATTTTATTGCCAGCACCAGTATCCAGGAATTTCTCAATCTCCTGTAATGCTGATTCTGCACCATCCTGAGACTGACACTTGTCTACTGGCTGTGAAGCCAGCAGATAAATTCCTTCATCACACCACTTCATAGACTGAAAACAGAGAAGAGAACAGGCTCAGCATCAAACAAACACCCCATACTTCTACTTGTGATTATTCAGCAATCTAACAAGAAAACTTGCAACACACAAAGATAATATTACCTACCATTATGACAACTGGTTGACTGAGGTTTTAGCAAACAAAATGGGAAACAACTGTTCAGAATTTACCTTCTCTAATAAGTCATGCAGTTCCAGAGATTTGTTAAGATGATTTCTCCTCCGTTCTGTCTCAGTACTGAAGGCATCACAGAGATTATTAAGTTCACTGCATTTTGGAATAATGGAGTCCACAGCATAATGATTGCTTTGAATAAAAGCATCACCCTCTGAGGCTAGCATTCTGGCTTTTGCTACAGTTTCCTAAGAAAGCAAGCATTGATTTAGGTACATCTTTCCTTGGGTCAACATCAGTGAAAAAAATTAAAAATTATACCATTTGTTTTTATGCAGTAAAATACACATGTTGATAAAGAATACATCTTTAGTTAACAGCTGACTTGACTAATAAAATCAAAGTGATTTCCAGATGCCCATAAACTTTTATCCCACCTTTTTTCTGTACTTCAGAAACATTAATGGGTTAATCATATGCCTCCCTGTGAAGCAACCACTATTGTCTTTCTATGCCTTATTCAGCAGCATCCTTTGTGTATAGGTATGCAAATTTGGGTACAGCAGCAATCTGAACTCAAACTGAAAAATATCTGTCTCAGCCTTAAGAGCAACAACGTCATCCAGAGAGCAGAATATTTCACTGTGAAGCACAGATCAGAAAAAGGTTTCCTTTCTGCATTATTCAGAGTGCATGTTTCTGTTGGCCATCTTTTAACATATTGCACATGCAATACACAGCTTTCTCATTTCTAGGATTTAATGAGACAAGTGGCTTTCAAAGGAATGGAAGTGGCCCCTTGATCACTACGTGCAAAACTTGGCTATGTAGACACTTCATGTGATTCTTCAGTGAAGCAATCACACTTAGTGACTGGTCATCTGTTCTTTATTGAGGGATGTCCGAGAATTAGTCTTGGTTGTACTTCCAGCTCCAGTGGCTAAAGACTATTCCAAATTCCTTCTGCATGTTACTGGAGACATTGATTTTGCCCTGTTGTCAACTTAAGCTCTTCTCATAAGACATAACAACCAAATACCATTCCCCTCCATGCATGCATTGTCATAGTTGGAATGAAGGAGACTTGTAGAGTTCTTACACATGACTTTTCTTCAAAGTTGGCAAGATCTTTCAAAATATGCTCCACATGTGAACTACTGTTTCCCACATCTGTAAAAGCAGACAGTCTCTCAGACACAATATCCAAGGCTGCTTTGACCTGAAATGAGACACAGCTAAGTATCAATGAAGAGGGTTCCCCTCTCTGGAGACCCATCAGTGAAATAGCTGATAACCACGATATGCAGTCAGGTGACTCACATTATGTGGTTACTGGGGCACAGAGACAAATCACCATTTTTATCAACCTACCTTTACCCCCAATTCTAAAGAAAAGCAAATACAAAAAAAAGGCATTTAAGTAATCCTGTTTCCTGGTACTGAAAAAAAAATGCAGGAAAGCTAATGGAACTCAGGAAACATTTATGATCTTGCTTTTACCAAATGACAATGATACAAAGCTAACGTCCCCAGCAAAACATGAGGGAGAGGTTCCCACCCTAGCAGTTGGTTGAGACAGACAGACACACACTTGAAAGGGGGTTTCTGAGTTGCTTTCATGGAGACACCGAGGCTGCTCTCCAAGATCAGCTACACCAGCATAAAGAGACTGTAGGTGCCATCAAGCATATGAGTTAAACAACATGAGATCATAAACTGTCTGTAAAAATTGTAGTTCAGCCTCCACCCAGTTTCTAACACTGTGGTTGCAACTTCCCACCCACAGTGCTGGAGACAGTTTTAATAAAATTTCTGCCAGAAGGTTTAGTTGAGTCTTGGTTCCATAAAAGGGTCTATTGGCAAGATGAAAGCATTGCAGCAGCATTTTATATTTCTGTGGTACAGAACAGGTTTCAAAGGAGTTTTTGAACACTTAAACACTGCTGGGTGCATGGAAAAAAAAATTCTAAGACTACAGAAAAAAAGCTGTTATGTCTCTATAGGCAAGAATTCAAAGTAGTAAAGATAGCAGTATGTCAAGTAAGGACAAGCACAAGAAAAAAGGTTGGAGGAAACTTTCAAGCACATAAGAACTGCAAAAACAAGAAGGGGGAGTATTTTCTTCTGAATCATTTCTATATTACCAAATATTGACTGCCACCAAGAAGTTCTCACCTCTCTGAAATTCTGTTCAAAATTCCGAAGGCGCAGACACTGCTCAAGTTTTTGCTGATGTTTAATCCAAAACTCATCAAAGGCAGTTTCTGTTTCATGTAATTGAGCCAGTAGCCTTAAAAAAACAAAACACCAAACCCCAAACAAAACATAAAAAAATACTGTAAGAATGATGAGTACAACCTTCAAGGGACAATGCAATCTTCCACAGTAAACAAAAAGCCTCCCCAGAGCAGTATTTTCCAGAACAAATAAACTGGATACAGGAAACATTTTAGCATTGCACAGAATCATTTCCTAGAATAACAGTGATGTAAAACTGAAACCTAACACAAACATTAAGTTGTGAAAAATGGGCAAGTGCTGATCTGAAGCACCTTCTCAGCTCTGGCCTGGAGACATGAAGAGTTGGGGCAAAGATACATAAACAAAACATGCAAATGTGTGTGGGCCAGGACCCAAGGAACACAAGCCTTAGGCTATAAGGAAAAATTCAGGTAAAAATTCGTACTGCTGTGACCAGCCATCTGCCCTTACATTTTATTCCTTGGAGCAAAGCTCACAATAAACCTGAAGGCCATTGCTCCTTCTCTTCCAAGCAGAGTTACTACTTAAATATCACAGGCAAGCGTGCAGAAGCACCACAATGAAAAAAGCCTGCTTCCATTTTATTTATTTTATATATTTATATTATGTATTATATATTTATATTTCAATTATATTTTAAGGCAAATGCCTTAAAACTTTTAAACTTATCTTCTAATATTGCATTTGGCAGTACAATATCATATGGACTCTTTACAATGGACTTTGCTGTACTTAGGCTACATCCAGGGAAGGCTACACATCAGAATTTTAATGAGCTTTTGTCCTCAATAGCACAGAAACAAACTCTGAATTTAAAAGTTAGAACTGATTAGAAAAAAGTCAGGGACACACACACACAGTTTTTTCCAACTTCCATCAGATATTGTATCGAACAGGAATGTTATGGATAAATTAGCAACCCCCACCCCGACTGTCCTTGGATAGCTGATAGCAACAGTGACCCAAAGAACTGAATTCTGCCAAGCTCTGTGGATTGGAATGGACAGTTATTTGGAAAGAAAAGTCATCCTGAGCATAACAGAAACACAGCATGACAGACAAAAAAAGAATGCAGATACTGCCTGGGGAAAATGAGCTATGCTTTCATAGCTTTGTGAAAATTTACATCTGTCCTATGGTGATATAATGTCTAAAAACCTGGCAGCAATTTAAGGTGGATGTTGGGGGGTGTGGCAGGCAGGAAGCAAAGGAAACAACATCCATTACTTACCAAATAAGCATATAGGAAATTGGTGCATAGATTCCTCAAGAGAGGTGTACTCCCTAGCAGCCCTTTAAAGGCTACTAACAACATTGGTAAGTTAGCAGGTTTAAAGAAAAAAAAACAAAACAAAACCTCCCACTTCAAAAAAGACCTAATAAAAATTGACAGATCTACTGAAAAGGAGGGATATATTACTTTACTTCTGTCCTCCCCTTCTGCCTTCCCTACAGCAGCAAAATTTCCTTGGATTGCACTTTGGTCTGTAAACAAAGCCCTGATGTTCTTTAAAATAAGGCAAAGCTGCTCAACTATATAGTCCAAATATGACAAAAAGGGGAAAAAAGGAACAGTGTTGTTTTGTTGGGACCAGAACTCCAACCCCATTTTATTATAGCCAGGTGACCCAGTAGTGGACATTAGGGGGTTACTTTGCTCAGGACACATCTGACAACAGAGGAGTTGTTTCTTAAACGTTTCTGAAATGAAAATAAGCAAACATTTCCTTATTTTCAAAGCATGCATATGGAACTAAGCAAAAAAGCTGATGAGAGGTAAAAAAATCCCAGAAAAGCAGCATGTTCAGTATTCCACAGGTCTCACCTTTCCACCGTTGTTTGATTGTCTAGCTGATCTTGATTCAGTTTGTAATCAGGATTCTCAGTAACTGGTTTTGTAATACTTCCTAGTATATCATCTCCCTGTTCCACTGCTACCCTGATATCCTCCTACAAAACAAAACAAAACCCCACATGCTGTAGTTGTTTTTTCGTGCAGACTTCACACGGCAGGGAACTGGAAGAAGGATTTTAACAGTAACACAGCAAGCACAGTTTGATTAAAAGCAGTGTTTGACAACAGACAGTAAATGATAAATGTCAGGTTTTTCTATGTTTACCATCTCAAGATCCCAGTGTTACTGAGTTGAATTTTCATGGTAGACAGCCTTCTAGTGTCTCCTTGGGCTACAAATAGCTCAGAAATTTTAGACGTACAGTTTTGAAACCACCAAATAGTTTTCATTTAAGTTGATTTGAAAGAACATTTGTTCATGCTTCAAAAGGCCATATATTTTCATGTGCATGCAAATGCAATCAAATTTCCTGTTGCAAACAAAACTACAAATTAAACATACCACTACTTACAAAGAAATTACTGTTTCCCATACAAATCATTATGCATTTGCACATACATGAACTTAGTTTCAAGAAATGTCATTTCTGAATGCAGAAAAGATTTTTAACCTCAAATCAAATAAACAAGTTCAATAATATTTCAGTGGTTGACATTGTTACTGTCTATTTACATCTTCCATATTTTCTATTACAATTCCTAGCTATAAATTAAAACACAGTTTAACTGTAAGACAGCATCTTTACAAAAAATTACATACCTTCATTTTGTCCTTTTTTTCTGTGTGTGTTGCAAGAAGGGAGCTGGTTGATTGCACATCATTTGGTAGTTCTGTTTCAGCCAGCTCAGTCCCAAAGGACTGAAGAATCTGAGCTGTTTGCTTAACCTTTTGGGCGAAGCCTTCTATAGCCTTTTGGAATAAAAAGCATTAAAGATACTTTGTGCTCATCACACACATATATACAAACAGACACATACACACAAAATATAAGCCTCAAAACAAACCCAAAGAGATCATTTACAAAGTATGATTTTGCAAGCATAGATACCGTCACCATTAATTCCTTAATTGTATATTTTTCTTAGGCTTGTATCAGGTGTATCTTCTTCACATTTTTATAATCTGGAGTTATTACAACTTGAGTTTTTCTTTCTTGTAGCAAAACCAATAATCCTCAACACAATAATACAGTGTAGTTCCTTTGCTCCAAGTGTTCAGAAAACCACTCCCAAGTTATTACTCATATTATTTCTCTGAGATGACTAAGTACCATTGGGAACATCTTCTCACTCTGAGCGTGTCAACTTGCATCACTTGGAATCTGTTTTATAAATGACAGGGTATAAAACAGAAGGGTTCATTAAAATGAAAAGTTAAAACAAACCCCAAGACTTACAGTGCGACGGGACAGCCATCTGTTATGGCAGTAATCCAGGGTGCCACCAAGATCTTCTGTTAATTGTGTCTTATCAATGTAGGCCTGCAGTTCTGATACTGAGCCCAGCATTATGATCTGCAGCAGAAGGGAAAAGAGTGAACGTGATCAGTGGTGACAAGCTCTTGTTAAGGATTTTAAGCCCCATCCTTCAGCCCCTGATAGAGAAAAGTCACTTTAATATAGAAGTGATAGAACTATTTCCTTAGGGTATAGAAAGACAAACTTAAGAGTTGTTTCAGTTGAAGATGATGTAAATGTAAATAACTGAATACAAGCATGAGCACCAGGCATATTTAAAAAAAGCTTATGGTTTATACAACATAAATTACACTGTCAGGTTTGGGATTTTTTTATCTTGATAAACCATACTTGGCTAGTTTCTAAATGAATGAGCAACATTCATTTCTTCTTAATTTTATCTTGTTATTCTGGGTTGCCATGAAAGACCAATAGTGTCTACATGGATTTGTCATGTAAGGGCTGGTTCCCCCAAATAAATGAAAGATGGGGGGAAAGTTTCTTAAAAACTATCTTTCATCCTTGAAATTTACATCTGACAAGTAAAATAACCTTTGTATCACAAGCTCACATAGTCTCACAATTTATTTTAAAATATAAATGCAGTAAATTTGCAAATGAAAGTACAATCTGTGGGTTTGCTGGCAATATAACAACAAGCATCCATTGTATGTTTCCTCAAATGACAGAGACCATAGCGTTTGTCCATGGGAAATGCATCTGCCTCAAAATTCACATAGTCCTTCAAGAATAAACCATCATGAATTAGCTAAAATTGCTAGAACTGCCTTCAAACATGGCTTTTTGTTGGGTATTTTTTGGTCCTCGCTGTCTACATTAAGTACTTTTAAAGATTCCTGGTAGTAAAGTGAAAACAAAGGATTACTTACAGGTACTTTCATTTTAAACTCATCTTTGTTGAATTTGAAAGCAATGTCCGAGAGAGCTCGATGAAACAATCCTGTTGGGCGCAGAACAAGTACCAGTTGCAGGTTTCCTGGGAAAGATGCCTGCAAAGCAAGTTTAATCTGTTATTTTCTGTGTCTCAGCTCTGGAAAATATTTTTGAACAAGTCCCCTCTGATAAACCACAAACTAACTGTATCAAAGGCGTCCCATAATGGGGTGACCAATCATATAGTAACATGACTAGTACAAAGAGCTTCATTCAAAAGACATTCACTTGTCTTTGGGAACAGGGACCTATTCTCTAGGAATCAATTTTTTTCAGGGCTGGCTTGTACTGCTCTTCAGTGAAGATTACAACCTACCCAAGCAGGCTGATGAACAAACAGCAGTGGCTGAGTATTTTTTTTAACAGCAGTATTTTCATGGTTATCTTCTGTTTAATAGAAGGTGCCAAGAGAAACCTTCATTGTTGTCTGAACACCTAACAACATATTTCTCATTTGTGCATGTGCTACCCTGCCAGTTGCCTAACCAACTTATTGCCACAGAGAGGGCATTTCTCAGGCAGTAGCTTAGAAATAAGCTTTAGTTTTGAAGACAAAAATAAACGTCAAACATAACAATTCTCAGCTGGGGTTTTCCTCATCAGCTTCCAACTCATAGTCTGACAGATGTTCCCCACTTCTACAAGTGATAGAATGAAAACAGAGGAGAGGAGAAGTAAAAAAAGAGCACTAAATTACTAAAAATCAATCTCTGCTGTGGCAGAGGTTTGCATATTTGGCATTTAGACATTCTTGAACACATGCAAGTGTTCTCTATTCAGTATTTGTACTGTAGGAAGGCAGTGGAACTCACTAAAGAAATTACCATTATAATGATTCAGTATGCAATTGTCTTCATTATAGGGTTAGAAATTATTTCACATTTCTAGCAAACCGAGTTACTGAAATGAAAAAAAAAAAGAAAGAAAAAAGCCAACAAAAAAAGCTGCACTGACTGAAGGAGCTGTTATGCTATGTTTGTTTCCCTGCCTTGTGGAACTATTAGTATCTGGAAGGCTGGAGAGCAATTTAATACCCATTTTGATGTTTCCAAGGGTTCCAGGTACTTAGCATTGGAAATTATAGACTTTTAGAAGGAAAAGTAGTTCAAAACCTTTCTGGAAAACTTAACAGATTCATTATGGTTCCCCAGACATTCAGCATGCAACCAAGATTTCAATTTGATTGAGGAACCTTAAAGGCTTGAGCTTCTCAATCTGTTTCCATTTCAGTGATATCCAAATTTCCTAGAAAGCACGGTGGTTCAGTCCCAAAGGAGTCTGAGGGCAGGGAACAGAATCCAGGTAATTCTGAGTGCTCTCATTGGTACGCTGTTCATAAAATCTAGTTACTAACTAGTGAAGTTAGTAAGCTAACCCATAGTTACCTGAAGAAAACCTTTTATAGAAAAGTCTCAACTGTATTCAGAAAAAAAGATATTTCTTTTTTAAACATTTTTTCTGAATTATCATACAAGGGGCAACTGCAAATTTATTTAAGAAAATTATTTCACTGACACCGAGAGATATTACAAGAACAGACAAAAGAATTTTTAAATTAAATCTCCTCAATGATCTTTTTAGAATGATAGCCATATAGTTTATTTCACACATTCAACAGACATGTCTATTTATTTTAGGCCTGTAACAGCATTGTTCAGAGTCTGACTGAGCTGATACTTTATATTTTTAACTTCCAAAATTTAAAGTTTATTCAATGCCAATGCCAAAATTTCTGAAGAAAAAGCTCCAATAAGAAGTATCGTTTTGGTAACACAATTTGAAAAAGAATAAAGTGCCTTCTTGTGAGATACCTCCCTCCCGACACATCCTGACACACTGTCTATGGCAGAAAATATTTGTAACCCCTTTAGCCTCACTCAGAGAGCAGAGAAATGCCTCAAGTTGGGTAGATAATTAGAAACACTCAAGAGCATGAAATTATGAAATTACATGTACAAGTATTGTATTTCTTCATTTTAGCTTTAAATTCTCACTTTTACACTTTGTTGCTGTAGTCTGGATTTTTACTTGAGAATTTCAGAGGAAATATGTTGAAAGAGAACCTGACCAGTGAGGAATTTCTGAAGGAGTCAGGTCTCTGCTTGCTGGACAAGAGTCGGGGGCACCTCATCACAGTATTTCAGCTGCCACTTAAAGGGCAGCTACAAAGAGGGCATGCTCTCTCTTCTCTAGAGGCCACGAGAAAAGGACAAGGGACAATGAATACAAGTTGTACCGGGAAAGGTTTCATCTCCATATAAGAAATACGTGGGGTTTTTTACAGTGAAAACAATCATTCATTGGAACAAACTCCCCAGGGATATGGTAGACTCCCCATCATTGGAGGTTTTCAAGATGCAACTGATCAGGCTACTCGATAATCTCATCAAGGCTCCCTTTCCCCGTGAAAGGCTGGGCCAGATGGTCTTTCAAGGTCCCTCACAACCCAAGACTTTATTCTGTGATTCTATGATATTTAGACTATTACTGAAGCAAACAGTAGTACCCAATTGCAACGTAATTACAAATTTTTATGAACTGTGTATTAGCTCTTATGAAATAGAGCTTAATTGCATGACATAATTAGTAGGGTGTTCAATTCAAAGAAAATAGACAGAGAATACACGTTACAATTATTTTTCATCTCAGTATGTCTACCCAAAATGATGCTGTTGAAGCCAATGAAGTATCACTTCAATTCCCATTCAAGGCTGTCAGAATTTCCCTCACTCTCTGAATGAAAGCTCAAATTCTAGATCACTCTAACTTTACCTACAGTACTGCATTGTTTCCACTAGTCTATCTCCTATTTAGTTTCCCATTTGTTTGGCAGTTTGTGGTTTGTTTTTTTTTTCCTTCAAAAAAACCCTCAGGTCCTAAAAAATGATGCCTCTTCTGCTTGTTTTTGCTAGGAGTCAAATCTGAAAATTGATCTTCATGAAACAAAAACAAGAAAAGGGAGGATTGCTACAGTAAACAATGTTGGCCTGTGCCAGTAATTACAGTTTATCAAAGGCGGTATCAGTACTGCTAATTTTTCCTAAAGCCCTGGTGACTTGCAGAGACAATACTGTGATGTAAGAGATACTTCATAGATGCCTGTGAACTTCACTGGCCAGTTCACTTCATCCTGGACATGAGCACAAAAGAAAAATTCTCTGTCCCAGTCCAGCAGCACATTTGTTTGAAGCCATTGTACATTAAGCAGGCAGAGAAAACAATGACTTCTCAATAATGCTGTGCCAAATGTTAAGCACCAAAAACCAGCCATGTATGTTTAGTAGTGTCATCAAATAAAGTGCCTTCAAGGACTGTTTCAGTGAAGTGA
>JAOXXN010000001.1:25595459-25612322 GCA_026770055.1 Myrmophylax atrothorax | reverse complement strand
AGTCCTCAGGACTAGAACCTACAGCCCCCGGTATTCCCAGGAGGTCTCCCATCCAAGTACTAACCGGGGCTGACCCTACTTAAGTGGCCTTTAAAAGCTATAGAGGACAATCAGATAATACAGCAACTATGAAAGGAAAATAAAAATCAGCTAAGCCCTGTGGTGACATTTCTCATTACTATTTTTTTCCTAGGGCATAAGAAATCAACGGATTATGAACTTGACAAAGAACAAAACCAACTAAAAAAAAAAAGGGTGAAATTCAACTGTACAGTTAAACAAAATCTAGTACCCAGGCACTTAACAGAAATCAGACTTAGAGCAGCTTCATTTTCTTACAATTCTTCATTGCTCGTTATCATAAAAACAACTTTGTTTCAGAACTGGCCATTTTATCCACTTCATTCTAAACCAAATCCACCAGCTGGGTATTTTAAAAAAGAAACAAAATAAAAATCATGTCTGTCACATCCCCCTAACTGAAAAAGGTATGCTACTTAATTTTGAAACACTTTTGTACTCAATTGTTCTTTAAGTATTTTGATCTTATGACAGCGTCTTTCTCATGATCTGAAGTAAAACTAAAATTAAGGACTTAACATTTTAAGACAGTTTCTAAGGAGAAGAAAGCAGGCCAGTGCTTTCTCAAGTAAATGATCAAAATAACATGATATATCACACTCCACTGATATTGCTGGCTTTTATAGCCCATAATAGATGGTGCTGATTAAATCAATTTAGAGATAGCAGGGACTGAAAAAGAACTATAAACCAGACATCTAAGGTCTTACATTGAACTTTCTAATTTCAGCTGCTCAGTGAGCCTGTAGGTTTTAACACAGTATCTAAGCTGAATACTGCTTTGTAATGCTGCTGCCATTATGGATCTTACTTGTGTGTTTTCTAGAAATCTGCACTTATATTCATATTTGAAAGCATTTAACTAAAGAATAGTTGGGCAAATTAAAAATGTTATAATCCTTTATTACACCAGTGCTACAAATGTTATTCCGAATTTGCAAGTCATCATATACGATATGTATGAAAATATATCAATATATGTAATCAAAGTGATTACACACCTAAGGCAAGGTCAAAATGTTCTGAAAGTTGGACAGTAATACCTTTCCACTAACTACATTTGCTCTAAATTAGCAAACTTTAACATTATATTTACTGTTTTTCATATTTACTATTTTTATGACAGAAAATTTGAGGTTTGCATTTTATTGTGAGATCAGTGGCAAAGAAACCATCTGCCAAAAAAATAAACAGAATGAAAACATATTTCCAAAAGATGGCTGTTACACAATTGCACGTTGCCGTCATGGCATTTAATCGGTTAGACAGAAAATAACAGTTTGGTGCCAAGTTCTGCCACAGATGTAGATGTATGACTAACTGATGTCAAAGAACATTGAACAAATCTGAGTACAGAATTGTTCCTAACAAGGATAGCATTTACAAACACCCAGATGAAGCTCTTTGGCTACCTAGCAGACCTCCTGAGCCCCTAAAGCAAACTGGCGTGATATTTTGGCTCCCACTCAAACAGTGGGTCTGACATCTGATGGTGACACTCATTTGTGACACATCTCAATTCAGATTTCTACAAGAATTACTTTCAGTTGAGGTGTGTAACCAGTCTATCAGGTGTCAATTCTTATTCCAGCAACATTTATGAGAAAAACCCCAGAAATTATGAGCGCACTGTTCCTGGCACATGGCACTGCATATGGGGCAAAAATAGGAACACAATGATTAAGAACTTGTGTACCATTTCAGAGAGAATTTATATAGTTCTGGCTTGTTTTTTTTTTTTGTAACCTGTATCTCTTCAGCTGAAAACACTGAAGAAGTCAGTTAGTGCAGGAAGCACAGCTGGAAGGACATGTCCATCACTTCTGATCTCACTGAATCCAAAGGAAATCCAAGGAACAGGCCACCTGAAGGTTCCCCACGTGCTGAATTTAAAGCTGGTGCTTGGTGGTGTGGAAGTCACTGCATTGCACTTATCTCTCTGTATACAAATCTCTGGAGTCAGGGACAAAACTTGCCATCTACTCCTTACTGTTTCACTAGTGAGCAGCTATGCTATTCTTTGCCATGAAAGAAGGTTATTGTGTAAGAATTGGTTCTATTTGATTATTGGGCCCTCTCACAGCCTGCTCAATGAATTTTACTGTAGAAGGAAAAACCTACCCAGCACAAACTAAGGCTGACCAATGTTCATGAAGAAATATAGAAAAGAGAAGGCATTCCAACAAAACCAATTTAAAATAACAGTCAGAAGTGCTGTGATACAAGTGCAGCCTCTAGTGGTCTGTCCAAAATCACTGAGTGCCAAGTAAAAATTATTACCTATCAAGCCCCTGGCAGTAACAGCTGCATTTCACTCAACACAGCTGATGCTGAGACACTTCAGAGCAGGAGTACAACTTGTAAGCAAGGAGGAACCATTTCTCATTGATTCTTATGTTTCAAATCTGATTTTGAAAATAAAAACTGCTTCCTCCCACCAACACCCCCCCTCCCCCCCGCAAACAACTAAATCACTGTGAATGAAACAACATGCTTAACATTCTACAATCGAATTCATTCTACACTGAACTTCTGTGAATAGATGTATTTTTAAATGCCCATTCAAAAAACCTATGGCACTTAGACCTACTGTTTACTTTGGTTTTGATAGTTACTGCCTTCCATTCAGAGAAACAGATGAAGCTGCACAGGAAATTAAAAAATCTGAGCCTTTGTATTGGAGCTGAACCTGTAACAGTTTCCTCATTACAAGGGGTTCAGATAAGAACTCACACATTTCCCTGCCTCCACTATGCACCTTTTTTTCTTATTTCTCTATATTCCAGTTAACTCTCCTTAAATCTTCTCCAGTGTACCACTGATGAAAATCTTTCCTTTCCTATTATGCTTACTTTTGGTCTCAGCTGTTCATGCCCCAGGTATGTCTGAAAACACTCAATACTGTATTGCAATTTTCTCAGGATTGGGGAACAATCAGATACCTAAAATTCTATTTTAGGATCTCTCAGCAAGCAGGCAAAGAAGAATTTAGATGAATATTGAATTGTGAGGTGGCATAAATAAAAAACATGATAGACGGAGGTTTATAATTTGCTCATGAGGCAGAAGAGATGAGCAGAATCATACAGCCTGGCAGAGCAACACCATGAAAATGCCTTTTACATCTTTATAGGCATAGGCAAGATAATTACACATGATGTTATATCAGTGACAGGAGATCTTAAAAGCCAGACAAACAGGAGAAAAATAATACGGAGAAAACAGCTTCAAAGAACTTTGTTTAAGGGGCTATGAATAATTCAAAACTTTGGAATTTTCATCCAAACTTCACAACTGTAGCCCAGAAAGCCAAGTGGTTATGCACAGCCCTATGCCTCATCTGAAAATTCCTCAGTCACCAAAGGATTGTGACAACAGCTCACAGCATCTGTCTGCCATGAAGAACCTACAAGGAAGATGGGCTACTATCAGAGGTGTACTGTGGATGAGGTGACAGCCAACTCGCTGACAAACAGGAGAGGTGCCCTCCAGCCTCGGGCCCAAAGGCAGCCAGAGGTCTTTATCCTGCACAGCAGTATGTCCCCTGAAATTGTGAGATATGAATCCAAACTTGTTTACTTGAGGTACTTCTCTCTCAAGCACTGCTTGTGTTCCTCAGCCAAATAGACAGCACAGGCATTTACACTCATTTATTGTGTACACAGTGACATTTCTCCCTCCCCACTCATCTTCAGAGATATGGGCATCAGTAACTTCCTTTATCAGTCCCTATAGCTCCTCTTTATCTTCTGCATTACTTTAGGTCTTCAAATAAGCTTCTCTTCCACTTTCAAACCAATTCCTCCTTAAAATAAACATGACTGATTGGAGTACAGCAATGCTGGCTATATTCCAACATATATGCTGACCTCCTTTCTGCTCCAAAAAGCTTATGCTGTTGCGGGGGAGAGAAGCTGAGGGAATGTAGCCAGTGTTAAAAAAAAGAACTAAAGTGTCATCTGCCTTGGCCTGTACATCTGCTTGTACTATGGACACTGACTTCCTTTCCATAGTACCCATCGGCCTTTGTTATGGTAACTTCATGGAATGGTTTGGGATGAAAGGGACTTTAAAGATCATCTAGTTCTAACTGCCCAAAACTTCACAAGCTTTATTCCACCAAGGAACTAAAATCAGAGTACCCTTAAGGGATTTTTGCAGGTAAAAGAAATTTTTCTTTCAAAAGTGTGTGAAATTAAGTAAAATAAGGGCTTTTAAGTTGTTTTTTTTTTAATTTTCCAAATGGAAAACCTAATGTAGTTTCTTCAGGTCATGCAGAGCTGCTTTTGAAAGGACTGTTTGAAGAAAGACAACAACTTTGAGGACTCATTTAGACTTAACTACAGATGGCTGAAGTAGGTCACATTATCCTGGAGGGACAATTAAGGATAAATAGGTCAATAAAGGCAAAAGGGTTCCATGTTGGTTTAAGCTTAAGTAAATTGAGCAACAGAAAGCTTATGCAATCCTCATTTTAGAACTATTAAGTCCAACTCCATAAAAGCATTTTTACACCTATTCAGAACTATGATATTGGAATTATATATATTTCTAGGACACTGCAACAACCATTAATGCCACTGCACAAAGTATTGGCTCAACCTTACTGGGAATGCTGCATGTTTTGTTTTAGAATGGTGCCTTCACACTTAAATAGGATGTTAAATTCTCTGAATTTAATTCTGGACTAATGGAAACTCCGACATGAAGGTCCAACATTTTAGTAATTAACTTGTACAATTCTACAGTGCTTAATTTAGTTGCCTTATTACAGACTAAATTTACCACTGGATGGTGTGTGTCACACATGTGCCTATTCAAATCCTCTAAAACTTGAAGGTGTAAATGGGATTTAAAGACTATAAAGGCTATACCTGTACAGGGATAAGCTTTAAAACAAATTTAAGGCATTCATAAGGCATCAAAACCAGTGTCAAATGTTCCAAACCCAGTAAAAATTCAGACTTTAAATAACATTTTAGGCTTTAACCTAATCTTGCCAAAGTATGTATCTGACATGAAAGCTTTGGACTACCACTTGAATATAAGATACAATGCTCTTACTTCAAATCGAAGACTTTACATTTCCTGTCTGCTTACAGCAACATATGGCATTTACAACTGTTTGGCAGCTGTGCTCTGAGAAAGGAAGGGTACACACAGCAGGACAGATTTTGCTCGAAGTCCTGGGATGTTCTCACTGACAAATTTGAGGGGCTGCCAAGGTAACAGCAGGGTACAGGTTCCATATCTTCAGCCTGGATTGTAATCTAACAAAGAGGAGAGCGTGGAAATTAAGCACAGCTGACAGAAATAAACTCTGAAGCTGCAAAGCTGTTGCTCAGCGTGTCAGTATGAACTGTCAGGGCGTCTGTTTTTTGGCACTTCTTACCCATTATGTGGTGATGTTTATCCCTGGCACTCTATAAAACAAAAGAGGCTAACTCTTAGCTAGTGGCAGACTGCCCGTTTAGTTTGTAGATAAATTAAGAAACACAGGAGGCTGCCCTCTCACACGGGCTCTTCATAAGGTCTGCTGGACCCTGATAGATTTACCAGCTCCAAACAAAGCATTACCCCAACACTGCTGTCTCTGCTTCCAGAGCCCAGTGGTGGATCTATGCTGAGGAGACTGGCACTGCCCAAGCTGTGTGAGCCCTGTGCTCTCCATTGCCCCCTGCACTGAGGTTTGTCAGCTCCAGTAACATCTATGACATGCTCTGGCATGTTCTCCTGGTCTCTACCTAAATCCACCCTGCGATGCTTTGCTGTGCCCACACCAGTGAAGTCTTTTCACATCTGGACCCACTGGAAGGCTTAACCCAGACATTTTCCTGTCAGTTTTCCAGTGTTATCCCAAACAATGGGGAGCTGTTCTAGTAAACAAGGAAGGATCTACCAGAAGCTTGGCAAACCCTAACAACTGAGTTCTCAAACCATTGGACATCAACAATTTCGGAGATCATCTTGTTCTGTTCCATTACTTGAACATGATGGCTTCCTAGTTTTCCCACACTAGACAGTACCACAAACAATAGGATTTCTTAGGAGGGGACATGTTGTTCAAGCATTTAGAAAGCATTGGGCATTTCAAAGAAGGGGGGACTCTCCCAGGCAGGAAACTGCCGAACACACCAAGATAACCCGAGTTGTGCTCAATAGGATGGGGTAGAACAGAGGGGAATTACAGAGTGAAGCTGTACAAGGCTCTGGCTGAATACAAGTGAAAAAGGCCAGTGTATTGTATTTAATCAGCAGTAAGGGACTCAAACAGGCCACTAAAAACTGTTCTGATTTTCTAATCTACACTATGTCTTATTTCTCTTGAAAAGAACTTGGTGTTTAAGACTCAGTTTTACACTTTTAAAATAATAGCTTTCGAATCTTTTGTCACCACATGAATTTTTGCTTGTTTTCTTTGTTCAAAGATGAATCTATATAAGCAGTAAAGGAAAGCATTAAAACTATACTCTTTTGTTCTCATAAACAGCATATTGTTTTCTTATTGCAGTAGGAACTGCTAATTAACCAGAAGCAAAACCATATGTTGAAAAATCCCATCTGGTTTGGGTTTTTTTTTAACCACTGTAATTACCTATTGATTTCTTTTGGACCAAGCTCTTATGCTAAACCCCACATTTGGTAAATTCATATTCCAACAATGTGTACACACTTAAGTTAATACCATATATTTCAAGTAAGAGCTCTGATGGAGAGAAGTATGAGTCACATTTGCCTTCAGGGTACATTGTAAATCTTAAAAGTCTATTTAATAGAATCAATAGAAAGAGGAAAAATACTTTCAAAGCAGAGGAACCAAGAAGAGAACACCAAATGCCCTGAAATGCAATCTTAAGGGTACAGTTGGCAGCTATTTCAGGGCCTTTTGCAAACCTGAATGCAATATTCTTTCTTCAGCCTTGGTAAATGTGGGATGTAGAAGGTACATTCCACAGGTGCCTCTTCCACTACGCAGTAAGAATGATGGGCACTATGTATGAGGGTTGCCAGGTTCTTACTCAGCTGAGAGATGGGACAACCTTGTTCTGTGTGACCTCTTTTTTCTACTGAGCTCAGCAGTCATCCCCAAAAGGTTCACAGAGTGAAGTAATAGGAGACATTCTTCTCTGCAGAAACAGAATCAGACCAGCTACATGGACATTATAAAATGTCCACAAAACATCCTAAATAGACCTTTGGCTCACTGTCCTCTACTGAAACAGAGTTGAATTTAAAGACCTCTCCTTTGATAGACACTTCTCAACAGATACTACTTTATTCAGTAACTCCATTGATAAGAACTATTAATTTCTGGGGATCAAAACTTACATGTAAATGATATGTAATAATTCAGCATTTTAGTTAAAATACTCTTTCTAGAAAGTATTGCCTTCCACACTGCCACAGATTCTCTTTTTTTTTTTGTACTGAGTAGCTTATATGTCTTTCTAAGAGAATTCTCACCTTTTTAATAAAACTTTGTCTTGTACTTCAAGAATAATAGAAATTACTATCAGCTAAAAGAAAAATCTGCTTCAGAAGTATTACACATATACCTTTACATCATATATTTCACTACCAAAAGAGCAGTTATAAAAGGATTAGCTGTAATCTTCCACTCTCTATTGTACTTATCCTTAATCCATCATTTTTTCCTGACAAAGCAGTGATCTTTCAGTACACACTATGTCAACAACTGGTGCTTGATATTTTGAGATTAAAAACTGTATGTTAGACATTATATTTTATCCAACCATTTATAGAAGAAGAACTTACCGTGCAACACTAACATCCACCTGAAGAATATGGTTCAGCTCTCTCCTTAATGATATGCATTTGTACCAGGGTTAATTGAGTATCTTTAAACTGAGATGAGGTATTCCCTTTCCACCATGTCCTTTCTTAGCATCCTTGTGTATCAGACATTTACTGAGCACATACTAAAGCTTTATTCTTTGCACTATTCCACTCCATGCTCATCTAAATTGGTCACATGCAACTTTCAATAGTTCTATTCCTAAATGCAAGGTGCCTCATGAGAAATTTAATGCTTCATGCTTAAATTTCACTATGAAAAAGACAAGAGAAAGTTCACACAGAAAAATCTTGTGGAACCCAGTGTTTAGATAATATAGAACAAGAATGCAGTAAGAGGTGACAAGGTCATGCTTACCTATAAAATTAGAAGGAACAAAAAAGGTAGCTTAAGAGGTTTTAGTTTTTCCTCTTTCAAAGTCCTAAGCTAGTCTTCTTTCACTTGGAAACAAATCTTGAAAACTTAGTGCCACTGATAAGATTTATTATACCAGTAAGTATTTTATTGGGTGAACTCTACTGCAGAGCACAGAAAGGTTCTTTCTTATGAGGCTCTTAGTAGCTCCTCACTGTCATCCCCATGAAATATCATTTCCCTTAACATGGAACTGTGGGCAGTCAGACAATGAGGTTTGAGTTACTGCTGCCAACCCCTTGCTGTGACCTTGCACTGGGCCAAGTAGCACAAGTAGTTTTCCAAGGAACTGTTGTTGATCCAGACATGTCTGTGCTCTACAGGGCTTTTCATAGAAAAGCCCATTTCACCTCAGTCAACCAGAAGAGACAAAAGACAGAGTTCAGTATCTGATAAACTAAATGACAATAGCCTGGGAGACCAGTTCATGCATAAAAGCTGTGGGTTCCATTTCTATCCTTTCTGTAAATCCATACTCCTCATACAACTTGAATCAACTTACAAACTAAAAAAATTAACTGCCTCCACTTTTCTCAACAGCAGTTTCCAAATCATCCAAAACAGTATTTGAACACTAAGATAACAGGAGAAATCCTACCTTCCAACACCTTTAATAGCACTAGAAATATATCAGTTCAATAAAAACGTTGTTAGGGTTATATGCAGCCAATAACTCATCCTTACCAAAACATCCTTTATAAGGACATGTATACTGGCATCCAGCTAGTGTAATTTTTGTAGTTTTTTATTCCTATGAGCCTCCACAAGGGCTCACAAACACAATTTTACACACTGCTAGTGAAGATATCAAGAATATCATAAACCCTCTGAGATTACAATTCTCAGACACAGAAGGTGCTAGGTTTATCAGTATTTTAACAGCAACATTAATTTTACAAGGTTTGAAATTGAAGTGTTATCACCATAAACCTAAAGAATTTTTATATTCACAATAGTCAATACTCTAACATCTCCCTTGTTTACACAGAACAGTCCTCTCTTTCTAAATAATTGCAAATTACAGAAACAAAGAAATTCTTCAAGAACAACTAGACTTAAAGAGTTAGCTCTTCTGGCTCAATACCCATAAGAATAATTGTTGTCAGGTAGGGGCAACCAACAAGAAAATCCTCCAGAAAAAAATCTGCTCCCAAATTTATAATTAATAAAAATGTGCTTCTGCCAAACTGGTGTGCTGGGATACTTTCAGTGCTCCCCCTGCCCCCACCCCTGCACCAGATGCTGTTTGTTCTGATCAGAATTTCTCCCAGGAACCCTACTCTGTGCCACCACGAAGAGCACCACCAAGGACTTTCAAAAAGAGAAGCAGATGTGAATTTAGTGTATAATTATTTGCAATAACAGTATCTGACGTACCATCAAGGGATGCTCAGCACCATGCAGTTTAACCAACATGAGGATAAACAAAGAAAATGTAAAAGTTGGCTGTTGGCTTCACAGCTCCATTCCCTGATAAACTAGGGATTAACAAGTACAACCACAAGGGCAACACACAATGCTGTGCAGTGTGTAACCAGTATTCCTTCAGAGTGAGCAGGTCCTAAAAATAACGAAGAGGAAAGTCCTTTACAAGAACAGTACTATTTCTCTTCATGCTTGTACAGAAAACAAAAGCACACACATGCATTAAGGACATCTGCCATGACTAGTTCCAAATGTTAATTCAGCATGGTCAATACTGAGCTTCTCTGAATGTTAACAGCAAAAAGAATGCAAAATACAGCCCACTGCCATCTCCTCAGAGCCCTCTGGTTGGCGGGAATGGTGGCTGTTGGGCCCTGACAGCTTTCCCCCTCCCCAGCCAAGCAAACCCTGCTGGCTCATGTTTAGCCTGTTGCCCACCAGGACCTCCAGGTCCTTTTCAGAAGAGCAACCTCATGGCCAGTTAGTTCCCAGCCTGCACTCTTGAAGGTGGTCAGTCCATCCCAGCTGCCAATTGCATTTGTTGGTGCCTAATTTCATGAGGTTCCTGTCATTCCATATCTGCCACCAGTCTAGGCTCCTGTGAATGGCAATCCTTCCTTAAGTGTACTGACTGGTCCACCAGTTTCTCATATACACACTTGATGAGGATGCACTCCATCTCCTCCTCCAGATCCTTCCCATGAACATCAGGCAGAATATATATATACGTATATATGTGTGTGTGTGTGTGTATACATATATATATATATGGTTCCCTGAGGAGCTCTGTCTCCAAATAAAACATGAGCCATTAACCACCTCGTTTTGAGCTGAATGATCCAAGTACTTTCTTACCCACCCAGCAGCCCAGCCCACCTGCCAAAACATAAAAACTCAAAGTGGATAGAAGGCTGCTGGGGGAGACTAAGCTGAAAGTCTAGCTTAAGGTGAAGCAAAAGTCATGCACAGCTTCACCTCACTGATGCATCCAGTAACTTCATCACAGAAATAGCTTGGTCAAGCACAGTTACTCTTGTTTAATTCATGCTTGCTAGTCCCTATAACCTTCTTTTCTGTGCCCAAAAGTGTGTTTTAAGAGGATGCACTCCCTAATTTTCTCACAGATCAAAGTGAGGTTGACCCATCTGTAGTGCTCCAGATCATTATTCTTGCTGTTTCTGAATGGGAATGCAATATTTGCCTTTCTTTGGTCACCATGGTTCATCTCTGATCTCAAAAACCTTTCAAAGATGATAGAGAGCAGTGTTGCTATGACACTAGTCAGCCTCCTCAGCACTCTCAGCGTAGGTCATCTTACCCCAAAGACTAGATTTAGGTCAAGATTTCTCAAGAGATCCTTGATTTGATCCTCACTTTCTCATTCTGGAACCCTCATTCTGAGCACATAGGCTGGGGACACACTCTCAGAGAAGGCTGAAGTGAGGAATTCAAGTGTCTCAACCTTATCTGTGTTGGCTGCTACTAATATTCAGCCTATTCAGCACAGGTGCACATTTTCTTTGCTTATTCCTGTACTGCTATAGCAATAGAATTCTTTTTCGGTGGTCCTTTGTTCTTGTCCCTCAACTCCAGGTGTGCTTTGACTTTTCCAACACCATCCCTACGTGTCTGGACAATTCCTCTTTTGTAGCCTGTCGCTGCTTTCACCTCCTGTGTGCTGCCTTTGTTCTGCAGCTCAGTCACAAGTTTGCTTTCAGACAGTTGGGTCAGTCTCCTGTTACATCTCTTCATATTCCAGGACATACCATTCCTGTGCTTGGAGAATGCTGTCCTTCAAAACTTGGCAGACTTCCCTGCAGATTTACTCTTCAGAACTGCCTTCCATTGTATCCCACCTACTAGTTCCCTGAATAACCACAAAATCTGTTCTCTTGAAGTATTAGTTTGCTACTTGCCTTCCTCACCTCCATCAGGACTTTGAACCCACCATTTCACTCCCCAGCCAATTGCCAACAAAAATCACAATGTTTATTGAGCAGCCCTCTGATAACACTACCACACTCTCTAAGAAAGTCAGGATTAATCACTGGGCTTGCTTAGCACCCTCAGGCAAAGCTTTGCAAGTGTACAAACACCTTACATTCAGCTGCACCACTGGCAAGGACAAAGCTCTGTTTGTAGCTGTGGAGTATTCCCTCACTGAATAATACCTTGAATAGCACTCAGGAATTAGCACGTCCTGCCAAAATGATATGTTTTCATTTCAAACACAACATTTTACTCTAAGATACAGTGAAGACACAAGAGGACAACATCCATCACAGAATCTATATCCATTCATACCAGGAAGTGATCTGATGAAATCTAAACCTCACTATATAATTAATCTAACAACTACATTAGGCAGACAATGTAGCTGTAGTAGTCACTAATCAACATTTACTGACCCTAAGCCAATACGCTCCATTTTCCTTTTCCTTAATTAAATGCCAAGCCTGACCTTTACACCGCTGTGTAAGAGACTGAATGTCAAAAGTCACTTAGCCAGATAAAAGGTTATTTTCTTCTAGACAGGTGCTCACCTTGGGATGCTTGTCAAGTAGGTCAGGACATTCTGGAACTCTTTTTCAGGGATCTCACTGAAAGCTGGATAGTCTGGAAAGGTGATAACAGGGCAGCCATCTCCCCCTCTTCCGCCTATAAAAGAAACAAGCAGCAAAATTGTTTACATGCACATTCCTTCACCTAGATTGCAATTTCCCAGTAAAGAAACTACTGTGTTTATTTTTTCCCCCTTTTGTGTAGGATTCATCAGCATGGACAATGTTTATTTCATTCTTCAGAGCTTACCAAGTTTTAAAGGAACTTGTTATACCACATTCATCACATTAAATTTTTTCTGTACTAATGCCTTGGCTCCTGTGGACACAGTTTTGACACCAGATGGCAGTGCATCTTTCTTTTGATAAACGTCAACGGAATGTAAATATAACCAACTTGGAGAAATAAATGAACTAATTTAGAAAAAAAAAAGTTAATGCAGAATTAAGTAGGTGAAATCTCCATCTTGAACTAAACTCAATCTTTTTACTAGTTTGAACTCATTCATGGAATACCCCTTTACTCTGCACAACTGGCTGCTTTGCTTTCAGGATGGTCTAAAAGAAGAAGCAGAACATTAAAAGAAATATGTGTGGGTGTTTCAATTGAAATTTCCCATTCTCAGATTATGTACAAAAGGTAAAGCAGAGCTTTTTTTACTGCACCTACTCTACAGCAGGGCTGCTGCTGAGCTACATATCTGTATCTTTTCTGGCATTTACACCACTGGGTAGAATTCACAAACACAATGCTTCTTAATGTGCTTCATGCACGTTTTTATACACAAAATATCATCATTTCTTTTTAAAAGCAATAATAATGTTTCATGTCTTAAGCAAGTCTATTTTCATAAAGACAGGTAGGACAAGGATGAAGTCTATGGTTTGGTGGTGGCAAGAACACATTGCTGGGAAGTTATCTTTGCTTCACACTTGAATAAGAGAAGAAAAACAATGAAAAATTACTGTTGTAAAATAACAAGGATTTTTTTCCCAGCCTTGAAATCCAATAATTGTGCAGAAATCAGCTGTAAACTGCATTAGCAACACCAATCATGAGACAGTGATTTGTGAAGATTACAGTGTGCTATTACCCATTCCCAGTGCATTTGCATCTAACCTCACCAGGAAGAGAAATGTTTCAGCTCAGATATGTTTGAGAAAAGAAACCACAACTTCCCTCCAAACATCATGTAACTAGAAGAGCTCAAATAGTATCCTTATGTTAATTTGCGGTGAATCTGACTTTATCGTCCAGGTTACAGGCAATATGGTGCTGCCCCCGTGAAGCTCTTGAAATCGAAATATGTGAGCAAATAATGTGCTCTGGGTGTGTTTAATAAACAACAACAAAATGCAACTATTATGCAAATATCAAAAATTTTAGCTATATAAGCATTCACAACACAAATACAGGTTAAGACCAATTTCGATTCTATTATTTTTTGTGCTACCAAAGCATTTTCCTCTCTCATTAAAAACATTTTCCAAGCATGATACTGATTATTTCTCTTGCTCACAAGGCGTTCTGCTCTCTCTAGACTGTCTATTTTTAGGTACAATTATACATTATTTGCTGTATCCCCATTGGTTACTTGCTTTGTTCTACTTAATTTCTATAAATAGGATATACGAAACAAAAGAAGGAGAACAATAGACTTGCAGGACATGTCCTAAAAGCAGAAGCCTGGACCATGACCTTCAGGAAGTTCCCAGACCACCACCGATTGTCCAGGGCAAATAGAGCCATCCTGCCTTGACACTGCCTATTAATTTTCAGTTTCTAGTACAGTCATCTGTGGTTATCTTGGGTTTAGATGACTCTGTCCTGCCATGTGCTCTTAGAAGATCATTGTTCACTGATTGTCTTTTTCTCCAGTGTTTTCCTGCTGGGACATGAGCACACATATACCTTCAAATGCTGCTCAACTGCTTTTCCTTACCACAACCTTGCTGTTCAAAAGAGGTTTGGGCAGAGTGACCTGAAGTGCTACACATAATAAATACTGTAAAATTTCAGCTTTAACAATACTGATCTATAGAAATTGCTTTCTATATTACAATTTTACATGGCCATCAATGGAAGACAGGTCACTCTAGCAAAGGAGTCCCTACTTAAAAACAAGCATTTTTTCATAGCAACCTACAAAAAGGGCATGGGAAATAAAGTAAAAATCCTGCATATTCATTGTGTTTGTACTAAATAGCAAAAGCAGTAGTCAGGTTCACTTTTTAGTGTCCTTCATTTTTATAATGAATGTGATGCAACAAGGAATTATTTTTTCCTTTATTTACAATCACTTTTTCTTCTCCTCTGCAAAAGCAGCATTATACAGTTTATTCCTAAATCAGCTGTGCTAAATGTGACTTCCTTGCCTTCTCCAGAAGTAAATCAAGCCACAGAACTTAGAAGAAGGAGACAAAAGGGAAAATTTAGGAAGCTAAGCTGGGTTTTGTTATTGTTGGTTTTGGTGTTAGTGAGAGGGAAAGCATTCAAGTGACAAAAATGAACAATTTCACTTCTCTCATCCTTGAAATGGAGGTTTAAGACCTTTGAGCATCTCAGAATTATTCACACCCAGTTACAGAAAAGGACACATAAACTGAGATGAACTCCGAGTCCTAAAACTCATGAAAATAATTCAATTTGAACAGAGTAATTTTTAAAATGAGTGACTTCAATTTTGATCACTATCCAAAAAAGCAGTAATTTAACTGTAATATTTTAATAAATTCAGGTCAGCTGGCAGAGTGACTGTCTAATTACCTCATTCATAACCATTGGAAACTCACCTCTTTCTCATTGCCCTGAAGCTCACAGTCCTGAAATTCCAGCCACAGCTGTGGAACAGCCTTAATTTATTTGCTGGGCAAGTTCTGTCCACAAAGACCCATTCTCCCATTGCTAGGCTTAAACAGGGATGCACTGATCTATACAATTGGAATGTTATAGTTTTATATTATTAAGACAACCAAGTATCTGAAAGTATTGAGACCATTTTCTTAGTCTAATCTTAGCCTTTTTTTACATCTGAATTTCTGAAAACCCTCTTATTTTTGTCTGAATAATTGTAAACACTGTTGTGATTATGCAAATGTCAGATTGGATGAAGCTTTGAGCAATGTGATCTAGTGAAAATCTTTACCCATGGTAGGGGGGTAAACTAGGTGATCTTTAAAGGTTTCTTCCAACCCAATCCATTCTGTAATGATATGAAAATGCTGAAAAACATTCTGTGCTATTTCTTTACGAAATATAAACAAATGCCACTTGAGTGCCAGCTTTTGTTTATAGCAAAGAACAGAAGAGAAGGCATCAGTCCACACACATTTTACCTGAAATGATTCCTAAGAATTACTTGAGATTTGTCTCATAATGTGCAGCTGTAAGAAACATTCTGCAAGGGAAAGGATGATTACTTTTCAATCTAAAAATGGAAGCATCACAGAAGCAAAGAGTACTGGGCCTTATGCCTGCAATTAAATAAAATAAAATCACCTGTACTTTGGCATCCTGATCAACTGAAACTTCTTCAACAGATTTAAAACACAAATTACCTCTTTAAAATGAAAATTTTTCAGTGGGTAGACCTCTACAATTCTAGTAAACCTCTAGCTAGATGGAGCTTTTCTAAACAGATGTCTGTGCCTTAGTCTAAGGTCAGTCTAAGGTGCATCTTGGAGAAACACACATTTAAAAACCCTTTTGAACTGTAGCAGCTCCACAGATTAAGCAGCAAAATTACGTACCTATGCTTAGAATATAGCACGTCATGTTCCTAACTTTTCAATACAATTAGCACCAACAATAGCACCAACTGTTCAAATTATGTGGGCTTAGCACGGTGGTCTTGTGTATAAAAGGAGTGGAAAAATTATACTTAGAATACTAACTAAGCTACTGTGAGATGGGACATGTAAAGTTTACCTTAAGTGTAGGTAATCTACGATTTATTCTTTATATTCTGCTACATCTCCCTTTTCCCATCACAGCTGTAATCTCTTTTGCATTTGTTTTCTTTTTTTATTAAGCAGGTTGAATGATAGAGAAGTGTCAAGGAAATTGCACCAATATTTTACAGAAATTCTAATCAAGAGGCACGTTAGTGACCTGGTATCTAAAAAGCAATCTCAAGTGAGACATAATTAGCATTCTTCTCAATTTAAAATGCCATTGACAGAGAAAGTTACAAAGCCCGTGAAATGTAAATCTGCTAAAAATCTCACATACACGTGGAGAAAAGGATAATTCCCCACAACTCTGTGAAAGATGTAATAGTTCTCTGGGTTTTCATATATGGCCAGCAAAATTTGGCAGCAGCAAAGATATTGCTCAGACTTCCAGGAAAGATGAGTAAGAGATTATTTTGTAATGTTTCCCTAATTACCTTTTGCTATGCAAATAGAAGCAGAATACTCTCAAAAGTACTCTGACCAACCCCACAAAAAGGAACTAAGGAAGTTGGAATAATTAGGTGTTGGAGCAAAGAGTTAGGTCTTCTGGCCTGAATCATAAATGCAAATGAAATAGTATTTGGACTGTAAGAAAGAAATATGATCTCTATC
>JAOXXN010000001.1:25536801-25551744 GCA_026770055.1 Myrmophylax atrothorax | reverse complement strand
CTGATTGACCTTCCAGCAAACAGCTCTGTGCAGGATCAGCTGGGGAAGAGAAAGCCAAAATTTGATGTTGAATGAACTTTTGCTGGAATTTAGGAATACTTTAACTATGCTCAAAAGAGAGTTCCAGTTCAAACGTTGTATCTTTTAACAACTACAGCAGGTACACAGTACTTCCTCGTCGGGTTGATTTCTGGCAGAAGCAGCCAGAGAGGGAAAAGGGGTTTGTATGCATTTTACACTCTGGCCAGATACTGCTGCTCTCCCCAGCTGGGTCTACCACATTTGAGATTAATGAACAGCTCACTAATGAAACTTTCACTTCCTCAGTTTCTCTACAGGAGACACAGCAACCTGCTGCACTGCTTAGGAACACATTTCTCAATTGCTCAGGGAGGCTGATTTTGCTGAGGTCCAGGACAAACCCCATGATTAGCTGGGTGATTTTCTGAAGGTCTTGTTCTAAAGATCTTTGACAATTATGAAATGCAGAATATGGTACAGATTGCTGCTGGATCTATGCATCTAGACAGCTCCCAAGCAGGGGTGAGCCCTGGCTACAGCTTCTGGTGTTCTCAATAATCTAATGTGTACAGTGAGAAACGACTGCTGCACACCTACATGAACAGGGGACGCTGTCCTGCTGTGCTGCCACAGGCCAGGAGCACCCTCTGAGCCTTCAGCCTCTGCCACCCTAACTTCCCTCCTCTGAAAAACATTCTCTCTTGCCATGTGCTTTGGAGCCAAGGGATCCAGTGCTCAGCTCTCACATCTTCCCTATCAGACTTCAATTCTTTTCCACATTTCACAATCCTCCCTCTTTAGTTTCTTCATGAATGGGCTATTAATAAAACGAGAGAGTTTTCAGTTGAGTAGCTGCTTTGAAATTCTTCTGCATGCACTGTTAACACCAATTACAAATTTATATGGCAGTAATCCACTCAGCACAAAAGAAGTAGTGCTGTTAATTCTTCACAAAGCTTGTATGTAGCTATAAGTAACACCTTTCAAAAATGCTGCAAAAATCCCTAGGCTCGCGCAATTTTTCTCAGGCTGCTGTTAGGATACAGCACGGCAGGTTTTGTACAGCAGCCTTCTGAAATTGTTATAGAGTGATAAATCACATAAGTGTTTGGAGAAGGAATGAGATTTTCATAGTATTAATGAACATTCATGAACTACTGAATTTGACAATGCTCACGTGGGCCTCCAGCAAAATGGGATTTTCCCCGTGTACAGATAAGAACACTTAATTGAACTGGGATGAAGGGATTTACTGGTGGGATGTTCACCAGTCTCCTAGACAGTCAAAGTTTTAGTTTGTTCAGAATTAGTTTGCCTCATTCTGCTTATCAGATGGTCAGTTCTAATAGACATATTTTAATTACACAGTCATAATTTAGGACATGCAAGCAAGCATATCTAAACATCCAGTGAGAGAGAGAGCAAGGGTCTTTATGCCATCTGGAACTGCAAAAGACTAGGACAAGTCCATGTTCCAGCTGATTAATGAAAAACACTTTAAGAACTAAGAATCAACAATTTCCTTCAAAAAACTTAAAACAAATGCTGTATGATATGCAGTTACTATCATTGTAATCCTTAAAAGGAGTAAGAAACTCATTTTATCCGTGCCATCTTAGCAGCAAGCACCAGCACTGAATACAGCCACAATCACACAGACACTTCGTTTGACCTGATTCCATACTCCTGTCAAAGGGAGGATTCCTACTCCCAGTGACTTCTTGCTTCATTTATGTGGGCATTTGTGCAGCCAAACACTGAATTATACATGGATATGTTCCAGGTAGGACAAGCAGGACAGGGACACATGACATGACTCCTGGTTGACAAAGTCAATAATGATGGTATGCAAAGTGGCATGTGGAAAGCTGATGAAATTTTAAGTACCTACTGATTTCCAGGTTGAATATACTGCTCAACAGTTATTTCCTAAAATAGTACTGCAAGCTATTCTTGTCTCTTTTGGATTCTTCAGCTGAGATCTTCACATGATTTAATTAAATAGCACTAGGCACGACTATTTATGGCTATAGACTTAGAATCCCAATAAAGGCACAACAGGTAAATGTATCACTGGAGTTACAGTCTCCAAATAAATTATTACATCAAAATGTGTTGGAAGACAGTGAAGATTTTGTGAATTAAATATATGAAGTAGAAATAGGCAATGATGAAATCATGGCTCCTCTTAGCACACTCATACTGCATGAGAATGAAAACACAGGGGGAAATAGCATTGTTAGTATGGGAGCTGCAAAGAAACAAACAGTCAAGACATTACCAAAAAATCACAGGTTATACCTAAACAAAAATATTTTCCTGCAATTTTCATCATGTGAATAAAGCCTGCAAAGGGCACAAAATGTGGGTTCCTATAGTTGTAGAGCCATACAACCAAAGGTCAGTTCCAGCAAACAGCCCCTTCATCCCTCCCTCATGTTGGTCTCATTTGTTACATTTGGATTCACAGATTATTTTTTTTCCAGACAATCTAAGTGAGTCTTCTCACTTGTCAGTTAAAGTTAGCACTGTGACAGCAGTTTTGATTTGTTCCTTCTTTATGCAGAAGAAATATTTCTGAGACATGCTCTGCTGTCCATTAAGGATGTGTTTCTGAAAAATCTGAACATTAAAAACATTACCCTATTGCTTTACTCTTCATCCTGAAACCAACTTGATAAATCCCAGTTTGTTTGAGGAAGATGATGATGACACTGAAAATGCAACCTTTCAGGAAGAGGAGCCCAAGTGCTCACACTGAAAGATTGATACTGCGTATTTGGTCTGAGGGATGAAGAAATTGGGATCTCTGAGGAGGGTAATCTGCTCCAGAAAGTTGGCATCTCTTCAGGGTGACAATTACTCCATCCCCCATGCCATATATAAACTCTCCTCATGCATGTAAACTGTGTGTATTTTTGTCTCTGTACACATCCCCTCCTTCCTACAGAAAAAATGATTTGCTCTTCAAACAACCTCCAGTGTTTCACCTGGGAGACTGACAACTGTTAGCAGAGCAGGATGATCAACAACCAGAGATAGAACACCAAATCCAAGGACAGGATCATCTTGGAAACTGGTCCTCTCATTGTGCAAACACAAATCAGAGACTTGGTCACAGGAGCAATCTTTGCTCAGGTTTGTGATATGTAGGCCACCAGCACCAGGCACCTCTATTAGTTATATGCAGGTCTGCAAGGGATACTTTTCTCTTTGTATCCTCAAATACAGGCAGGGTATCCGGAAAGCATCATGCACACTGACATTCCCCTTCAGAAGAACATATGGGATTCCCAAATATACCCCAGGACTGAGAGGCAGGTAAGAAAACAAAACAGCAAAGGCACAGTTCCTGTTAAAGGTATACAATACTCAAATATTTTGGAACTTCCCAGCTGCTCTCAAATCCAAAGAAATCCAGAACAAACCAAAGTTATATCAGGGAAAAGGCTGTTACTGACGACAGAAACTTTGCAGAACATTAAACCACAAATAATACTATGCTCTGCTTTGCAGCTACATGCCAAGCATGGACTTTGCTGCTGTTCTGGATACTAATAATACCTTAACACATTTCCTTATGTACAAACATTTAATTCTCTTCAAACATTTAAAACAATCTGTGACAAGTGCTACAATGTATAGTATATGAAAATGCCAAAATGAAATAAGACATGGCACGTAACTAAAAAAACCCAACTGGCTACTATGAAAACTGACAAAACCAAATTATTTTCAGTAGCAAGACCAAGAAACCCTACTAAAAATCACTGTGTTTTTATCAATTAAACATCCCTTTAGAGTAAGCTGCAAAATGTTTTGCTCTGCCACAATGGTACTGGAGCACCTGTAAACTTTACTGCAGTGGGAAAACTTAACATCACAGACTATCACAAAATCCCATCAAACAGCTAGGCAACAGCTCCGATGTGCCCTGTCTATGTACCCAAGGACACAGGAGACTCCTGAAACATCTCTGCACTGGAATATCTCCACTCCTGGAGACATTCAAGTCTCAACTGAGCGTATCTGTAATAAGTAGATCGGCTTTGAGCAGGTGGTTCAACCAGACGACATCCACAGAAGCCCTTTCCAATCTAAATTATTCTATAATCATCTTGTCCATTTAGCTCCCTTGCTGTTATCCAGTCGTGTTCACTGCTTTGATTCCCACAGAGAAAAAGGGAACCATTTTCAGTGCTTAATTTATATCAGTTGTTTCAATTTCCTAGTGAATAAATAATTTAGAAGAATTTTATCTTCCTCATTTTAGAGTTATGTGAAGAGGCCAAGTGGTAAAATAAAACATTAAATTATTTACAAGTTGTACACTCGTGCAGACAGATAAATGGTGTAGCATTATATATTTAACAGTTGTTAGAAAGTACAGAAACTATAAGCATGACAGCCAAAGTCCTTTGTCAAAGGAGACAAAAGTAGTCCTAAAGTCTGTGGTAATTGTTTTAGACATTAAAAAGAGCTAAAACAAAAGTATTTAAGGTAGATCTGAAGTCTGCACAAACTTCAGGGTCACCAGAGTAAGCAGTTTCTGTTGGCAAATGAAGAAATGAGGTTTAATTTTCCTATGGGCAAAATTCTCCCCAAAAGGCAATTAAAGCCCTGCTCCATGTTTTAGGAGGATGGAACTGAATAAACCTCAAGAGTGCAGACCTTTCAAGTGCTGGCAGGTGATTAGGTTATCAAAGACTAGGAGAATAAATTATAAATTCATTTGTAATGGATGGACAGCACTATAAAGCAATTAACAGTTCTTAAATCTTCAAGTCTTCAATTACCAACTGTGTTCAGTTTGCTTGAATGAAGGATTACATCTTCTTATTTTGGTGTTTGACTAATGAAGATCTAAGAAATAATATTAGTGGCTGAATTTTTATACAACTCCAAATAACCTCTACACATGATGAAGACAAGGACAGCAAACAGAATTCCTCATAATTCAGCCATTCTAAATGTATTTACTGCCTTATACACAGAGCTGAAGAACTTCTTTCAAATAAAATTTAACCAGGAATAGGTGTGAAAAAACAAAAATAGGTTTGAAGCACCATCCTCTGAATATTTACTATAAAGGAACCATGAATCAGATCAAAATATGACTACAATTTTCCAGTAACTTCACATTTTTCTCAAAAGCTGATTTAAAATATATTTCTTTCTTAATGTGCACATATTTTAGACAAAGACTTTCTGTTAAAATTCATCTGGTTCTCTGGCCCCCCTTCCCCCAAATGCACACAGAGAAACATAGTCATTAAAGGATTGGCAGAACAAGATCTCCTTTCTTTTCTGAAGGGGGCCCTACTAAAAAGGACCTCCAAAAGCAGTCTTTATTGTTAGGTGCTGGGTGATGCAATCTTCTACAGCAGTGAAGACTTAGGATCTACTTCCTCCATGTCCTGTCAAATAGACACATGGCTTATCCACACTGCATTAGCATCCTTCTACCCTCTGGTTTTGACAAACTCTCATGGCTTGTCATTAAGTTCCGCAGGAACTCCTTTGAGCACCTAAAGCAAGCTCCACCATACCCAGAAGGCAGTTTTCTATTCATAAAGTGTTCAGCACATTAAGCTCTGGTGTAATGACAACAAATGGAAGGGGTTAAAGCACCTCCAGCCTCCTGCCACAGCTCCCCACATACACTCAGTCTGGCCTGGAGCTCACTCCTTTCCTTGATGCATGCCCCTCCCTCCTCTCACTGAGAGAAAGACTAGTGAGTATGGGGGGCAGAAGGATCCCCAGCAGGGAAAATGTGCTTTTGGCACAAGGTGGACCCAAGCCTGTAGCTTGGGGAAGGTTGGTCAGTGACTCTTCAGCAAAAAGGGAAAGGAGGCTGGACCTGGGTGACAGAAGATGCTGGGAAAAGGGAGTAATCTTTTAGTGAAAGGAGATACTACGAGAAGAGCTGTGGAAGGAAAGGGATTTGGTACAGGCAAGGCTGGAGATGGGTAACAGGAGCTGAAAAAGACTGAGAGCAGAGGAGATACAGGCACTGGGAGGAAGGCCAAGATGAGAGTCCACCTCTCAGGACCCATATGAGGAGAGGAAGAGAGCAGCTCTACCATGAATGAGAAACTGCTTCTGGCTTTGCCCAAATGCCCATGTGCTTCCTGTTCAGTGCTGGCTGGATTAATCCTTCACTTGGAGTAGCTGTTTTTCTCTCGTGTCTTAAAGAAAACAAGCAAGACTTGGGATCATTCCATTCATATTGTACCAATACAGACATGCTCCCTACAATGCAGGCAGGGATAGAGGGGGAGAGAGAGAAGTGCACATGTGCAAACAAGACATCATGATAATAAATAACATAATTACAGTTTATTTTGACAAGTATTAATGGTTTAGGGGCACAAATTTAAATGGTGTGGTAAAACACAACACCTTGGTGAGACACCTACGCTTTCATGATCTTATCGACGATGAGCAGACAGAACAAAAAACAAAGGTCTTGAAGGAGCAAACATCTGGCAGTCATACAAACCTAGATGCATTTTATTTCCTTTTCAAAGTAAATCTCATGCCTCAATTGCATGATTTAAGGCACTCTTCCAACTGAAAGTAGAAATTTGAGAGGTTGAGTATATTCTCATGAAACTGCAACATGAATTGACAGCATACACAAAGTATAAAAATATATATACTCACGTTAACCTTGCAAGTATTATAAATAAATAATAAAAGTAAATATCCAAAACAAAACAAAATGTTCTCAGATATTATTTAAGATAAATAACTGAGCACTGAATGATAAGTTTATTATGATTATGGACTTCTAAATGGAAACAAGAAACATCTAATAAGCATGTTTCATATCAAGCCTAGCAAAACATCACACAGCTGCCACAAAGCTGGGGGTTTTTTGGACAGAACTGGACAAATGGCAAAAATATTTGTAGTACTCAACAGATAGGCTTGGAGAAAAATCAAAAAAGGTATCTCATCAGCCAAGGCAAAACTGTAACTGATAATATTCACTGAACCAGAAGATAAACCAACCCACTAAAGTCACAGAAAAATATCAAACTAAAAGTAACTCTTACTAGACTCAATCTGTACATTCAGCTTTCAGCCTTGTGTCTTCCCAATCACCATCCCATCACAGGTTTGTTTTTTTAGACCTAGTGCAAGGTCAAGATGCAAAGGGAAACAGAGGTTCTAAGTCACTCCCTCGTTGCACCTGCATCCTGTTTACTCACCTTCTGAGTTAAAAATGTGGTATCTGAAGAAATTCCAATATTGGTTTATACATACCAGAACCTGAATGTCCCTGTAGTTTATAACTATACAGTTTTCATCTTTGAAGTCGACTGAAACACATTGCTTAAGACACCATGCATTTGTTTAAGAGGCATGAAAATTTTTGCAAGAGTTTCAAATACTTTCAAGGTATCCCTCTCTCACCTAATGCAAGAGAAACCATGGGAAGCCAAAGGCAAGGAAGAGAAAAAAAGTAGATATGCTTGCACAATGGTTTGCAACCAACTGTTTTCAAAAAGCTTAAAAAATGTAAAACTTTATTTAAAACAGTTGCAGTTGGGTGTCGGTTTCGTTTGTTTTAGTCAAACTGCTGCCTGGCATTAGAAGCTTTTGCTTGAGGAAACTGCAGTTTTGTTGACTGATCATCTAACAATTACAAAGATAGAAACTAAAACCTAGGACCAAAACCCAAAAATGTTATTTCATATTTTACTGTTTGTAACGTAACTTTAGTTGCAACTGAGGTGAGGAACACCACCAGGTACTAGCCCCAGGTATCCAGGTTTACAAAGTCATCACTGAACAGATACCACACAGGCTACCTCCAGATGAGACTGGGTGATTGTTGTTTCCCCAGCCTCACACCCTAGCCATGCCCTGACTGTATCAGGGAGGAGACCCACAGGTGCCAAACTCTCCCTTGCTCTGCTCCCACCCATCCCACCTCATCTCTAGGAGAGGAAACCCAGGTGACTCAGCTGGGCAGGAGCCACAACAGGGCTCTCACCTCTGTAAGGAAAGGACCCGACCTGCCAAGAGATACTGTAGGGCATAGTCCCATTATTCTCCCAAACAAGAGCAAATGCAGTATGAAAAACTGCTTGAAGCCCACTGACAGTACCGTGCAGTGATGTGCCTGACCTTATTTCTGCTAGGAACATTCCTCCCTTCCTCATCAATTCCACCACGCTTGCCTAATGTTTCCTTTTTTGCTGTGTCAAATACAGATAACAAGTTACTCGAGGCAGGGAGCTGTCGAGAGCAGTATAGCTCATCTGGAAAGGGTTTGGCAGGCTGTGCAAAAAATGGAGCAGAGCAGATGACCAGCCTTAAAAACAAACAGTTTCATTTATTCATAGCTTAAGAACTTACTAATTCATTGTCTAGTGTGTCATTAGCAATGCACTTTAAAAATCAGCTTTGACCATGAAAAAATTCCTTTCTAAAGACATAAAGAGCTCAAACTTAAGTTTTTCTCCCCCTAAATATTTTGAGAATGCACTGGTAATTTTCAAAGTCTAAGATCTCCAGTACTAATAATGCTATATAATTAAACCTGATACTTTTAATAATTCCTTCCTGAGTACTTGCCAAGTCCAGTAAATTGCTCTGAGCTCAGTGGGATGAAGGTCCCTGATGGCCATGACAATGCATGCAGTCCCAGACAGATTGCAGAGCAGGCTCTGTGCAGAGGCAGGATCTGTGGAGAGGCAGGATCTGCAAAGCCCCGACACTGCACCCAGTGTACCCCTGCTCCCTGCACAGGAGAGCAGCACACACGGTGAGGCTTGTGAGGCCCCACAGAGCCTAATGAACAAAAATAGCCCCGTATGACTAAACCACAGCTGATCTGCTGTCACGAGCAGGAAGCAGAGAGAAGGGTTAGGAAAGAGTGGAGAGTGGCCTTGCTTCCTTTTCTTCCATGCATATCTTTAATCCTCTATACTATGTACTGCATTTGCTCTTATTTAATGTCATAGGACTTCCTCACTACATAGGCATTCACACATCTCACATGTCATGGACACTTGCAGACTGCTTGTCAAACCAGCAAGACTGCTGGTCCAGGGTGGTGGTGATACTGAGTGAGTGGGAAGGCTCCTCTGTCTCACAGCACTGCCTTCTCTGCTTTCCTTCTCAGGCAGGATGCACACCAAAGAGCCATCAGCCACGCTGCAGCTCAGGCAATGTCCACGTGCTAAAAGTCAGGAGCTACTTGATGAGAAAGGATGGGAGAGGAACTCCTGAGGGAATGTGGGGGAACAGGAGGGGCTTCTCCACGATCCAAGTGCCAAACGGTAACACCCATATCCCTTCCTGCCTTGGCAGTCACACATTGGGATGGTCTCAAATACCTGTACTTCCCTTCAAACTACACTTGGATCTCTCTAATCTCTCACACTCCTTTGGGGATAAAATTTAAATCCTGCCTGTTCTCACCAGCTCCAGTAAGGGTTCCCTGGCAGCATCATATAAATGTGAGGCAGAGTCTACTGAATTCAGCCCTAGACCATTGTGGGGTTTAGAGGTGTTTAAAAAGAATGTCAAAGTCCAGAGTAATTCTGCTGTTTCCATGTTTTAAAAGGCAGGCGATAGGATGCAGAAAGTTTGTTCCTGATTTTCTGAAGGTTGGATGGGCACTGTTAGTACTACTTTAACTTGGATCATTGCTAAGCACACGGTGTAAAATTAACAATGGAGTATTTAGTGCATATCTTTACTCTCGTCATACAAAACTATGGCAGCCCTCTGGGCCACCTAAACCTTATTAATTCCCAGTCAGTTCTTCAAAAATGTAAACAATTACTCTGAAAACCACCTCCACCTGCCACACTAAAATAATTCATCTTCTGTCTTCATACAACAACAGAGAGAAGCTGTTTCTATTAATATCCCTCTCCTGCTCCAGGCTGTGTGCTCTCAAAGCAATTCAGGTATACCATTTTCAAAGGAACTGACTGTTAAACAATGGTGACATTGAAGTCAGAAACAGATTGCAATGTCCTTGAAAGACAAGTAAAACATGAGCTGGGGGTAAGAAACAACAAAGAGATTCAGCAGAAGGAAATTAAGAAAGTATAGAATTAGAAAGCTAAAAATCCTATGTGTTGTTTTATATATTTTTCTTACCCTTACTTCATAAATTACTTCACAAGTGATTTGTCTGATGTGGAAATGCCCATTTTCTTTCTGTCAGCTGTTGGTAGCATTTTGAAAACCATCAACAACTTCAGTGGCTTCCTCTTGCTCTCTCCAGTACACTCAGATGCTCTTTTCCTCTCTTTACCTTCAAATCTACAGTATCCCAACTCCAATGTACATTCCACAGGTCACTTGCAGCCTCAGCAGCCTTTTCACAGAACTGGAATTTTTGATTGTGGCTGTTCTTGACAAAACCAGCTGTGCCAGGATAACAGCAAACAAAAACAAAAACAAAAAAATCCTGAGCAGACAGGAGCTATCTCATAATTAGAGCCTTGCATCTACTCAGGCATCAATTAAGTACTCATGATGAATTTTCATCATTCTTGTGATTCTGTGTATGTCATATTTCATCATAACTATTGAACATAAAGCTATTGTGTTTCAGACACTGTATTATGGGGGGCCCAGCTTCACGTCCTACTAAATGACAATCTATGAGCAAAACATCCAGAGAATCTTTTTATACCACCTCATTTTTGCCAGGTTTCTATTCTCATCCAAGCTGCATAACCAAACACAGCTGTTTTGCTTCCATAACCCATTTTCTCCTTCTTTTCTTCCATTGTCAACAATCCTCAAAGTAAGCTGGAAAAATTCATCCTTCAAACACAAACACAGGCAGGTAACATGATGTAACATAAACTGACCGGCTAAGTAACATAGGGCAACTTGGAGAGACAACCAGCAGCCCAGGACAAAATATTGACCAAAGGAAAGCACTTTGACCAGTCCAGAAGCCAGACAGAGGACTGTTTAAAGAAAGACTGCAATTTATCATTTTAAATTTTTAACAACAAAGGTTGCAGCCTGAAGAGTCATTTTTAAAATCAAAAATGTGTATTCTTATTATTTTCTGTTTATATAGATTATCTTGGTGTTTTATATGCAAAGCCACCCTCCCTTTAAATTCATCAGGCAATAGGCAGGAATTGAAATAAAAGGAAGATGCATTCCTGGCTCAACAAGAATTGAGACTATAAAAGAACTAGGACAGTCACTTCTCAGTGCAAATTTTCTGCCTGCCACATGAAATGCTGAAGACAGAAAGACTTTTGGTAAAACTGTCACTTAGCAAATGCCTCAAGAACATGAAGGGGGACAGCGCTTACACCTCTGAGGTAATAGTACAGGTGAAAAACAAGAGCTTATCTATCACACAGCAGTGTAGTTCTCAACTTGCCAAATACCTGTTTCCCCAGATTATCACTTTTAAGAAGGCAGACTGCTGCCAAGCAGCTTTACACACATCTTCAAAACCTGGTAGTGCCACACCGCACTGTGCTTTATCAGCTTGCCACAATTTGAGCACCACATCCTACCAGAAAGCTGCATTCCCCTGTATCCTCAAAGGGATTTAACTGCCTAAGGCACCATCACACCTGTTACTAAGCTCAAACACCATCAGCCTTCACGTGAAGTTAGAAACATTTGGAGATAGCTATCACAAGGCTTCTCCATTTCAGCTTACTCTCATGTTGAAATTCACAGCCAGTTACACCTTTCGTGGGACCCACTTTAACACAATCTGCACCGTAGCACAGGTTTTGTTGTGCACAACTTGCTGCTGCTTCAGGGAACCATATGGGAAGCTGAAGAGCCAGCTCCTTGCCTCTGGTAAACCACAACTCAAATAGCACTTCTGTCAGTCATCAAGAAATTTAAAGCATTGGTACAAAAACTCAAAAGCCACAAAAAGACCAGCAGAGACAGATTGAGGATGTAACTAATATCCAAGATTGCTGTAAGTGAGGGGATCTGTTGTCTGAAACTGCCCAGACTGTGCAGGAAGTCAACCTCCAAGATGATGATCCTGTCTCTACTGCGCCCAGGACTGTGTGCTTAGGCTGACTGTTCCACAAGGATTGAGGTGGCTGCACCCACAGTGCTGTTAAAGCCAATGTTAAAGGCTGGACTACCAGACAATTAGCCTCAGCCACAAAGCTGCATTCCTATGTGTGGTGAGCCAACTGGCTCATGCTTGAGCTATGTAGCTATGGGGATAACTCAGAAGGGGTCAGAATAGCTAACAGAGTATTGCAGGCTTAACTCAAGAGACCTACAAGTGATTAATCCATATAAAAGCAACTAAGATCATGCTCTCTGTCTGAAATAAAAGCTGCTATTTACTAGGACAAGACAAAAGAAACAATGGAACTAAATGAAAGTGGCTTTGCCAGATAACATAAAACAGAAGGCTCAAACTTCCAGCTGAAAGATACTGAAAACTGTAAGAAGCTGTTGGGCTGACACAGAAAAAACAGAATCTAAAGTAGCTCATTTGATGTCCTTCATTAAATGAAAACATGAGTGACCTAAATGCCTCCTAGTCCCTGGCTTTGCTTGACATGTCAGCTTAGAGCAAACACCTGGAAGACAACGTGGCATGCGTTACGTACAGACACCTCTGTCCCTGCACTGTGCTCTTCCTTTTCTGCAGAAGTTCCCTGTTATTTGATATGCACGAGGTAATCTCACAGCTTGGCACTCTGCAGTTGGAAGCGTGGCAGGCAGCTGTGCCAGGCACTCTTGCCAAGAAAGTATTCTGAGACACCATGATAATAAAAATGCATCAAAGTAACAGGCTTTTTTCTTCTAAGTACATAAGTCCAGGCAGGGCTTTTTGGGCTCTGCAAGCTTAAAGGATATATACTCAAAGTCCCTAAACTGAACAGGAGACTGACAAATATGCACCCTGCAATCCTCTGAAAAGCCACTGGAAATCTGCCATCATTTACTGTTTAATGCTTATTTTGCCCCCAGTCTGTTGAAAGATATCCACATGGATTGCAATTTTCCTGTTCTGGTTCTGGAGTAGATGATGTAAGAGAGGTCACAAATAGTCCCCAAAAGAACTGCACATGAATATATTTTTTTTATGAATGTATGTAAAAAAAAACCCCAACCCTACTGAAATAAAATGGTTTAGGATGCCATCTTTCAGTGACAATGGCTTCGTTAAAAATAAAATTTAATCAACCTTGATGTTGACCAAAGTATCTTTCCTCAGATTCCAAAAAAGGCAGCTAGCCCCCTTTCATATGGGTGAGACTGTTGCCAACTCTGAACCTTACTCCCACCAATTTCACTAGATTCTGCTGCTTCAGTAGTAAAACAAGTATTTTTATTTAGGCCAGAATATACTAAGAAATGGATGTCGTGCAGGTGTTTAAAGAAGCCCTGACAGTGCATGCCCATAGAGAACATGAGCAATCCAGTCCTAACTTCTTAACTGTGTCTGCTCAACTGCAGCTCCCACTCTTATTTTTCAAGTTTCAAAACTCATGTGAGGAAGAGCATGCCTACTTTATACTCTCTGGGCTGGGAAATTGGAAGAATCTTTCATGGTTAAGCTCACATGGATGCAGGAGAGCAGAAAGGAAGGGACAGCAAATTAATAACAAGCAGAGGCATCCTCCACTACCATTAAATGCCACCTGGGTGTAGTGGATGTGCTAACAACCTGCAGATTTCAGAGCTCTCACTGGATCTCCTCAACTCTACTAGCTATGAAGAAAGTTGCCAAGTAGTAAATTCATACTGTTCAGCTCAGGCCTGCCTGCCAAATCAACATGCACACACAGAGTACTCTGCCATGCACGGAAAAGACTTTTTTTGGGTGCCCAAACTGGAAAATCATGTGAACCAGGGACGGATGCTAAAAGGGTAAGAAAGAGCAAGCAAGCTCACAAGAGTGTAGGAATGGGTAGGACATGCAGAACAAGTCCTTCCAGCTGCACACAACTTTATAATGTCCCTTCAGTGCCCCTGAGGGTGTTCCCGTTTCTACTTGCAGTAAGCCAACTCATCCCAGTGATGCTGGGTACTTGGAGATGGGTATGTGAGTTCATTCCTCCTACATCTGTGCCTGATTTGTCAAGATTGGTGAGCCAGCCTTCAAAACTTCAAAAGCCTGTCTGTCAAGAACACAAAGCCGGGGAAATGAAATGTGTAAAGTTTTGGCTCAAATTGTGAGTAAGACAGAAAATCTGGAGTTCCTGAAAACTGACTGAAGCTGAAATGGCTACAGGATGTTACCTGTAGTTAAAATACTAGCAACTGCATACATATTTACTGAGGAACTGCATGCATGGTTTCCTTCTTTGATTTGCAGATGTTTCTTCTTTTTCCAGAGTGTTAAAATTTTGTTTGAGGAGAGGAAACAGATGCTAGCTGTAACTGTGGCACTTTTCCAAGGTGGAAAGAAACCATTAGTGGGGCTTCCACAGGCTTAAAGCTGAGAATGTCAGATCTGTATTGCCTGTTTGCATGATTAGACAACACCATCACTGCAAGGTTTCCAAGTGCTGATGCAAATGTGGACTAGTGACTGACATTAAGAGCTGGTGCCTTAACATTGTTTTTGTATCAGTCAGAGCAAATGGAATCCTAAGCAGAAACCCCACAGCAGACAGCAATACGGACAATGCATGAGGTTCCAGGCCAGAATTATTTACAATCTTGTGCTTCAACCTCTGAGCTACTGTTCCATGGGGAGGGGAAGCTCTGCCCATAAACACAAATTTGTGGAAGAGGATTGAATTTGACACAGCAACAGAACTGAAAAAGAAGAAATGTAAAAACTATGGTGTTGTAGTTTGGAATTTTTGCATAAATTCTCTCCCCTGTCACTGACTACCCATGTCATTAGGGAACAAAGGAAGCAGTTAACTGATACCATCTTCTTCTTGATCGGTTGGGTGGGGACAGGTTGTCTCTTTT
>JAOXXN010000001.1:25513929-25525552 GCA_026770055.1 Myrmophylax atrothorax | reverse complement strand
ATTCAGTTTTCTTCTTCATCGCCCTTTTTTGGCCATGTGTGATTAAGTAATGATTGCAGAGCCAACAGCTTTGAAAGAGTTTATTTAGTTTAACACCTCCAACTGCCCCCGCTCAGCTGAGGCTGCTCCAGTCTGAGGAGATAACTATCCAGATGTACCCACAGCTGCACTCCTCTAAAAGCAGGCATGGCAATAAATGTGTGTTGCCTTTTGCCAGTGCAGTGCCAAGTAAGCCCCTACCTTTCTAAGTTTACTGAAAGATCTTTATAGATGAAGGAAGCACTTCCAGTAGGAAGTTAGGAAGACTGAGGACCAGAAGCATAAAGGTGATCAGGGAATGAAGTTGCTGCAAACAGAAGTAATATGGAAAGAAATTAAGCATCACTTCATTGGGGCACTTCCACATGTATGTCATCATCATGGCTGGGCTTCATGAACGAAGATTTGGGCAGGGCTCTCCCCACGCAGGTGTGCCCTTCCAGCCTGTGCAGGGGATTTTTTAGGTGAGGCACAGCGTGCGCAGAACTGGGCCCACTGTTTTAAGTCCTAAGGTTCATCTGCCACAGCCGAGTGAGCTTGGACGATGACTGTGAAGTCCTCAGGACTAGAACCTACAGCCCCTGGTATTCGCAGGAGGTCTCCCATCCAAGTACTAACCGGGGCTGACCCTGCTGAGCTTCCAAGATCTGACGGATCAGCCATCAGGGTGGCATTTAACTGCCACATGTATGTATAGTTAAAAGAAAGGCTACACAAAAGGGAAACTTCTGCAATCCCTAAAGAAATGGAACCACAGTACTTTAAATATATTTAAAAAAAATACAGTGGGTATCAGGGATACCCTCTGGTTTTAGAAGATCAGATATTGACAGGTACTATGATAATTAAATAGATGGAAGAGTATGGATGCAGAGATGTCATAGTCGTATTCTTCCACAGGCTTAGTATTATGTATGTAAATGCAGAAATTAAATGAATCCAGAAAACACACATCTTTTGTGTTCTGTTGTCAGGATGACTTTCTTTTCAAAGGAAATGCAGGATGAAGGATCATAAAATTAATTTCTTCCCTCCAAAAGAGTCTGTCCACATGTTTTTTAAAGCTCAAACTTTCGAGGTCTCCTATAAAGTATCAGACCTTAAATCAAATCCTCTGTGTGTGTTCAGATCTGGAGTGTTAAAAGTCTAAATTTTATTATATGCCCTACTTTGCAAAAAATCCTATTTCAAAAGCTGTACATATAAAGTTCAGCAGGTCCACAATTCAAGAGTCATGACTGATTTAAAACACTCAAACAAAAATTTCTCTGTAAAAAAAAGTGATATTTAACAGCTACTTGTAATGTTAATTTTACACACAATCAGCAATATAAAAAGTATTCAGAATAAAAAAGTAGGGTATTTCCAGGACCATTCAATTTGATTACATAGAATAAAACTGAAGCACTTACCCCTGAGGAACAGGCTGACAAGTTTTATCACAGATAAAGGACACAGTAGAAGGATGTCAACTTTAATTCAAGCTTTTTTAAATCACAGAACCATTTAGGCTGGAAAAGATCTTTTAGATCATTGAGTCCAACCATTAACCCAGCACTGCCAAGCCCACTGCTAAACCGTGTCCCTAAGTGCCACATCTACATAGCTTTGAAATGCCTCCAGGGATGGAACAGAATGTATCTTAAAATTTGACTGCCCTTTTCCACTTGTACATCTTTTTAAAAGTAGCACTCAGTGGAGCTTTAGGGTGACAGAAAGCTTCTCCCTTTTCAGAAAAGGAAATAGTTCAATATTCAGGGAATGCACTGAGGACATGGGAAGGTTCAGTTTGTGACTGGTCTGGCTGAGCTGTCCACTGCTGGCAGATGTGCTGCCCCAAGGCTCTCTACTGTTCTGCCCCGGCTGCTGGCCTCCCTCCCAGACTGCACCTCAAGCACCGCTGAAGGACTTGGCTTTCTTTTGATGCCAAGCAGAAAAACTTAGGTCTCAAAAACCATCTAGAAATAGGAAAATAATTTCCAACAGCCTCAAGGGTATTTCTCCTGCAGCTGAAGAGCCAAACCCCAAACAAGATCTCAGTCTTGCTGCAGAACACTCACACTCATCACAAGTCCTTCAATCGCACCTTTGCATCTTTCACAACAGAGCTTGAAAATATCTCCAGATACCTTTTTTTACCAGGCCTACTGCCCTGTTTTACTGCGAACTGTCCTCAGTTAATAAAGTAGCATTGTTTTCTTAATTGTATTGATGGATGCTTAATACAGCAGATATCATCAAAAGTGGCAGGAGATTGCAGGTAGGGAGAAAAAATCCCTCTGACAAAAAGTTTTGCAAACAATTACAACTTTTTCATTTCTGTACAAGCAAAAATCACTATGTCTAATTCACAATTTGTTTTTCTTTTTAATTAGAAAATGAAATAGTGAACATTTTCAGATCCCTTTTCCCCCCTCCCCCCATTTAATATTCTTCAAAGAATATGGTACTTCTTAAACTAGCCAAATTCAATTGATCTTTCCTGGGAGATGGCCTGCACAAAACCTCAGTAGGTGAGGGAAAATGATTTTCAGTTTATAGTTCTCTGCTTCATAATGGTAAAGTTGTCAGAAAGGAAAACATCACCTAGATTTCTTTACCTTGTACACCACATCCAAAACATCATTTCACACTTTCTTGAAACAGAAAGATTGAATTTTTGCTATGATAGGTTTATGGAAGTATTGCTGTAGGTTTTCCTAAGGACCACAGACCTGACTGCTTTGGAAAGAAAAATGTAAGCAAACAAGTGTACAGCTCCTTGTTATTCTGATTACAATTGCTGTTACTTTCCCTTATTTTCCCCACTTTCATTCTTACAGTTATTTCCAGTCCATAACAAGGATTCTCTTGCCAGTGACAAACTTAATGTCTAGACACTTTAAAAAGCCTCATCAAGACCACGATCAAGAATTGGCTCCATAAATCCACAAGGATTAACACAGAAGGACAGGCTCACAGAGAGACTCATCCTCAGAGTACAGTACACCATTTCCTACTGCAATTCATGAGACATGTTTGTTTCTAACCCTGTCCAGTGCTGTCAGCTGAGCTGCACAGTTATTGGTAACTAATCTCCAGGATACACTAAGTGCTGCATCAAAATATCTCCGACACTGGTATTTTCAACACCTGCTTTTTAATCATGCTGTCCTTGCACTGTATCTGTTATGCAATGAGTCATGTCCTGTTTTATAAGATCTAATCAAAGTAGAAGTGATATTTCCACAAAATTTCAGGTTTATACTCTTGCTGTTTCTGAGCTGCTTCAAGTTTGTTTCTGCAAAGTTTTGCTCTCAGAGTTCTTCTCTTTACAAGACCCATTTCAACAGGCTGACAACTACTCACTCCTTCAGCTGCCAGCTCCCTCCCAGAGTCTTAAAACATCAGTGCTGTCCTGTCCTGCACTTCTGCCACTTACCCCTGTGTTTACTCATCAGCTGCAACTACGACATCAAGACTGAACTGCAGCACAGAGCTCTGTCAAAAGCTCAGTGTCTGAATGCCTGCAGAAACACAACTTGGTACAACCTGGATGTGCTGATTCAAAGACACATCTAAAGGCCAGTTTTGGTTCAGTTCATCAGATGTTGTTTATGATAACACTGAAAAAAATAGTAACTTAATAAAATATTCAGAAATACACAAAAATTTCCAGCTCAGTAAAGGAAAAATACATTAATATGTCAGACAAAACCCACAGCACCTCACAGTATTTCATTGTACCTGCTCATATACTTGCCATTGCATACAACGTTTCTGGCATGATTATTGCCAGGATATAGATGCCTGGAAAGAACTCCAAGGAAAGAAAGAATTATGGTATCACATGCCCCTTTCCAAGACAGCAGATGAATAATGGATGAGTCCCCAATCATGTTCCTGAATACTTCATGGCAATGTCTGGATCTCCAAAGAACGCTTTGATCCTCTTCTCCATTCCCACTTGTGTACCCAAGAGGAAAAACATTTTCAGGGTTGAATACTGTCACTGCATCAGCAGGGCACAGACAAGCAATAGGGAAAATGGAGAGATTAGTGTTATGAAATCTAATTTAAAAGCACAATTCCAAAGGGCAGCATATTAGAGGAGTCTTGAGGATGCACTGGAAGGCCTCACTTGAAGCTTTAGCTATACCACACCAATACACATGAATCGAAGTCTCTTTGACCCCTGCAGACTGATCTCTGTTAGCACTCCCCTAAGAGCCCTTTGCCTCCTTCAAGATCTCAAACAACCCTTTAGAGCAAAACAAGACAGGCAATAAGGAAAGAGTCACTTTTGCATCTTTGGTTGTTAGTATGGTTGAATCTGCCATTGCTTGGATCCCCTGCTACAAAAGCAAAATCATTAAGTAACTTGGGCTGGAAGACTCTATTGAGTAAAACCAAAGAAAAGCATAACAGTAAACAACCTAGGAAATGTTTGAAATTATGTTATCAAAAAGAAGAAAGAGATTCTTCAAGTATACAAAACCGTTCCATAAAACAAAGTTACATGTGAAAACTGTTATCCTACTTCTTCTTTCTAAAATATCACATATCTCTTCACTGTCACATGTATGTGCAAATGGGGTGTCTTGTAGAGTAATTAGCAGTGGTGCAGTGGGCTGCAAGCAAAGAGTTTTCAAAAAGCAGAAGTAGTTATTAAATGGTTTAACTACAATTTTATTGCTTTTGTGGAATGAGGCAGCATGGTGTTCAAGAAACTGAATTATTTGCTTTACAATAGAAAAAATGTTGATGTTGTCTAGGTTTTTAAAAGCATGAAGCAATGAAGACAGGTAGGATAGGATTTGGAAGATAGAAACAGGTTGCAGTTATTTATGTTCTTTCACTCTAATTCTCTCCCTTTCCTCCTAGTATTTGCAGGAAAATATTTAAAAGTAAAGAGTAGTCTCTTATGGAAAAGACAGTATCTGCCTGCTCTGCCCACCTCCTCAATCCCCAAATAGGCTCTGTTTGTACACAGAGCACATGGACCATTCTAATGCAAAACTAGTAACTTAGAGCACCCAAAGCAAACAGTAATGAAAGAAAGTCCATGAAAACTTCACTTCAGCTCTTTTCTAGAGAAAGAACTCTTCAAAAAGAGGTACCTCAGCAATGACAGACAACATTATCTGCAGGGGGAACCACAGTAAGGTCTCAGGTTCAAAGGTGGTTTAAAAAAACAAACACAAAGGCATAGTGAGTAAAATTCTATAATTTCATGTGAACAGCTGTCTCCTTTTAGAAAGGCAAAGGAATTTATGAAACATCTTAAAACCTATTTTAGGAAGAAATCCTCATATAGAATTACTGCCAGATGTCTATAATATTTCACAAGCTACAGACAATGTTTTGTCAACATGTGTTGTGTTTTTCTATACAGCCTAGTCTTCTCAGTAGGGTGCTATTTTTCCAATATATATGAGAAACCCTTTTATGAACAGAAAGTCACAAATGTGACTTCTACCTCATGTACTTTGTGACCCATGTACATGCATGAAGCTGTGCTAAACGTACCTGCTGCAAACCAATACTTGCTTTACAGAGTTTCTCTTTCTTAAAGTTCAATTATACAAGTCAGTTTTAAATTAATTCTTTGTGATATAATTACACAACCACATTGCTGCATAGATTTATTTTTGGCTGGAACAGTTGAAGCTACTCATAAGCATCACTAAAATCTTCTAACACTATATATGAAATCACAGTCCTCTCACACTCAGAACAAAAATACTCATCTGTGAGAACACATACATGTATCCCATATTGAATTACTTACACAAAATACAAATAAAACCAATGTCCTGCCAAAATCCTATTATAGAGCAAATGTACCAGCAAATCCTTTCGGCAGCTCCAAAAACCAGCTAAGACTGCAACAATATACAAACAATAGCACTGAGCTTTAAAAGGCACAACATTAAAAGTAAAAGTTCAGAAAACTAGATGCTGTAAGTAAATATTTACACATACATAGAGAGTCCATGTTTAGGCTTGTAAATACCAACCTTTTTTGTTGTTCTGTCCAAAATCCGTAGCATGTTGCACATCTCCTTTAATCAGGCATTTTATGTGAGAACAGCACAAATGACACAGCATTTGAGAAACAAACGTAGTCAAAAAGTCCAAGTGTGCTCAACTCTTCTCAAACGCAGTAAAATTGAGAGGCTCAGTGCAGTGCAGCTCTTGCAGTGAACTTGTTACCAAGGAAACCAGCAGCTGCAGGTGTTTTCCCATATACCAGGGAATGCAAATTAAGCAGTGAGACCACATGTCTACTCAGTATTTTATTCACATGGGGGGTTTGTATCAATAAGAAACTATTACCCAAACTCTGTTAGAAGACCAGAGTGCATAAAAAATAATTTTAAAAAGTTTGCTCTACACATGACCTTAGCAGTTAACAGTATCATTAAATGTTTTCCTCTTTACCCTCACCCAGTCTCCTCTTCAAAAGTGACCTCCCTGCCTGCTTTGTCTCCTTCAATAAGTGTGCAAAACCCACCTCATGTCATGAGTTTTCATCCTAAAAAGTGCTCCAACAGCTTGGCAAGGCCCCAGCTTCAAAGAAACAACACAGACTTGGGAGAAGCTGCAGAAATGCCTATTCTGACCACATGGCGTAGCTTTGCAAAATTGTACCATGACTGATATGATTCATGCTTCTTAGAATGAGAGTATAAAATACAAATATTTAATAAAAACCATAATGGAGATAGAAGGTAGAAAATTCACTTTCAGTGCAGTTCTTCCAGAGGACATTAAACCTGTAACTCAGTTATGCCTACAATGTTTACTTCTCATTTATGCTACAGGTTCTCAAGGCGATATGTATAAATTAAAATATGGACACTGTATTTTTTTTTAAATTAACCCCTTTTCTCATAACATACCAGAATATTTACCATATCTTCCGAGCTCTGAAAGCTTTTTTCCACTTGTCCTCTTTCGGTGTTATTGATTCAACAGCAACATCTACTGGGCATGGAAGGCAAGATTCAATTTCTTAGAAGAGATTAAAGGGCCAGGCATAGTAGCATGCAAGACTGCCTGGCTTTCAAGGACCTGCTCTGTAGCTCAAAGCAACCTCGGCAAAAACAACATTGATGTGGTTTCTGTAAAATCCTCACCTCTTGGGCGTGTGTCCTTGACAGCAGTTAATCCCAGGTGGCTTATTTTCCATTAAATCCATCATTTTCAGTGTAGCTGTTTTTCCCCAAGATGATTCTTGGATGGAAATGACAGGTGTGACAGGAATACCTCACAGCCTTTCCCTTCTTTCTCCACACACTTAGTAATCAGCAAAAGCACCTTTCCTTAGGTGTTAGTAAAATAGGTCTCACCAATTTGACAGTGGAAAGTTTTAACTGGCAGACTCCAGATGCAGGAACAAATTTACTTCCCTCTTCTCTGTACAAAGACTTGTTCAGGAATGGTCAATGGAAAACAAATTAGTCTGTTCAATAATTACTTTAGATGACATTTTAAGACTATAAGCAAGAATCTAATTATGTGCAATAAATAATTTTAAAGAACCACAATTTTTCTTATGTTCTCTGTGATCAACATATAGGCTTAAGCAGATCTGATAAGCTGAGCTGAGAAAATAAAACTTATAACTAAGCAACTTAAATTGCATGTACAAATTAAATTAACTCTCTTCAGCCTCTAGGAATTAAAACAAATACAATATCTATAGCTGAAGGAAGAGATTCTTCCTTTGACAGCTGGCCATTTAACCAATTCTAGTCAACTCTAAACTAGCACTATTTTCAGCACACAAGAAACCCAGCTGTATCCGTAAGTGTCCAGTCTTCAACTTGTACCTGAAAATAACAAAGGAATTCCCAGATAGCTGTGTTTTCCGTGGTGGAAAGATTTCTAAGCACCTTCTTTGTGGACATAAATACTTGCAACTATAGTTAAAAGCAAAACTAGAGTCGAAAAAAAACCCCTTAATATTTTATTTCATTATTTTCCACTATTTATGTTACCAAAATACCCTCCTCCTGTGCACTGACTGACTTTCTAAACACTGAGAGTGCATTTAATTAAACCCAGCAAATCTGTACATTTGCATGAAACAGGCCTGAGTAATTCCTCAGTGCCAGAGGCAACCACAGAACCCAACACCGATCTGGTATTGGCTGGAACTGAGGCAAAGCAATTCATTTCCATGACAAACAGTCCAGCACAAACGGTTCAGCTGGAAGCCAGTGAGTCTGCCTAACCCTACTGTGTTTTACCCTACAGATATGTAGATGATGCCGAAATGACATTCAGGCAGCATGAGAAACCTTGTCACTCTGATGGTTTCTACTGCACCTATGCAAGACCTAACATTTACATTGGCAACTTCTCCTTTTTGTGGTCTAAGGAGCACATGCCAAATCCAGCAAGCACCCTGCCCTTACAGAAGAATAAGCCAATTTCTAATAAAAGAGTTTGTTTTTTCCCTGTTTAGGTATTATAATCAAGCAGATTTACAAAGACATCCACTGCCTACAGATGCAGGAAAGTGGGATTTACAGAATGCCCAAACAGGTTAGACATGTAACCCCTCCTGAATTTCAATTACACTGCTGCTTAGGCACTTTTCCAATTTCTTTGGAGCCACCTGAGGCACCAAAAGCACTAAGGCGTTCATGTCAGAGACTAAACAGAATTGACAAAGCTTTCCTGTTTTAGTTTGAGCAAGTATCTAATGCTTCATCCTGCACTGAGAATTCCTAAAAAACAATGTGTGTTTTACATCAAAATAGACAGATTTGTTACATTCAGATGCCTCAGAAAAGCTATGAATTTTCATAATAAACTGTTATTGCTTTCTCTTCTGATTAAATGGCTATATATTTCAAATAGATTATAAACAAAGTACATATATTTGTGTTAACTTCCACTTGCTATATTTTCCTAGAGAATAATTTCATATCTCCCTATGTCACATAAAAATGCCACTATTTGAGGAAACTCCGAATTTCAGTTTAGATTCATCACATCTTACCATGAAAGTGTTCTGCACACCATGCAGAACAAAGCAGGTAAAGCGTCCCTGTAACTTAATCTTAAAAAGTCCTTGCTTCTTTGTACAGGTGGTTGCTGCTTGCCTCTCCCTTGGTAAGGAGCTCTCCCAGCACAGAACAGGCAGCAAAATGAAGGCAGAACTCCAGCTATACCTCTTACATTCATGCGATCTCCAGCCAACAAGGAACCCCAGTCAAACCCCTTCTGAAAAGCAAAGCACTCTTAGAAATGGGAAAATAGAAAGGGAAAAATAGCAAATGCTGTGGCTGGGCTGCTCATTATAACAGAAAACAGAGAAAAGGTAGAAGGAAGTATAACAGTGCAGCAAAGGTATTTCCAGTACCCATTAAAAGTTGTGATGTTAAAGCATTGCAGCACATGTTACTTGGAACATCTCTCTAAAATCTTTCGAACTTTGAAGAAAAAAATTAAAAATGCTTTCATGCCTTTAATAAAGGCTAAGAGCAATTTCAGGCAGGAGAGTTTCCTGAAAATACTCTTTTCAGCAAGCAGCAACTGAACTGAAAATTCATCAAGTGTGGCACCGAATTACAGACCCATATACACATATACTCTGAATTTTACTGCTGACATTATCCAAATACCTCTCCATCGGTCATTTTAAGCTTGCAATGTCTTTTTACACTAACAAAGCTTTTCTGCTCTAAATTCTTTAGCTGAATGTTACTACCAGAACAAGAAGTTACTTTTATATATTCCATATTTGCTGCAATTCCCAGGAAATAAGGAATTAGAGTAAGACGTCTAATATTAATTTCATTTAAGCGGCTGGTTAACCTGCATAGCTTAAAAGTCTTAAGACGAAAATCCTGACAAGGCTCCTACTGATTTTAATCAGACTGGATTTCACTGCTCTATTACTCAAAGCAGCAACACAATACAGGAGGTTTACCATGCAAAGGTTCTCTTTTCCATGTTGTTAAATAGATTATTCCAATTAGCTTTAAACCTATCTCATTTCAAGGAGTTAAGCTCATAAGAATTTGCCAAATTCCTTCAGTAGAAACTCAGTTTTAATAAAAAGCAGATCCTTTAACTAACACATAAAAACACTGGCTCTCAAACACGTGCTGGGACTGGTACCAGTCCTACAGCAGGCAGTAAAAAACCATGCTTGTAAAGACATTTATTAGTAAAATTGAGTTCCACTGTAAGCAAATAGCCTTGAACATTGGGAAATGCTAACTGTGCACACATATCTGCTGTATGTTACTTGGACATGCACTCACATCAATCAAACTACCAGCACCAAACAGAAAGCTCCACATGAATATACTTAAAAGCTTCACAGTAAAACACATCTAGTCTTTTAGGGACAACCCACTGTCAATAAACAGACAAAGAGAAGCATACAGCAAAACAAGTACTTTTCTCTGCCAACAGTTATGGTGATCCCAGAACTATGGTCATAAAACAAAAGATAAATCCTGAGTTCACCCCTCCTTGAGCATTGTGACAGATGCGACCCGGACAACAATAGTTCCCAGCTACGTGCTGGACCGTGCATCACTAAGTGGCTTGTGCATTATAGCTTAGGGACTCCTGCCCTAGTTGGATTGTATTTAAAGGTAAGAAAGGTCATGGGCTATTTAGCACCTGCACAGACAGGCTGAGAAGTACATAATGCCATCTTCATTCCACAGAAGATGTACCAATGTTAATCAGTCACTCCCATGAAAAAAGCAGCCATGTTGTAGCATCATATGGATATTCTAATAAAGAAGTCCCCAACTGCCTCACAAATTTTGGTTCTAACTTGACATTTTAATTGAGGGGTTTTGAGAATGCCAACAACCTCACCCAAAATGCTTGGGGTGATCTTCATAGCCTCATTTTTCACACATACCTGCTAGCTGAACTGAAAATGCATCAAGTGTGGTAACAAATTACACACACACACGCACACTGTGAATTTTACTGCTGATGTTACCAAAACACCTCTCCATAGCTCATTTGGGTATCTAGGATATAAGTTATCTATATATCTAGTATATCTTTATCTGGTATATACTTGTAGATCTAGTATATAAGTTATCTATATCTAGTTTAAAAGTTATCCCTTGAATGAAAGCTTTTCATCAAGGTTATTACTTGAAGTATGCCATAATATACACAGCTTTGCCAACTAAAATTGAAATTCCAGTGAGATATTGAATATGATAAAGCTTCTTGGAGAATATCAAGCAGCTCCAAAAATCAAGGAACTTTTCAAATGTATTGCATTTCTGGGGAGAAGTCCTTCATTTATGCAATGGTACTCTTTTAGCTACCAATAAAATCAGAATAATTTTAGGGGTTTTATTTTTAATTAAGATTTTTAAAGGTTGTCTTTATAGAACTTGAGTAATAGAAAGCACTGGATCCAAACAGCATTACTGCTGTTTTTCTGAAAAGTCTCTTAACTTGAAACAGTGTAATTATATATGTATGTATGGCCAAACTTAGCAAAGGAAGATTTGGGCAGGGCTCTACCCACGTGGGTGTGCCCTTCCAGCCTGCACAGGGGATTTTTTAGGTGAGGCACAGCATGTGCAGAACTGGCCCCACC
>JAOXXN010000001.1:25499421-25513812 GCA_026770055.1 Myrmophylax atrothorax | reverse complement strand
GGGACGGTCCCACTGAGACTCGAACTCAGGACCTTGGGATTCAGAGTCCAGAGTGCTCTCCTTTACACCACGGGACCACCCCTAGTATAATTATTATAAAAATGAATATCTACAATGTTTCCATTGTACATTACTACTGATATCTTGTATTTATGCAGTTCTGACTAGTGGAAGCAAGGGGCTAATAACTATAATTGAAGTTATACTATGGGTTCAGAGCATAACTGGAGTTACCAGGATATACAAGTGTTTAAGAGACATGTTGGTTTTTTCCCCCTGAGGCAGGTGATGAGTCATCAGTGGTCTTGATAATGTAACTTTATCATACTGTTCTAGTGATGTTAGAGCACATACAGAATTCAGTCAAAACTGTCAGAGTAAAGCCACTGAGCAGTATCTAAAAATGAATTTATGTATGGAAAACAATGCAATTTAACATTTGGAGATGATACCATGCATATTTCTCTCCAAGAGCACATGAATGTAACAATGAGCATTTCAAGTGCTTGTGACTACAAGAGCTGATAGTGTATTTTGCAGCACTGTTACAAGTGTTAGGATTGGCACATCACAGTCACTTAGCTGTGTTCTCGGTTACCTTGTAATTTCTTCTACAAAAAAGCTAAAAATCAGGTAAAATGGTAAAAAGACACATATTATATAATTTAAAATTGTTTGAAAAAACTGTTTTCCTAGTCATGAAGTTATGTTAAGTTTGGACCAAGGAGACTTCAATCAGTTTTCCCCTGTATTCTTGGATTCCTCAAAATCTGGGCAGAGTCATGATAGTCCTTACTTTTGTAAACACTTTGACTATAGCACCTTCATGGCTCCTACTTGAACAATCAGAGTTCCCAAGACAAAACTACCAAATCTTGATGCCACAAAAGGTTTCCTCTGCTTCCCCACTGCATCCTGGCAGAAGGCTAAGAAGCCCTGTATGAGCAGATTATATTCCAAACAGACCTGAACAGGGAAAATAAACAAACAAACAAAAAAGGGCAACGAGTTGAAAGGGCGGTCTCTAGAGCAGAAAAGCTCCATCTAAAAAACAACAAAAATTGTTGTTAGATAAATAGGCCTCCAAGCACAGCACTCCTGAAATCCAATGGCAGACAGGTAGACTTTAACAGGCACTAAGAAATTACAGTTATACTGGATTTTTATTTATATTTAATTATTTTTAAAGAGTTGCAACTTGCATGCCTCCATCCTTTCCCCAGGATCTTTCCATTTTTCAGCCTCTGCTGAAGATGAGGGGCAAGAATGTATTACACAATTTGAAAGGAGGCAAGAGAACACACAAGTTGATCTTATGTTATCATGCTTCCATCTCAGTTGTGCACTGCCTCAAGCCGAACTTTGCATGCTGCTTCATCTATAGGTTTCAAGCTAAACTTTAAAGCTTTCAAGATGCAATATGTTCTCTCTGTGTGCAAACTTACAGACACAATAAAGACCTGATCTTAATTAGAACCTCTAGGAAGACACTGCAATAAAACTATTGCTGTTAATATAGCATCAATAGCACAGCAGATGAGTTCCTGGAGAGGAGGAGGGAATTAAAACTTCAGCAACAGCAACATATGGTTAGTGAAGAGCAGCAACGTGCTCTCCATCATACAGTATTATCAGTCTTCATGAGAAACTAAGAACTCCCAAATTTGCTTTCAGAAGTCAAAAATAGAGAAGGAAAAAGACTCCAACATTGTTGGAGTTTATCTTCCACAGCAGCATTTCTCTTTCTGCCTTTTCCCACCAGAAGACTATAAGGCTTAGCTTCACAGAACAAGGTACTATGGTTCTCTCTACCAACCACAGGAAATATTTGCTTCTTTTCCTGAAAGGAATATTTGAGTAAGCATTAAAGCTAGAGGACAACAACTGCTCATTCCACCATATACCCAACAAACAAATGACCCATTTTAAATGTTCACTATGTTATGCCACTGCAGTTCCTGTCAGAGAAGATTCATTTTAGAAGTCCCTTGATAAAGTCAGAAAATATTAACAGGCAGATTGCATCAATTAAGAGCAATAATTTGCTAAAAATCAAACCCCAGTAAAATGGCCACAAACACAATGATTCATTCAATCCTCAATACTAGCAAAACTGGTATTAATTATGACACAGGAAGAGCTTTCATACTTCATTTGAAGTTTATTAACTCTAGCAGAAAATTATCCCTAACTAAGAGTCTCATGTACTCTCTGCCTAGTACTCTAAAAGCTCCTTTCCCAGTCCACACGCTGTTGTCTTTTTCAAGTCAAAAGAAAACAAACACACGTTTTTTTTGAAAACTACATCCCACTTTTTCCAGGGATAAAGAGTATCATCAGGTGCTTTTTAGTTTCAATTAATGACTTGCAATTCAGCTGTCAAGCCAGGCATGGATATAATCCACACTGAAAAATCTGCTACATCTCAGGCCAGGAAACTTAGTCCAGAACTTCTTTCACTAAACTTCATATCCCTTTCACATATACTACAGTGACTGAAGGACAACAGCCACAGCTAAGGTGACATTAGCACAGCCAAGTATGTGCAGGCTATTATAGGCAGTGTCATGCCTATGAAGTGTACGTATAGACTCAGTTCCTGGTCTGCCTTCACTGCTTTCATTACAATCTGTGCAGCTTACCAAGCTTCCCTTGCAGATCAGCCATTGACTCACTGATACTTCAAGAGAGAATACACATGCTGACATCATCCTCTGGAATTAGTGGAGAGTTTTTTTACACTTTTCCTTGCTGCCCTCAGAAGAAATCTCATATTCTGGTGAGATGTCACTAGTACACAAGCAAAATGATTACTCTAATCGCTACTTCCTGTTAAGTCAGAGCAGAATATGAATCATTCTTTAGTAACACCAACGTCATTAGCTCATTCCCGCTGAAAAAAATGGACTTTTTTCTCTGAAGAGAAAGGAGTCATATCCTGCCTTATAATTGTATATTAAATGCAAAATTGCATTTTATTGAATTTCACCTTTCCGGTTTTGGATCATCTTTCCAGCTTAGCAAGCTCTGCATTAAGATGTGTAGGTATTTTGTTATAACTTATGAGGCTTTATAAAAACAAATTTACAAAATGAAATGAAGATGTGTTAATAAATACCAAATGCTGTTAGATGCCACTGCTAATCAAATTACAAAATTACTGCCCATCTGCACTAATACCAAGGCAAAGGTTACATAGTTCTATATGAATACATCATCCTCATGCATGGGTAAATACAAGATCAGATGGTACAGTAAAACAAAGGTATTCTTAATCCCAGTAACTATAAACTAGCAGTCACTACAGTTTTCTCCTCATGGACTACAGCAACAATAGCAATATGATATGGTGCAGAGGTATTTTGTGCTTCTCAGCATTTTCTCAAAACAATGATTTTAAAACTGTAGGAAGGTAGGTCAGGTTTCTCTGGGATATCTATTTTTTGCTAAACAATTAACTTATGGAATTATTTTAATTTCTTGTAAGAAGAATCAGCCCTCCTGAGTACAGTTCTTCACTCTTCACTGGCTGCTACTAAAGGGGTTTTTTTGTGGTGACATCAGCATCCTCCAAGTGAATAATACTCAGCTATTCCCTTACTTGGGCTCACTGCCCTACTCTGATTGCCAGTGACACTATTGCTAAAATTCTTGAAGCCATCAGTCCTCTTCTAAACACAGTTTTATAGCCAGATGAACAATTTCAAAATATACTGTATTTTTCTCACCTGCTGTGCTTTCTGGACCCTCCTTCTTATCTTGCACAAGCTGCATGGTGTCTGACACCACAACCTGATGGTCTGTATCTTCCTCTTTCTCTTCATTAGGCTGGCTGGCTGCTGCAAAACAATTGCAGCTTCCAGTTTCTTTGCACAGGATCAGGGTTCGATACCAGTAGTCAGACATGAAAATTCTGTAAGCTGATTTCTGAAATTTAAAACCAAAGAGAAAATAGTTTTCTGCAAAATATAAGGAAAAAAACCAAGCCACATGAAAGAAAAGGCTCAAATAATGTTAAGACTGACAGTTACATACAGATTATCACATCTTTGGTCTTATTTGAAGACAAATATGCGGTTTACACAATAGCCATCTGTGGTATAGTACTCAAAGTAAAAACTGCAAGAGTTTCCTGTAGTTTCTTAAAATGCTTATATCATAGGTCAGGCAGCTAATCAAAAACAAAGCAAAACAACAACAACAACAACAAACTACACCCTCCCCCCCAAAAAAAAACCCCAAAACAAACCCAAAACAAACCAAAAAACAAACCAATATACAAGTATCAAATCACATATTATCTTAATAGCAACTGCATAAGGGCAAAAACTATCATTATCACTGTATTTTCAGCAGAACAAGTCTATATTTATCTTAAAAGCACCTTACAAAATTCAGTTTTAGCTAGGTGAAAGAACACCCCAGAACACTGACTGTCAAAAAGTGAAATAGTAAGAGAATAAAGTAATAATAATTAAAAAAAGAACATGATTATATGACTGCCATTATATGGGGAGCTGAAATTACAGTTAAAAATTTTCATGAACAGATCAATTGAATGAAACCCTGACACCTGAAACATGGGAGAAACAGAAGATTTGGTTTCTGACACGGCAACCAAGTCCTTTGGGACTGCCCTCTTCCTGAGCAGAAGGAAGGGGCAACAATTTCCTTAGCCTAGAAAGAGCTAATAAGCAGGATTATTATATGTGCTTATAAGTAAGAGAGCGAGCGTGTTCTTAAACACCTGCAGGCACCTCAGGTTATGTCACAGAACTACAGGGGATTTTGTGCTTTTTAACACAATAAAGGTATTTGGGAACTTTGCAAAGTAGAATCATTAAATAGTTTGGGCTGGAAGGGACCTTTTAGAATTCACCTAGTCCAACGCTCCTGCCATGAGTAGGGACACCTTCAACTCAGTCAGGTTTCTCAGAGCCCTGTCCAACCTGTCTGTGACTGTTTCCAGGGATGGGACATCCACCACCTCTTTAGGCAACCTGTTTGTGTCTCACCACCCAATTGTAAAAAAACTTGGTTATCTCTAAACTAAAAAGCAACCCTCCTTCAGCTTAAAAATATTACCTCTTCCTTACAATCCATGCCCTTGTACAGAGTCCCTCCCCAGATTTCCTGTAGGCTCCCTTCAGGTATTGGAAGGTGTTGTAAGGTCTCCCTGGAGCCTTCTCTTCTCCAGGTTGGACAAACCCCAACTGTCTCAGCCTGTCTTCACAGGAAAAGTGCTCCATCCCTCTCATCATCTCCATGGCCCTCCTATGGACTCACTCCAACATGTTTATATCCTCCTCATGTTGGGGGGGCAGAGCTGGATGCAGCACTCCAGGTGGAGTCTCACCAGAGTGGAGTAGAGGGGCAGAACCACCTCCCTCCACCTGCTGGCCACACTTGTTTTTCATGCAGCCCAGGACACAATTGGCTTTCTGGACTGCAAGTGCACATTGCTGGCTCATGTCCAGCTTTTCATCCACCAACACCCCCAAGTTCTTCTCAGCCAGGCTGCTCCTGTATTAATACCGGGAGTTGCCCCGACTCAGGTGCAGCATCTTGCACTTGGTCTTGTTAAACCACATGATAGTCCCATTTTTCGAGCTTGTCTAGGTCCCTCTGGGTGGCATCGCATCCTTCAGGTGTGTCAACTGCACCACTCAGCTTGGTGTCATTAATGAAGGTATTATATAACACTGGTCAATACAGACCACACTCAGGACTCTGAGCCATTGTCCACCACCCTCCCAATTCCTCATCCACCAAATCCATCTCACTCCAATCTAGAGAAAAGGATGTTGTGGGGTACCACATCCAAAGCTTTAGAGAAGCCCAGATAAATTACATCAGTAACCCTTTCCTTGTCCACTGATGTATTCAGTCCATTGTAGAAGGTCACTAGGTTGGTGTTAGGATGGACTTGCCCTTGGTGAAGCCATGCTGGCTGTCCCAAATCACCTCCCCATCTTTCATGTGGCTTAGCATAGTCTCAGGAGAATCTGTTCCACTGTCTTTCAAGGCACAGAGATGAGGCTGACAGGTTGATAGGTCCCAGGATCCTCCTACTTTTTTTCATGATAGGCAAAATGTTTCCTTTTTTCCCTGTCACTTGGGACTTATTGCCATGACTTCAAGTATCAAGGAAAGTGGCTTGGGAAAAACATCTGCCAATTCCCTAAGGACTCTGAGATGCATCTCCTCAGGTCCCATACATTCAGGTTCCTCAGCTGGTTACAAGCCCGATGTCTTCCTACTGTGGGAGGGACTTTGCTTCCCTGGTCCCCATCTTGCAGTCCATCTACTCAAGATGTGTGAGAAGAGAGGTTGCCAGGAAGGACTGAGTACCTCAGCCTTCCCCTTATTGATTGTTACCAGTTTGTCAGCCTTGTTTTTCAGTGGGGCTACACTTTCTAGGACTTTCCTTTTCTGGCTGGCCTACCTGTAGAAACCCTTGTTATTTTTTGCATTCCTTGTAAGTTCAGCCCCAGTGTTACCTTGGTCCTCCTCAGCCCATCCCTACACAACCAGACTGCATCCCTTTACTGTTCCCAGGATACCTATTCTTGCTTCCACTGTACTAGCAAAGTGATATTTCTTTAGGAAATTACACCACATCTAGAGCTGAGTTGGTTCCCACTCTCCCACAGAAGCCATGTGGGCAATAAAAATATTGGCCCAAACCTCCAAGCACAAGGGACCTGACATGCTTTTCCAAGTCTATCTGGAAAACACCAGGCCCAGGCAGGGGAGATGTGCATCTCCCTGGGAAAATTTCATGTTTTTTGGATAAGAAAGAGATGCACAACCTCTGTTTGTCCTGAAAATGTCTAAATCCATGTTTTTCTAGATTCTCTGTTTCTAGCTGCTGATTAACTTGAGTAAAAGTATCACTCCAGAGCATGGCTATTAACAATGATACAAGTTATGATTCTCTATCCTACATTTAAAGATGTCAGTTTTATAGATTTGAACAAAGTAAAGTCCATTTAAAAATCCTTCATTACATAAAAGGGTTATCTGCTTCAAAAGAGACAGGCAAAAAAAGACACCCACATTATCCAGTCCCACATCTCCAGAAATCCTCCACAAAGAGCGAAGTACTCTCTCTGGCACTTACTATACTGCTTCAACAGAAGGGAAGATTTCCAGATAAAACACTCTTCCAGTATCCCAGCAAGGTGCATCTTCTTTAGCTGACATAGTGCCAGTTTCCTCAGTTCTCCTTTTACCTATTTCCACACTTCTAGGTTTTGCAGCATTTGTCAGAGGATGTAGTAATGCAGTCAAAGCAAATCTCTCAACTCCTTTTACAGCTGCTGGACCCAACGGGTTCAGTGCACACACCCTCCTTGGCACACAGATAGCAGCAAACACTTACAGCTGTACTAATGCACATACTCCTTGTAAATAATGTATGGAGCAAATAGTTCATAGTTTTAAAATGCATCTGCCTCTGGAGCTGTCTGGCATGCCAATGTGCAATGCTGGGCACATGCAGGTACCTAAGCAGCACTGGGGCTCCACAGAAGAAAGCATTTCACAGCACTTCAATTTTATTTTTTTTAGTTCTGTGGGAGCAAGGGGAATTCCTTTGATTACCCTTACACCTGAGCCATTAAATAGATTTTACTTCTTAAAAAAACCTTAAAGTTCTCCAGCCCAGAACTTTTTACCCCAAAAATTGGAGCAGAGATGGGCAAGTCTCCTCTGAAAGACACAAGAATCCCAGAAACCTCCAGCAGTTTCCCCCTTGCTCCTATGTAAGGTGGAAGTGAAAAGCAGGAGTCAGCAAATTACTCTAGGAATCAATTTTTAATTTATTGCCGTTCCTTAAGGAATGGAAACTCCTGAAGATTAACAGAAATAATTATATCCAAACATGCAGTTAAAGACACACATTTAATTTATGGCCTTAATCCTTAACTAGTTTTCTGATCATCATCTTGATTTTAAGAGCAGTAATGTGAACTTAGTTTTTAAGACAACACAGTAGAGACTTGGAGGGCAAACAAATTGGAGAAAAAATATGAGAGGAGTGAGACATAATCCCTATATATGTTTTTCATACTTTAATGAAGACAGGTAGCTGGCACAGACAGTCACAAAATTACTTGACCAAGATTGCCTATTGGAAAGAAAACATAAAAAAGGAGGGGAGGGGGAGGGGGGGAGGAAACCCCAAACAACCCCAACTTACTCTTTTAAGAGCTAATGTAAAAAGTTCCAAATAGTAAAATCTGGATAACTTCAAGGATACTGCAGACATAAGTAGCTTTCCTTATTATTCCAAAACATCCAAAGATACACTAGTGCCCTCAACCAGCATAAAAACTAGGCTGATGTGCCAAGAAAGAAGCCCACAAATCAAATCTCCCTTTGAAACTTACAGGTCTAAACAAATGGTCCCAAACCTCAGTTTTGCACGCTAAACCAAATACTGCTTGATAATTTGGGGGTTTGTGTTTGTTTTAAACCAGATTGCAGACATGAAAGTTGCTGAAGTACCCAAAGCAAAGCAAGGTTCATTGCTCGTCAGGTCAGGGACAGGTGGCAGAGCCTGTTCCCAGTGCCCAGTTCTGGTGCAAAGTACACAGGAATGTGTGGGACTTGGCAGGAACCACTGTACAAACCCAGGCACAGACACATTACAGCTTTGGCTGTGCTTTAGGTTAGGAAGGAGGGAAAGTTTCCAAGAACACAGCAGGTACAACAGGTCACTGTGAATTCAAGTGCTCGTATAAAAGCTCTGTTGTGCTCCTGTGGTGCCTGTCATTTCCAGAGGGTACATTGGGTAGGGTCACCATCCTCCCATTTACTACTAATAGTTGCTGCCTATTCTGATATCAATTAGGTATGCTGTGTGCTTTGCAAGGTCTGGCAGCCTGTTAAGTGGATGGATGACACCTTAGCTTTGAAAGTGTAATTACATATGGGACCAATAAGACATTCATAGGCAATATAAAAAAATAGATAATAATATGCATAACATGCTTAATTCTTAACTCCACTTTCCTTTTCAATTAAGGTACAAATGCTATCTGAACCATTGCTTATGAAATTCAGATGAATGAGCAGTTTTTGAAAGCAAGAGTCCTATTTCAATCACTTTGCACACACACTTCACTGAATTTATTTGTTTCACATCCAAAATCCTCCTTTAATTCAAGAATAACATTGCAAAGGCCGTAGTTAATAATTACCTTCAAATAAAGCCAGATTACGTAAAGCACACGGTTCTCAGATACTTAAATCCATACTCTGCAGACACTTCACCACAGCAGTTAAACCCAAATTCCAGGGTCCCCATCACCGTGAACCCACTTGCTATTACTGGATCTCTGTTGCTGACACATGATGCAATTTCTTCAGCCATTTCCCTGGTTCTTTAGGCAGGGCATTATTTCTAGCCAGGTGTAACACAAACATTTAAATATATCTCACTTCTAAGAACATTTGTCTGATATTTTCAGATTTACTTCACTTAGCATTTAATTGCTGCAGTATTTTATCCTGCTTTCATCATGGCTCCATTTAAGTCACTGGGAAATAAAATGTATTTGTGTGGGGAAAACTGGTCCTCATTTAGCACCTAATAAGATTTCATGCCCTTATTTTCCATTTGCAAGATGACACTTTATTCCAGTGCTCTTAAACGGCTTAATATCCGGCCTGAACAGGCAGGCTTCAATTTAGTAATTCATCAAGCTCAGTACACCCACATCAATAGAGACAGAGGAGTCCAGCTGCTGATGTAAGAGCTCATCCATGAACCCTGCAGGTCTCTGCAGGAGAATTGGGCTGAACATCTGAGAATTGGACTTTACAGTACTAATTAATGTTTCTTTTTTTAGAATGGATTAAAATACACTGAATGGTATTTAATCCTGTCAATACTGCTCCGTTGAGAGTCTTACTTAAGTGCATGTGTCTGCTCTGCAGCATTCTTTCCAATTTTTATGCTCTGCAATAGTGGCCAGTCATTCATACAAGGGGAAAATGCAAAATACATAAGACAGGCATTATAGCCTACGATCCTCCCCTCCAAAATCAGACATGAAACTGAGAGGTCTAAGTTAAGAACCTACTTGATCTACATGACTACAGCATTCACTGGGGTACAGGATCTGTGCCTCCTCTGGGGCTCATCAGCCCCTCACATTGACTCCAGAGAGCGTCCAAGGCAACAAGGGATGAACCTCAGTTTGCATCATGGAAAGTCCCACTTTTGTATACATTACTGACAGAGTGCCACAAAACATGAGTCACATAATAAAAACAAGAAAGCATTTTAGGATTTTAGTAGAGCCCATTAAACTGCTCAATTTCTGCCTATGGAGATATTTTATTTCTACTCTTGCCCCTCCCCCAGTCCTTTGTCATTTTGTTCAGAAAGATGGAGAGGAAAAATTATCAGCAACAAAACCCCATTCTCCTCTCTCTCTAGGGCATGTAGAATACCCTTACATGCTTTAAACCAAAATCAATTTAAAGACTTACTATTTTGTCATTTGTAGCTTTACAACATTTAAACTTGAGTACTAAGCAATCCTTCAAGATAAACCACCTCATTTTAAAAGCCTTTCACAGAGCATCAGAAATCATCAACTGACTCATGTAGAAAATACTAAATTCAAAGAAATTGCAAGACTATTTAGCAAGAGCTAAACTGAGGCCTTTTCAAAGTAAAAAAAAAAAGTGTTTTGTAAGAGAATTGCTTTCTTATTTATTCAACTTTTCATTTTAGAGGTAGCCACTTCTATTTTGAGGAACATTTACAAGTTTAAGTGAAGTCCCTCAGCTGTCTTCCTTCCTCCTTTTTTGGGGCAGGAAGACAGGAAAAGCTTATCTTTTATTACTTAGCTCAGAATTGGAACTTATATTTTAAGTCATCTAACAAAAGGAACGAAAAGGCAAACATACATCAAACTCAGAGGGTAGCCAAGTTCCCAAGACATAAGCAACCTTCCCGACTGGCTGCCTACAGCCACCCTGCATATAGTGCAGGAATAACTGCAAAGTCCTCAGCCAAATTCTCCCTCCCTTTTCAGAGATACAGGCCAAGTGCACACCAAGCTGCCCACAGACTGTCAGAGCAGAGCCTGAGGGCAAGGGAACAGCTTCTTGCAGGAATGACATGAGGTACGGACAAAGTCAGAAGTTAGTCTTCCTCCCTCACCAGCTGCAAGCATCTTCACCTGAGCTGCATCTCAAGTCCAGGAACCTGCACCTTATGGATGCAGTTTTCCCTTTGAATCCATCACAGAAAAAACCAGAGGCCTTCAATATGGCATTGGATTTGAATAGTGGCTTGCTGTCCATTCTGTACAAATCTGTCTAATGCCAAGTGCAAGATCTTCCATATTTTCAGTGAATATAACCAAAGAAAGTCAGTCTGAAGAGCACTGATGTGAGAAAAAGCACCATATTATATAGACTTCTAGTTGCCTAGAGATCATTATTAGCAAAAGCGTAATTTTCTTAGTCTGTAGAACTCCCACCAAACCACCCACATTCCTGAAAACTGAGCTTTTGGAATTAGATATCTAAACTTCTCCTCCTGCCCCCTCATACTGCCCACACACCCCAAAGTTTTCATTCCCACTCATTTCTCCCTCCATCCATGAGAAATCAAATAATGGTACTAGCCTGGATATAGTGTCCTTTAAAGCAGCATGGAGAGCAGCTTACATCTCTCTAGAACTGTTCACAGTGTGTATCTGCTTCCACTCAAATTTCACATATTTCAGGGATTTTTCCCAAAACCCCAGAGAATGACAAACTAGGTTTCATTTTTAGATTAAGCCTGAAACACAATAGAAGGTGATAATGCTACACAGCACTCTGTGGAGAATGAGGTGTGTTTGTACTTGACCCCTTATTTCAAGGGGCTGATAAATCTCCCCTTGTTCAATTTGTTCTCACGATAAACCCAAACTCCCATCTCACCAATGCATTATTATTGCATGCACAAAGCCGTGACAAACACAAGACGCTGCCCATCAGCGTGAAGATGCTACACAAATACCATTTAACTCAGAGGTGCCCCTGGCCAAGCATGCAAATCCCAACTCCTAGACTAATTCAGCTGAAAGAAGAAAAAGACATGCTACTTTCTAAAGGTCAGTGAATACACGGCATATTCTGTTTATTTTCATTTATTTATCATGGGAACAAGCATGATAATATTATCAGTGCCTCTTGAAATCAGAACTTGAAAAGTCTAAGACCTTTCTCTGTAGAAAGCTCCAAGGACAGTGCCTTTGTTCAGTGACCGGAAAACAGGAGTACGTGCTTTGCTCAGCTTAGAGGACACAGGTCTCTGAGAGATCACTTGGGTCACTTCATCCCACCAACTTGCTGACAAACATATAATAGGTGTCCAGTTTCAAAGGGCTCACAGAACATCTACTCCACATGTCCCTTCTCTTCCTCCTCCCTCCAAAGCCCAGCTTGTGACAGATCAAAAGCATTTAGCAATAACCCATAAAAACCCTTCAAAACCAGTAGCTTCAGCATTCAGCCTTTTACACACGTGGGGAAAAAAAGGCATGGCTGAGGTTTCCTAAGGTTCAGAAAACCTTCCCTAACTGCCTGGCTACAGAGATGGAGAGCACTGCCAATGTCCTATGCATGCAGAATTTGTTGAACAGATGTGCAAGGTAAAGGAGATGCTTCTGGAAAGAAGAGACAAGTTCTCTTCCCTTCTATCTGGGATTTAATTTCCTGTTAAGTGACCACAATGAATACTTCCTAATGAAGTTGTTGTAAGTTTGCCCAAAAGAGTAATTTTGTTAGGAACAGCAACTGACAACAACTTTTATCTTGAAAGGAGCACTGCATTCAAAATTTCAAGTTTTAAGACAAATACACCTGGTAGCTACTTTGAAGCTCCACCGAAGTCTCAACAGTGCACACACATGGCTGCTTTCAAGACTGATTTTGCAGACCTATTTGTCATTCAAAAAAGACCTTTCCATGCAACTTCTGTAATTACTTTTGTATAGTTCAGTTGCAAATCAGTGAAGCATATCACTTCTGGAAGCCATCTGAAACACAAAAACTACAGAGTCCAACAGAAAAAAAGTCATGTGGATGCAACCCAGACATCCCTACAAAAGGGATAAGAATGGGTAAGAGGGTTGTGTGGCAGCAGCCAGGCCCAAAGCAGAAGAAATGACACCAAGTCAAATAACACCAAGTACAAAAACAATGCTTGATTCTCTACCTACCACTGTGCCTTTATTAGGCAAGTGCTTTAGCACCTTCTTAAATTAGGGTCCACATCAATTTTTTTCCTCCCTTCTCCTACTAAAATGACAAGTATTCTTTATTTTTCAACACACTAACCCAGCTTGCACAGGGTAAGTACATTTAATAAACACAAACACTGCTACTGAACATTCACTTGACTCTTCCACTCCCCAAGCCAGAAAAGCTGTATGTTTACTAATAAACTCCAAAAGCACTTGAGGACTGTCATAAAAAGGTGACCTACAGGTGATCTTTTAGAAAATAAATCTGGCTTCTTTTTATTTGCTTTTTGAGCTTTTACTATTCACATTCCCAATCATTCTGACATCACTAAATCAAACTGACTTTAAAAATGAAATGAAGGGTTTGCAAGAACAAATAAGCAGTAGGCATTGCCAAGCCTATTGAAGTTTTAAATTCCTTTTCAAGGTTTTCAGATAAAAATATCTTTGAACAAACCGTTCTTTCTGGTTTTTACATTACACTTAGTATCTTTTTCTTTTGTAAATACAAAAGGAAACAGAAGTTTAAAAAAAAATCAAAACACAAACCCAAACCCCCCACCCCAGAACCCCAAACCATCAACAAATCTACAGACAACAGAGCTGGCAAATTTATTTTAATGGTCCAGTCCCAGCAGCCCCAGTGAAATGGAAAAGGTAAATAAACACCACAAGCGGCAGAAACATTCTATTTTACAGTCCATGTGATTAACCATTGCAGGTAACACCAGTCACCAACATCCCTCATACGAAACATCTTCATACCAGGGGACCGCTTTGTTTCGCTAATTCGGGGATGCTGCGGGAGTTGCTTCCGCAGCCCCAAGCGCAGGGCAGGCTCGGCGGGGCAGCCCCGGCCACCCACACAACGCCGGGAGCAGAGGGCACCCCGTGGCGACCGCCCCGTTTGTCGCTTATTCGCTCGTTCTCAGGCAGGTTATCGCGCTCGCCTTTGTTTGGCTTCCTCCCTTAGCCCGGATCTACCGCAGCCGAAACTGAGCGGGGCAAAACAGAGGACGGAAGAGAAACAGCGCCCGCCGAGCCCCCGCCGAGGAGTGCCGGTGAGCGGCGGTGCAGCCGTCCCGACACGGCGCCCTTGCCCCGGCGGCGCGTCCGGTCCCGTCCCGTCCCG
>JAOXXN010000001.1:25478233-25488479 GCA_026770055.1 Myrmophylax atrothorax | reverse complement strand
TAAAGTTAAGAAAGTAAAGTTAGGAAAAATAGAAAGCACATGGTCTCACCCCTACATTGTTCCAAGAGAAGCTGCAGCAGTTGCCCTCAAAGAGACACTGGCATTTTTCCCTCTCCTCTCTCTGCTGGAGTTAAAACTCCAAACACTTTTTATACCTTTTTTTTTTCTTTCATGTGGTTTGTGTGGCTGAAAGTCAATCTATTGGGGGGAGGGGTGATGGTGATGCAGATGCCTGAGGGAAGCTGGCTCCTAGAGTGGCTATAGAAGATATGCAAAGGGGGCCATGTCATTCCCCAAACAACACTCCACCCTATGTTAATCTTATCAGTTTGAAAGCCTTTGTCCTCTGCTGGAGCACTCCTCCAGGGGGGCTGAGACATCTCCTTCAACCCATCAGGCCTTATCAGGGGCCATCACCCCACTATGGAGCTTCAACATGTGCCAAGAGAATGTTTCCTACAATGACAGGAGACCTGCAGTACTCCTTGTCAAAGCCTAGAGTTGATGTGGGTTCAGAGACCAGGGAAATTAATGGTACAGCAATCTACCAAGGGAGGGTACAAAAACTGGGGAGAGGAGGAGCCAAAAAAAAGCCCCAAGGTCTGTTTGGAAGCTGGAAAAATATCTGCGAAAATATTCACAGAATCATAAAATGGTTTGAGTTGGAATGGCCTTTAGAGATCATCCAGTTTCAGCCTGCCAGCCTTGGGCAGGGGCACATTCCACTAAACCAGGCTGCTCAGAGCCCCATCCAACCTGGCCTTGAACGCTTCCAGGGATGGGGCATCCACAGCTTCTCTGATTAACCTGTTCCAGTGTCTTCCTACCCTATGAATAAAGAATTTCTTCCTAACATCTAATCTACATCTCTCATCTCTTAGTTCAAAACTGTTTCCCCCTTGTCCTATCACTATGTGCCCATGTAAAAAAGTCACTCTTCCCTTTTTTAACAAGTCTTCTTTAGGTACTAGAAAGCTGCTGTGAGGTTTCCCTGGCACTTGCTCTTCTCCAGGCTGAACAGCCCCAACTCTCTCAGCTTGTCCTTACAGGAGAGGTGCTCCATCCCTCTGATCATCTTTGTGACCATACTAGATATGTTTGTAGAGTTCTGACTCGTTTCCTTGGTACCTGCTCATAGTTTCTTTCAAAAACAAGGTATTAGTTAAAAAAAGATTTTCAGCACCCTTAAGTCTATTCCATTAGTCCATTATTCACTCTAGTTAAGTAGCTTACAATGTCCAAAGTAGATCAAGCTGCTGCAGCCAGTTAAGCTCTGGTTCCTCAGTATGCTCTGAAAGAAAGAAAAAAAATACAATGAGATGAGAGAAGCATCATCAGAAAATACACGCCCTTTGCTTGTTGTGGCACTGGAAAGGAAGCAGACCTTCAGTCAGCTGCCTAAAGCCCAGGGTACCTCACCAAGTACCCAGCAGCACTTCATGTAATTTTTGAAAAGGTTCAGGTCAGATAGGACTTTACACAGGTACACAGGAGTCAGGGGGGTGCAGAAGTGTTTTCTCAGATTGGTTTATTAAGTCCAGCCTGGGAATGTCACACCTTGTTTTTCTTTCTGGAGCTGTCTGCTGGCCATTCCCTGACCTGAAAGGCAGTGCAAAACAGATTCACAGAATCATAGAATTGTTAGGGTTGGAAGGGACCACTGGATATCATCTAGTCCAGGGTGATAGCCTAGGCAGGATCACTTTGAGCAGGTGACAGGGACGTGTCCAGGTGGGTTTGGAATGTCTCCAGAGAGGGAGACTCCATGACCGCCCTGGGCAGCCTCTTCCAAGTGCTCAGCCACCCTCAATGCAAAGAAGTTCTTCCTCATGTTGAGGTGAAACTTCTTGTGTTTTAGTTTATGGCCACTGCTCCTCATCCTGTCACTGGGTACCACTGAAAACAGTCTGGTACCGTCCTCTTGGCACCCATCTTTGAGACATTTACATGCATTAATGAGAAACCCACTCAGTCCTTTCTTCTCCAGACTGCACAGGCCCAGCTCCCGCAGTCTCTCCTCATAAAGGAGATGCTCCAGACCCTTTATGATCTTTGTATCCTCCGCTGGACCCTCTCCAGTATGAGGAGAAATGAGGGTGACTACAAGCATATTGAATCAATAACAGAATCAAACACTCATTACATTATCTACTTACATTTTATTACAGACTAATATGAAACAATCTTATATTCATACTAGAATTATTGTGATTATTTGTGAGCAAACTTAAACCAGTCTTGAATGTTTATATTTATTGCAAGCAGATTCATGTCTCCTGCTTATATATTCTACATAAGGATCCAAAATGTGACTGAATATAAACAAGTTATATTTGGTTGTCTACAGAAATGAAAGTTAAAAATAGCACTGAAAAGAAACTTTACAGTAATGTATTCACACACTGACTTTTCAAATCAAATAAATGAAGTAGTATAGGGATAATCTAAACATTGGATTTGAAGGCTGATTTATTTTCAAATAAATGCACCTATAATCGTACAATTAAAAATAAGTGTCAGTATTTGGTGCTGATGACTACAGACATCTTTAATGTTTAATGCACAGGTAACTAGGCCCCAGCCCCCAAACAGCAACTTTCGCAGATTCTACTTTACATTACATCATGAAAGGACATTAAAATGCAAACTGTACGTAGCACAGAATTTATGTCCAAGACAACACAAATTGAAATCCTGTGAATCTTCATAAGGTAAAAAAATTAAAGCTATATAAACTGATTTTTGATTATTCTGCAAAGTAGAATCACGTATGTTTTCACTTTTGTAATACTTTTTCACAAATTTCCATTAAAGCATTTTTAGCAGACAGTAGCATGAGCACAATGATCCCACTGGCTTCTAAAAGGAAAGTAGCGCAGTTCCTCAATAGCTATTTTTTCCTTTTATTTTTGCAAGCCAGTTGGGTAAAGACAAACAGGCTAATGCAAGCAAGAAAGTAAACTGTAAGCTCTTACATTAAGTGGCTGAACAAACAATTATTGTACGTGGTAAAACAAAAAAGATCTTTTGCCACAAGCCACTGCAGGAATATACGAACTTCAGTGGCCAAAAAGCTTGAAATACTTTCTAAATCTTCACATACATTTGGTTAGCGCTTACCAGTTTCAAGACATTTATAGAAGCAGTTATGGAGACATTATGCTGTTAAAGCTGCAACAATTTAAACAAGGCAAGTTAGAAAGTTATATGGATTTGTAGACTTCTCCTCTTGAATCTTTTTTTTTCTTGATACATAAAAACTTGTCTCCTTTCAGTATCCCATCCATAATAAAACACTATAATGCATTTTGTTCCAAGTTCTGCTTTTTCATCTGATCCATTTACAGTGAAACTCCAAGTTAACACCTGCTGCAGTGGACTAAGTTTGCATGGCAATCGTAACAGGGACTGAAGCAAAAACACATCAAGTGATGTTGATGTTTTACATTTTTTTCCATTAAACGGTCTATTTTAACAAAGAAACAGCACCAACTTTTAAAGGTAAAAGTATTGCTAAATCAAAGCAGAAACTTCCACTTAAATTCAAGCATTCTTTCTCCTCCAAAAAGTGACAGTTTTAACTAAAATTTCTCAAGCACATGTATAGGTGTTTCAGCCTGAACACTGTTGTCAATAATTTCTAAGTGCAGGGCTACATGAAATTTGCAAAGAACTGCTTTGTTAGTAGGCAGAACAGGAATGCAGCATTTTCAAAAACATCAAGCAAAAATATTCTTATTTAAGGCTAAAAGACAGAACTCACAAAGTAAAAAAGCAGGAGGCTTTATAGAGTAAAAAAGCTCACAATAATAGTAAAGCACTGCAGGTACAGTGCTCTAATCATGGCTACCACAAATCCCAACAAAACAGCAATAATTTGGGTGAAGCTGACAGAGCAACAGACCTGGATTTCTAATTTGACATTCATTAGAATTTTAACATTCAGCCACAACTCCATTCTAGGCTAAATTTAAGTGGCCAGAACTCATAGGTATAAAAAAAGCCTTCAAAACATATACTTAAAAAAAATAGAAATGGTGTGTTAACAAATGTATGCGTAAAACAGATTTATAAATAGCTACAGTATGAAAAATATTTCAGTGCAAAGGCAATTTTAAGATTTCTAAAAAATACATTACAAATAATTTGTTAACTACACACAAGAAATTTGTCACTGCTACTGGTATAAAATTTATACCCATATGAACTTTTAAAAAATATATACACCAGTGTTTTATGTAGGGGACGGTTCTAACTGACCAACATTCAAGTCTGCAATGGCAAGTATATGTACACACACATGTGTATGCATTTCAAAATGCTACTGCTATAAGGACATTCTTTGAAACTTAAAAGTGCTACATGTTAAATGATAAAAAACATCCGTCTGTGGTGCTCACCATTAGACTTTGTAAAATTCTGTTATCTTTGGTATACTAAAGATTTCAGAAATCACTTTACAATTTCTGCTTGACCCAGGGCATTTTAATAATAATTCACTGTCTGTTTAATGTGAAAATCACTCGGAATACTGTGAGGAAAATTTTCTAGTAATTTGGTTTCTCTTTTATTAAAAGGTAAATTAGTAAGTAAACTTAGTGGTTTTTTCTTGTTTAAACACAAAAAGGGAAATATTTTTTCTCTGCCACCATCTGCCACAACTAACAATGTCTTGGCTGGGTCTTCCAATAAAGGCTGCAGGTCTGATTCCAAATATTTTGTTTTCAAACTGAAATAAATTTTTAGCTGATGTCCTCACAGAGGTATTGAATGAGGATGGTTATAACGAGTTCTAACCATCAGGCTGCAAATGACTGAGATCAGATTAATCCTTCAGATATTTTTGCACCCCAAAATAAAACACTGGACTAAAGAAACAAGACAAGGACACTGCTAATAGTTGAATTAGTACAAGATAACATAAATGTCGCAGAGGAAACAGAAGTGCAAGTTGGCTGTCATTCTTAAAAGTAATTCAAAGAGAATCCTTGCAGTCAAAGTAGTTTCTACATCCCAACTGCGGTTCAACTGTGAGTCAACAGCCGTGTGCCACCTTGTGGTTTGCTTGCTAACAGCTTGTGCTTTGTCATACCTCTACCAAGCCCATTAGCCAGTATTTAACCATACAAATACAAATTAAGAGGACAAATCCTGATAGTAAAAGATGCTCATTTGGACAAAACAGCTTTTCTTCTAAAAAAAAAAAACAAACCCAAAAAAACCGTGCCAAAAAAATAAAAAGGCTTAATATATAATACTTTCTCCTATGTATTACTTTACATTCACAGGGATAGGAAGTGGGAACACCAGGTAATCTGCATCTTTGACAAATTCAGAGACCTTTTAGGCAAAAGGCTTACATTCAGTTTGTAAGTAGACACCAACATTGCTGATATTTACCTATTTAACAGCCAACTTGACTTCATACAGTGTGTGCATACTCTACACAAGGATTGTTTTGCCTATCTTTCTACAGGGGAAAACTAACTGGAAACCAAACATAGCCCTGATTTGGCCACTTACAAGGAAGTGAACATTAGAGAGTGTTTCTTGAAAGTAGATTTGCACAGAGGAAACACCAGTTCGTTCTACAGAAAGAGCAAAGAAAGAAAAAGGACAGAGGAAAATCAGAAACAGCATTTGTTAAATATGCTTTAGGAAACTTTCATTTGAGATAACTGAGGTCATTGCTTCTGGCTGAAAATTAAAACTGTTGATCTCAAGATGTAGGTCACTGACTGAAACTATGCACTTCAAGTAACAAAGAAAATTACTAAAGATGACAGAAGCAGTAAATGCACAGAAGTCTTGACACAGGATGAAGAGAATTTTCAGTGCTACCAGTCTCACAGTACCAGACTGTGCAGATTGTTCATTGCTCCAGTAGTTCAAAACATAAAAAGAGGCCTATTGGCCTGGAAGGGTTCATACTTCTAGCTCTTGATCCTGTTTGTCTGAACACTACCTCAGACAGCAAAAGCCACGTACAGTTTAATATATTTCTGTGACATGTTTGTTCCTGAAAAAGGAAATAAACAAAAATACAGTTTTTAAAGGCTTGACTTGGTGTTCTGTCATATAGACGTTTCCAAACCTGACCCACTGTAGTGGTAACCTGCACTGGAACGGCAATGCTTATTTGAATAGCCAAAGACAGATGGAAGTACTGAATAATCAACGCCTCTCCAGTGCGTAAACAGCATTTTTTTAGAATGAGAATTAGACCTTCTTGCTGGGGAATTGCTGCAGTCGCTGCTCCTGTATCTTGGGCTTTTCAGACAGGCAAGAGGTGTGAATTCTGAGATGTGCTCCCGACAGTGCCTCGATGCATTCTGTTAAAGGGGAAAAGAGAAACAAATGCACAGTAAATAGATGATATTGGAACCAAAAGCATATAATTGTGTCCTTTCATAGGGCCATTGTGCTCTTTGCATAATAATGCCTTTCACTAGATCACCACTCTATTTGTTTCATGTGAAAGGATAACCTCTTGCGTTGTTTTGCAATCAATCACTTCTAGTATCATCAGTTTTATATTAAGACACACAGAACCAGACATGATTTTACACAATCTTTAAATATGATAGTGGGCTCTTTAGAGAAGAGATGAAGACACAGAGGACTGCTTTCATATCAAAGTGCTTTGAATGAAGTTTATATTTAGTTTTGCAATCTCTCCTGGTACATTTATTTATCTCTGAACTTCTTTAGTCACAACTTTTTATGGGGAATTTTAAGACAGAACAGATTCAAATACTTTGCTCTGTACTTCCAAAGAGAGGGAATTCTTTACAGTCAGTTTGTGCTAATAGATTAAAGATCCAGAAGCTTAAGGCAATTGCTTTGTACTTCTAAGCAGTATTGAATTTTGGACTTGCTTAGGTTACATGTAGCATCTATACAGGCAATTTATACTACACATCACAATACTATTTTGATCCAATTGTCTATTAAAGTTTATCTGTATCACATAATCAATTTACACTCTGGCAGAATCAGCACTTCCACTCAGGCAATGCTCAGGACTACAGTAACACCACAGCTGCAGGACAAGAGCCTGGAAAACGTGCACAAACAGTACAGCACTTTCCCCATTGAGTATATAAAATTATTCTCACTAAATGCACATAAAATTTCCAGGTATAGAAGTATGGTTATGTGATGATATCTAAGATTTAGTGCCTTATAAACATGATTCAAATCAGTGTTATCAACCACTCTCTCCATGAATGCCATATAAGCCAGTGAATCCTCTATTCTTAATTATCCCCTTCCTTTCTCCCTGTTAACTGGAACACAATGGCAAAAGGGACAAAATCACAAAATTAATATTAATGATGTAGTTTCTAGAACTTGGACTGACATATAATATTACACTTCAATGCCAATTTTGAAACACTACTGTTGCATAACCAAGAGCACTCAGAAAGCTCTCTTACAGCACGTACTCTTGGAAAAGTCACAAAACTATAATGAACTGCTTGCCAATAGTGAAGCTGGGTTCTTTTAAACACATATATAGACCAAATATCAGCATTAATACAGAAAAATCAGATTATCAGACTTTGTTTTGGAAATGTCAGAGGAAGTAGTCATGCACTGCTCGGTTACTATCTATCCTATTCTTTCAGCTAGAAAGTGAAGCATTCTAGTTACCCTGCATAGTTCTAAAAATAAAATGTTGGGGTTTTGCCTACATGTGGCTCTGAAGCAAGCACCTCTACTATGCCTAAAGCTCCTCAAGAAAGCTGGGGTTTTCTACTACTACTTGTCTAACAGTTATTAAAAGCAAATCAAAAGACACCCTTGAGCGACTTTGAAGTCCTACAGCCCACAGAGCACATGACATTTGCCCTCTTCACATACTGACACTTTGCACCTTCACTTAAATCCTCACGTGCTGCTTTTGGAGTCAGGAGAGAATAACGGGTCTGGAACGGACATGACATCCAGATGGGAATGTATTTGAGTAAAAAAGTGTACTTTCTTACTTGTTCATGTAATCAGTGGCATGGCAAAGAGATAATATAAAGCAGTGAACTTCATTCTGCCAGCCTAAAGCTTGGGGAATTTAGGAGCTCCCCACTCATGTTGCTGTCTCAGATATTTGGCCAAACTACCATGCTTCTCTCTTGATTCAAGGCAGTGGTGTAGCAATGCCCTGGTCTATGGGAAAGACAGTATTATGGTAGACACTGTCAGATGTACAGCCCCAGTCTTCTGACACAAGTAATTTACTGTGATAATCTTCACCTGTTACTGTATGCATTTGGTCTATATATGTATTCAAGAGCATGAGAGATGATGGATAAACTGGGTGAGAATTAGCTCTGACTTTACGTGTTCTACACTGTTCTCTTAGCCCAAGAAAGACAGCAGCTCATACGTGTAATGTGCACACATGCTGCAATAATGACTGCAGTTCTTACAGAAGAAATGTTGCACAACACCCACACACAAAACAATTTATAGGACATGAATAGGGATATATTGATTTATTGTTTTGCCTTACACGATTAAGTTTCCAAGACAGAAAGATCTTACCTGTGGCATGGAACATCTCTTGCAAAAACTAGGCTCTCCAAGTAAAACACACTGATTTTCTATCAATATTGATCAAGTACATCAAAAACTCTGGAGGAAACAGTTGATTTGTAAATAGCACAGTTCACCAATAGAAATTAATTCAAATTGGCAACACATACAGTACTGTTACCTAGCTTTGATCTAATTATGGCTCGGAAGCTGAAATATTTCCTTCAAGAAGTGGCCCATCGTTGTTCGTCAGTGCATTTAGGGCTGTTTTATGTCTCATACTCCTCTGTAAGGATGAGGAAAAACAGTGAGACTCTTGCTGAATACAAAAGGGAAATGTGAATCAATTGTACCATTTGTAAGTTACTGTTACAGCAATGTCCTGTAAAAGGGATGGATTTTCTGACAGTTTAAAAAAAAAGATTATCCAGCATAAAACAAGGTTTGTACTTCTGGGTCCTGAGGTTAATTCTTTGAGCCACTCTGAAGATACTTTTAATTCTATTTCAAACTCCATTAAAAATACTTAATTACTCTGTAGAGCAGACTTGGTACTATGGGCTGTGTGTCTTTTGCACTAAACAGGAGAGGTCCCTGTGACACGATAAGGCCAAATCAATTCCAAATTAAGGAGTGGACATCCACTTCTCTACTCCCCAGACCAAGTGCCTTGCTGAAGGGAGTGCCACACACCAGGGTGATGGGGCCAATGCTAATGAGGGCTGACTTACAGCTTAGTCATGACACTGTGGGAAGAGAGGGCCAGAGAGTTGCCAAGGAAACTTCTTGCACAGGATTCAAATACTGCAACAGCAAGCTCATTGCTTTGTTTTGCAGAAAGGAGGAGCCCAACACCTGGCAAAGGCAGCAGTTTTCTGGTGATCAGATTTCTAAGCGCCCTGTGCAGCTGTTCAACAGCAGCTAAGCCCATTGAGGAACAAGAATGATGAGTCTCCAGAGAGGATTCCCCAGGCAAAAGTACCACTTTGGCTTTCCCCAAGCACAGCAAAAGGTAGAAATCTCCCAAGGTGGCTGATGGGCTAAGCTTATGATTGAGTGAAAGCAAAGCAAAAAAATCATCAAAAAATCATCAGTCAAAAAACAAAGAAAAAGAAAAAGTAGTTCTTAAAAAGGGATGGGAGCACAGAAGTTATTCACAGTTCAGGAACTAAACACATGGTGTTTCGGCTACAAAATACTTGCAATGCTGAAACACTGTCTATCTAAGTGACAGTTATAAAAATGGAAATAGGATAATGTAAAGTAAATTTATATTTTCCCTAACAGGATGAACTTCTGCTATTAATGAAAAAAAGGAAAAAAGAAAGAGAAAATATAGTCAATATAGACTGGATATATTGAAAAAAAACTTACTGCTTTTCAAAAGTAAAGGCCACGAGAAACCTTGCAGATGCACAATTACCAGTTAAAGCACAAAATTCAGCTTGTTTCATTGAGCCAGAGAGTTGCAGAGATTATATGTATGAGAAATAAGCACAATTTGACTGAAATTACCAAAAGGCAACAGATTCCTCCAAAGCTTTTGCAAAATCAAGGATTTAGCCCAAGAAAGACAACGAACAGTTCATATGTCTGTATATACATATATCAATATACATGCACATATATAGATACATATACTTGCATGTACATGTATGTCTGTAGGTGTGTGTATATATATATATATATCACGGAAAAGATCTCTCAAAAA
>JAOXXN010000001.1:25454849-25477067 GCA_026770055.1 Myrmophylax atrothorax | reverse complement strand
TCTGTGAAATGCAGTAACAACAGTGACAAAAATGACAGCAACAGTGATGAATTGTGACAACAATTCATAAAATCCTTGAGATAAACAGAAGGAAAGAACTGTACCAAAAAGTAGTCTTCAAAATATAGTTGATATGAATCACAAATGGAGATAATGAGTAAGATAAATAACTTCTGATGATAAACTTTTTACTGTCCTTTGAATGAAATGGCCAAGCATGCAGAAAGGCAGAAAAAAGTCACCTTTTATTCCATTAGAAACTTAGACTGCTTGAAGTCTGAGAAAGCATAAAGATGGTGGACTGCTCAACAGAAAGGCACTGATGTTTAGTCTGATTTCCCCAGAAGATGTAGGAAGCAACCGTGAGCATCATTTATGTTTAAAGCAAGGTAGCAGTTATTTAGACAAAGCAGATTGGAAGACAGGAAGAAACAAAGAGAGGAAAAAGGAAACACAAGGGATATAACTGGTTAAAAGTCACAGATTTTTCTACTAAACATTAAAAAATGAATATTGCAAGTGTTGAGCCCAAAGTATGCTTTACAATTGATTCATTTTCCAGCACTAATAGACAGTGTCTCCACGAAATGCTGCAATAGCTTTGTATGGGGCTTTTATTCACTAGCTTGCTTTTTTGCTGTAACCCATTCTCATTCTCTTTAGATTTTTAAATTAAGCATGCAGAACCTATACTGAGATTAACTTCTTACACAAGTAGCACATATGGCAACGATGATGCATCAAATACCTAAAAACGAAAACTGACTAAATACTGATCTGCCTGGGAATGCTTTTCTGCTATTCTTTATTCATTCCTGCCCTCCTGAAGTGAGGCATTATTACACCTGTACATTTTAGGAATACAAAACAATGGCAATGGGGTTTACCTTTACCAAAGGGAAATTTTATTTTTCTTGGCAGTAAAGCTGCTTTATTCCTTTCCTCTTAATGTAAAGTACCTTCTCAAATAAACACCAAAATACTACCTAATCCCTACAGTTGCCAGTAACTCATTATTTCAACCTACCAGTGGCAGCTGCAGGGCTGAAAAGTCAAGGGCAGTAACATTAAGTTTAAGGTTCAACACCTCTACCATCCTTCACATTCTAACGTACATAATATATAAAAGTTCAATGGGGTTAAAATAGAGGTAACATTTTCTCCTGAGGCTGGTTTGATGCTCCCTGCACAGCACCATGCTTCTCACTGAACCTGACTTCCCCTCCAGCCTCAGCAGAGCAGGCCTGGATTTACACAGTGGTTCCTCTTTTTTGGCTGATCAGATGAAAGGAGACAATACACTTTAAAATCCTCTTCCTATTGGCACAGCAAGACACATTTATGGAGAAAAAATAGATCAGAACAGGCAAAATGTAAGTCGAAATATAAAAGAGAAAAAATGATTAATAGGATGTAAGTACATTTTAATGCATGTGTTTTGTAAAAGGCATCAGTGTATTATCAGATATAAGTGCCTTCTATATACTCTCACAGAGACCCCAATCCCCTTGCTCTTCCTATGTCCTCTAATCAGAAATCATGTTGAGCCATGAACCTGTCTCCCACCATTCTCATCAGCTGATTTCCCTCTGACTGTCCATATGGAGGCACAAGGGTTGCCCCAGGATTCAGGTTAATACCACCATATAAAATAACAGGCAGTGTCTCTCACCACACTGCTCAGATAAGGAACCCCATTCTAATCTTATTTCTGACCTTAAAAGAGGACTAATTACTAGAGACTTTTGATATGAAAAACTTCAGAATGAAAACTATTTTTTACCTGGATTCTTTCTGTTGCTGTAGGCCACAACTCTCTGCATAAGACCTTCTTCAAAACATCTGGAAGAAGGCTGACAGTTATGAGCAGAATTATACCCAGCCACGCAGGACCACTAGACAGCATTTGCATGAACACATAATACATCCTCTGATAATTGAGAAAAGGCCTGGTAGGAAAAAAAGATTAAATGAATATTACACTTCATCACACAAAAAAAGGACTGACAATGCTAAATATAAAAATTATGACAATGCTGAAATACTTCAGATTCAGCTTCCCAGGTTGTGGGAGTTCATCCCTCCTCCGCCCAGTTTTCTCAAAAGGAGAGCTAAACATGCATCGACTGGAGATAACTATCCTCCTCGCCTTCCAGGCTGCAGGAAATACCATGCTCTCCTCCCGGCCATAGTGTCTCTCCCTTGCAAAGATAAACGAAGTTACATTCTTAAGCTGTTTATGTTCTTCCAGGTACCTTTATCTTGTCTCGGGTATTTTCCACCTTTCTTCTCAGTGTTCCACCCACCACTTCCCTCTTTTCTAATGCACACTTACGTATCTTCAGAGAAAAGCTTGTAAACCACATCTCTTTTCATACCTCTCACACTCTCCTAAGTATGTCTGATGGTTTCATGTTATGATCCCTAACCAAGTCACAGAATAACAGACTATTCTGAGTTGGAAGGGACCCACAAGGATCAGAGTCCAACTCTTAAGTCAATGGCCCACCACATTGTTATCTAACCCCACTTTCAATACCTTCAATTCCATCTCTCTCTGTATCCCATGGCAGTTGGATGGTCATTAAAATGCCACCATTATATCGTACTGGGAACCAGAGGCCATGACTACTGAGAGCAAAAATCAAGGGTCAGTCTGCAGTAATGCAGTATAAAGCCCTCTCACTAGTAGGAGAGTTTCCTGATAGTTTCCAAAATTTGATGGTATTTGCATTCTAAAAAGGTAACCAAGTTAAAATGCACGGTTGCATGTAAATAGTCACATCTGTAATACACAGCAAGGCTGGCTGGAAAACATTATCAGGGAAAATGTCACTTCTGCAAACTGTTTTTCTCTTGATGCTGAAGAAACTGCCATCTGATCTTACTAGGAAAAAAGGAGGCAGCTGAATTTCCAAAGAGTTGACAGGCAGTTGCAAAAGGCACTCATTTGCAAATGACACATTGAAATATAAATCCTTCCTCCAAATTAAACAGCATCTTAATCACCATGCAATAGCTAGCCCCTGCCTTCTCTCCCATCCCTCCAAATGTTATATATACAAAGAAAAGCTCCAGCAGATTAGAGAAGATGGCCTTTTAACTGGGTGCTCAAGTTCCTGATGGCAATCAGGCACAGTAAGGAATAGAACTTGTTTCAACTTGATTTCCTTCCCCAATTTTTTCAGTTTCAAGTACACAGAACTTTTTAACAGAAGAAAACCCCAACATTTTAAATCAGCTATGTATAAGAGTTATACTAATTCCTAAAGAGCTTGTTACCAATGGGAATAAGTAGGTGCTCAGAGACCTACAGTAAATCTACTTTGCTAAGGAGGGAAATACTAAGCTCAGACACAGGACTCCTGGCCATCCACAGCACTGCAGTGTGAGTTTCACTCCCTGACCCTAGTTTTGACTGCTACAGCTAGTTCCTTCCAAGACAAGCAGGTAGGTGGCTAGCCACCAGTTGCATAGACATGACTTATTCTCTGACATTTTGCCTCAGATAGGCAGCCTTGGCTCCTTAACCCAATCCTTGGACTGCTTTTGACTGACACTACTGAGATAAACCCAGCAGTAGTCTGATATCTGATATTCTTCTATTTGCATTCCTCTTTACAAAGATTTTTAGCAGACATTCAGTGAAAGAAGAACTGAGGACTCTCCAGTTAGCATTAGTGATGTGTTTAAAATGGAGTTCTGCAATGGATGAAGGCTAAATTTAGATCTGTTTGGGACAAAAGGGTGAAACTTTATGTTTCTGAAACAACTTCTGCAATGTAATTTTTATGATGGTTCATACCAAATAATTCCTCCCCAGAGCAGAGAAAAGATAATGTAGAATACAAGTGATCCCCAGATCACAAAGTGATTTATCCACGTCCAATAGTGTGTATCTAGTGCAAGCTGGAAGAAAAGAAAAAGAGAACATATGGCGTTGTTACTATCTAGAAGCAACGGAATACTCAGCAGGAGATAAAATAGAATTATACTCTTTGAAAATATGTAAGAATTCTACATAGAATTAGCTAAAACCATTTTTGAATTCTGAGCACAGTTTAGAAGGCACAGATAGCAAAATCTGTATTTAAACTAATACTACAATGCATGGCCATAAACAGATATAAGTAAGCAGCAATTAGAAAACAAGTTCTAATAAAGTTTCAATGAATAAAACACAGCACACCTTACCTTTAATGTAACCGTGAATACAAGCACAGTAAACACCACTGTTCCAAAGGTCCAATTTCCAAACATCTATAAAAAATGGTCCAAAGCAGTTATAGGCAACATTGTCCACTACTTTGTGAATTGTCCAGAATAAGCATCTTAAAGCTATGTATTGCTTTGCACCATGAACTAACACCTAAGCAAAAATGCTGAATTCCTACATGATCTATCCAGTGCAAAGTGTTTTGGTTTCTTGTTCTTGTGTGTACACTTCAGATTTCATACAGACAGAAAAAGACCACAACCAATGCTCTCAACCTGAAGTTCACAGGTACATTTCTTAATAAAAATCAAGTGTAGCACAGTTAGCAAATCACTGATATTTACAAATGAACTGCAGTAATTTCATCAGTCTTCTTGGACATAATCTTTTCTGTGATCTCTCTTCTCTGATGTCCTTGGCATCCAGTAATTTCGTGGAGGTTGAATAGCATGTTAAATAGATGAGTAACAATATAAAAAAAGATAACCTTTTAAGTATGTAAATGTCTACATACATTTCAAGATAAAACACTTTCAAATTGTGTTTGATTTTCTGCCCACCAGCATAACAAAATAAAAACACTTCAGCTTTCCAGGTGGGCAGAAATGATCATTAATGCTGGTGGAGGGAAGAACTGGTCACAGAGGATGGCTTTGGACTGCGGTAGCTACTGGATGACCAGGCTCAGGATCCAGGGAAATGTTGGCAAAGGCAGTAACAGTTAGGATACTGTATTTTAGAAGAGACTTTGATTCAGAGTATTGCACCCCGGAAAGACAAGAATACCCAAGATATCTGAATTTTTTGAAAGAGAACTGATGAGATCTCATGAACCTCCCTTCTGCAGAAAGGCATGGAATTCCAGCAGAAGACACAGCTGGCCAAATACAATGTTTCTCAGTGAACTAAATGGCAAAATATGAGCATACAAGAGATGACAATATGGGCAGGCAGCAAACAGGTAGCATAAAAGCATTATTTGGGTACAGAGGGGAAAAAAAAAATCACAAAGCTCAGCTCTAACTAGGATTAGTGAGGGGTGTTGAGGGTGACAAAAAGGGTATTTATAGATCTCCTTGTTTCAGAGGGAAAATGAAAACGCACTGTGGAGTGGTAAGGCAACCTAGTGGAAGGTGTCTCAGAAATTGCTGAATTATTCCATACTCAGGATATTAGCCTTGCCAAGCCAAACCTGCTTCTTGCATTTAACAGGAAAGCTTGGGAAGGAAAGGAGTAGCCAACAGTGCGAGGCCAACAGGTTAAGGATTTGTTAAGGAGGGAAAGCAGTGAATGCAATGTATCTTCAACAGAGCAAAGCATTTAACACCTGGACATTAATGAAGTAGGGGCTAGGTAAGTGGACTACTACTAGAGTTGAAAACTGGCTCAACCACTGACTCAAGAGTCCTTGATGTTTGTTTGGCTGCTGGTAATCAGGAACAAGACACTAGGGCAGATATCATTAGATATTCCTGTCAGTGGCCTGGATGGTGACACAAAACATCATGAGCAAACTACCAGGTAATACAAAAATAGAGAACAGCTGACATAATGAATGACAGAGTGTCAATCTAGAGGGACCTCTGCTAATTTCAGAAGCAGGCTAACAGGTATCTTAAGAAATTAAATAAGAGAAAAAACACAGATTTACACTTATGGAGTAGTACCATATAATGGAACAGACTGGCTGAGCAATGGCCCTGCTGCAAAGGAAGCTGCAGGGGGATTGCATGGACTCCAGCCTGAACACAAGCCTATACTGTGCTCTCTCTATGCATAAGAGAAACTGCAAATGGAGCTGCACTCCGAGGAACGTGGCCACTGAAGAAAGGTTACTACTCCCATCTGCTCAGCTACAGTGAGGTTGAACCTGGAACACCATACTCAGTTTTGGGCCCCTCAGTTCAGGAGTGATGTGAAAAAAATTGGGAAGGATCAAATGGCAGCCAACTAAAGTAGTCAGCAGCCTATGGCTCTTCTGCAAAGAGACATTAAAGGACTTCTTTAGTCTAGTGGAAGGAAGGTTAAGGAACAACCTGCCAGATGCCCATAAATATCTGAAGAGGAACTACAAAGATGAAGAACTGGAACAGACCTCTCTTCAGCAACAAGAAATATTCTGCTTGGGTATTGTGAGAAACCTTCCACCACGAAGGCAGAAAAACACTGCAATAGGTTGCCGAGGAAGGCTATGGAATTTCTGTCCTCAGGGATATCCAAAACTTGAAAAAGACAAGGCAAAGCCTTCAGCAACTTGATTTTAATGAGCCCTGCACAAAGCAGGGATCTGAACTGGATCACATTTCATCTAAATTTTTCTGTACGAGCTTGCCCAGTATTACATTACAGGGGATCTACACAGACATGTGACCACACAAATGTGTTGCTGTATGATAAATCCTGAATGGAGACCACAGACAGCCATAAGACAGAAATCTGCAGGAAACCAGGCTGAGAACATGATCAGCTGGCAACGGAAAATAAGTTTAAAAACAAACAAATGACTGGCTGAAAAGTCATTATTTTCAGTAACCATTCCACTATTTTAAAATGACTCAATGTGTGACCACATATATAGAACACAAGATGAAATTCAGAAAACCTTCAGCATTTTGACCTTTTGATATATAATAATTTTATAGGCTCATGCCATCACTATAATACTTTCTGTGCCCTAACAAACCCTGTGCAGTTAAAACTGGACAAGAATCTGGATCTGAATCTGGAGCTTTAAATTACACCATTTCCTGACTTTCTTCTTGCAGTTAAATTTTACAATACTCTCATGTTATATCTGGCATCTCCCTGAGGGCCTAATGTCAGTCTAAGTTTCTGCATACTGAAGAGTGGTGTCCACATTTCCAATACAGGCTGCTAGATGAAATAAAGCTGAAACAACCTTCCTCTCTGTTTTTTAGGCTGGATAGAATGCATTGAGCTGCAACCAACTCCTTTGGCTACTCATCCATTGGCTCAGAAAGTGAGGTCATAGCACAGGGATACGACTCCATAAAGCTGCTGATTTAGCACTGAGAAAGGTAAATGGAGCAATATGGGAAGGTGCGAGTTACAAAAATTCACAATGTCTTTTCTGCATTGAATATCTCAAGATACTACTCATGTCTTCAGGCAACGAATCATTCTTTTTCAAGTCTGTTTGACAACATCTAGTTTATTAACAAGTTTTTCATATGTTCTGCTCCGAGCCTATCCAAGACTTGCCCTCCTCCTTCTGTGACTATGTTCTAATTCAGCATTCTGCTCACCTACCTTACTTCCTCTTGTTTTGTATTTGCCATTCTGTTATTCCTTTTAACTGAAGTCTCTCTCAACCCAGCTTAACAATTCTATTTAATGTACTCCATATCAAACATTAAAATAAAAAAATACCACACAGGAAATTCATTTTATTATAAGGTTAAACTAAGACGACATTTGACAATCTGCAATGACTTCTACAATGCCCTCCTTTCCTCTTACTTTCTTATACAACACCAACCACGATGTCTTATCCAGAGCAGAACACCATACGCACAAGGAATTACCACAAATGAATAACAATTACTAGGAGATAAATCTTCAGCACACATTTAAACAATTTGGAGTATTTATTTAATATAACATTTATGGCATTAGTGTTACCATCAACTCTTTTACCTACTTTCCTGCTCTTGACCTTTTCCCTGTTCCATAACAACATATTGTTTCAGTAGTAAACCTTTCAAATCTTCAAATCCTTCACTGACTTATTCCAGATGTAAGCATAATTTAAATACTAGGAAATAACCATTAACACCTACTAGCACTCATGTATGTATGAACTCATGTAAGTAAAACTATTCCTGAACACTTAACATTTTGAAGCCTTTAAATCTAAAATTGCAGCTCAAGATCTCTAAGTTTTATAATAAACACAGGCATGCATGCAGAATAACGATACATTTTCTAACACACTCAGACACTCAGGACTCAGAATGCCTCCTCAAGCAACATATTTTATAATCAAATATTAACATGGGTATCTAGTTGTAGACATAAACACTCAACTTTGAAAATTAGGCATCAGTCTGGCTTTAGAGCCCTAGAATTTGATTGAATGTGTGCAACAGAAGATGACTAAAATTTCAAAAAGGAACCCAGTTCAGAATATTTGCAATACAAACCATTTACAAAATTTGTACAGGTATTATAACTCTGACTTTCAGAACCAAAATACAAGCAAATGTAGAATTTTGAACATCTAACAGAGAGCATAATGGATCAAGAAAAGACATACTGCAGTGTACAGTTCTGACTAATGGAAATTCATTCTCTCCTTAGAAAAGCTCCTTTTAGCAAGCATTCTGTCACGCAGTAGAAGTTCATTTCCCTGACAGATGTCATAAAGATGGTTTTTAACGATATCTGAATATTGCATTTCTAGCAAATGTTTATGTTGCATGTAAGCAATAAACTGCATAGTTTATTTTATCTCTCACTTTGAGGGTCTTTTCTAAAGCCATTCAATCACATTAGAGCAGCAACTGTAAAAAGATTCCATAGCAAAGATAGTCAGCAACAAAATGCAGGTTACAGAAAAGCACACAACAAAATAACAAAATGCAGGGAAGCAAAAAGCCTTTTTAAAGTTCATGGTTCTCTATCACACCTCATATACCTCAATATACTTTATATAAAGTTCCTTTTAAGTACTTACAGAATAGCTATAAAGAACATTTCTAACTATAAGTTCAAGTAATATTTTACTGCTCTTTAACAGTTTAATTAAAGAACAGTGAAAGATGAAATGGATATCATGACAAATCCACAATAGTCTTACCATGTGAGTGCTGGTTGTCATTAGCTGAGGATAGGAAGAGAAGCAAGTAGCAAAAAGAAAAAAAGCACACAAATAAAATAGACCAAAATATCAATGGATAAAATAAATAAAATGCAAAAGTTCTTAAAATTTGCATTCATGTGACTGCAAAGCAAGTAGAAATAGATTATTTTAAGCTGCCATATGTCAAAAATAATTAAACTATTAAAAAGCTTGCTATATCTAAGATAATTTATGATCGTTCATAACTACTCTATCAAGAATCTTTTGATATGTTAAACAGATATTTGTCAGATTCACATTAAGCATGAAATGAAAAAGTCACTATGAAATTCAGAAGGAATACTTGGAATTTATGATATACATTTCTCCTAAGTTGTATCTAGTTCTATGTCTCTGCTTACTGATACACAGTATGTCCCATGGCATAGTTCAGACTTTGCTAAACAGGTAACCCATCTATCTCACTGTAAGTCATAAAACAGTTATCATCTTGCATGAAATATTGAAGAAAACAATTAAAACTACGTTCTTTTGACAATCGACACTAAAAAAAAATTAGCATTGATTGATAAATCCAACACTAACCTGTCCATTGCTGGTCACAACTGTGTTGTCTAACAATAAATAGGCACCAAAGAAAAATACCGCAGCATCAAACACTCCTAGGAATGTCCAATAAATAAATGCACGCCAGCGCAGCAAAGCATTCTTGGCAACATCTCTGTGTGAAATAGATACATGCATTCATTATCAGCAGGTTGGAAAATACCAGACAAATGATGTCATTCACACTGGTTTTTGAAGAAAAAACAATTATTACATGCAAAACCACTACATTTCCACACGACAACTGTCTGCCACTTACATCAAAATCCTTCCTGAAAATGTCCTTTTTATTTATTTTGTTTTCTTTTTTACCAAACTGGTTTAACTGCTGCCTGTAATTCTGCTTATTTCAACAGTATGGTACACTCCTCCTGTGCTGCACCCATTTACTCTTTCATCTTTTTACAAAAGGTATCTTTTTTTCCAGTATTTGCTGTGCATGTGATGATCCGCTGTAGATATGATATGCAAACACTAGGGGTCTCTGGAGTCTTTGCTTTATTTCACTTACAGTACTTATATACAGACTATTGCAACAAAACAAAACATTAATTTTATGTGAAACATGTGAAAAGAGTGGTTTCTAGTTGACTTGAAGCTTCAGGTCAATGGACTTCTTGAACATTTTCCCATAAAAAAATTACAGGAATTGGTCAACAACACTTCACTAGCAGGTATTTTCTTACAACAAAAGAATTTATATGTCACAACTTTAGTTCTGGTCCACAGCATAGGTATGTACTGACTTGGCAAACAGCATAAAACACATCAGAGTAAATCAGAACATAGTTAAATGAAGACCTTGAATTACAAAAACATTTGCTACCAACCAATACATTCACTGTATGAACTTTAAAGACTGTCTGATGATCATATAAAGTAATTTCTCCCTTCAGATTAACAAAGTAGATTGCAAACCCTTATATGGCCAACAATAGCCTATCTAGCCCAGAACTACTGTACTATTGTCTCCATTTGATTACCTACTGTTACCTCTCCCTCAAACGTACTGTGTTTGCAGCTACAAGGATCAAAACTGGGCAATGTTCCTAATTTAGGTGGTCAAATGCAGTTAAAACACAAGAACTGTATTTCAAGGGGCTAAGAATCCAAACAAATCACAATACCAGTACCCAGAAGTGAGCAACAACATGCAGAGGACAGTGTTGGACACCACACAGAACATATCTCCCTCTAATACACCACTTTACCACTCAGTCCTCTTTTTTTTCAGAATAAAACAACATATAGAAAAAAACAGTATGTTTTCTTTTTTTAAAATACTTCTGTTCCCCATGGTTTGATGAAAAGAGTACTAAAACAAATCACAAATTCACTTATGTAACAGTAATTCATATTTTACTCTCACTCATGCAGCAAGTGAGTGGTGTGGTTTGTAAGCAAACATGTAAGCTACACCATTGTACTTTGTAGATGTGCATGTGGGTCTTTAGTCCTTCTGTCGCAGTGTATCTGATGTTCTACTCCAGCCTTGTGGGACAGAAATCCTCAGGACTTCTGTTGTAACAGAGGTAGATCCCACAAATGAAGACTCAAACTTTGAGGCACAGTGCATTAATTTTACCTGTACAGGGAAGGCTCTCTCTTGAGTGTGTCTGCGCTGACATGTTGTTCCATTAGACCGTAGAAGAGGATAGGAAGGGAAGTGAAGCTGATATTGTACAGTGTTAGATAGGCAGTATCGTATAAAGTCTGAAGAGGGAAAAATAAGTAAATCAGCTATTTTAATTTAAAATTAAAACTTAATTTAAAATTAAATTATCCGCATGACACTTGATTTAAAATGAATGAGTCATTTCCAGGAAAACATGACCATATCCCTTCAGAATGGAGGCAAATATCCCTGAACAGCCGCTAACTGATAAAAGACAACTCAGCACTTGTATCCCATTCACCTGGAGGACAAAAGATAAACTTTTAGTCTTGTATCAGACCCTTCTACGTTTCAACTGTAAGACCAACTGCAAACTACCCAAACTGAACGGCTAATTCTTGTAGAGGCAGAAATTCCTCTCTGGTACATGCCCCCCGCCCACCTTTGACCTCCTCTATATAACACGGAGACATGCAGAGAGGAAGGCGGAATACTCCAGAGGTTCTTCAGCTGTGGGTGACTGCAATGAGATGCACAAAGAAACACCCCAGTGTGTCTTCGATTCTTCTCACTGAACTACTTTTTCATGTCTGTCACTGTAACCAGCCCTCAAACAGACGTCACCCCATAAAAAGAGTTGTTTATTTCCCAAAACCTATTTGGTGATCATTTACGCTGCAAAAATTGCTGTCAAATCCCCTTTTTGATTCAAAAATTATATTTGGCACTTAAAAGAATAAAATCAAACTAAATTTTCACAGCATATGCTTTCACATCTAAACCCTAATGATGCTTGATAAAAGCCTACAAAGTTTTTAGCAGTCACTTGAAATTAAAACCAAAATAGACAAAATAGTTGTGTAATTTTTACTCTTCCAGGAACTTTTTTCTGAGACATTCAACAAATTCAAAGCAACAGTACTGTTATTTCTCAATTAAATCCTACTCTTGCCCATTTGAATCCTGAAAAGGTAAACCTTTTTTTTTGTCTAAATTTGGTCATTCCTTTTTTTTTGTTTTTGCTCCCTCACTCAGAAGAAAGAAGAGGTAGATCTTTTCTGCACAAATTAGATGAGAACAAGGAGAAGAGAAAACACAAAAATTTAGGAATGACAATAGTGGATCCTCTCCTGAATGATGGCACACTTCGGGTGAGCAGCAGTTCACAGTTTCTCTATTTTTCTGGGTTTATTTTTTCTTTTCAACTAAGTAAATGCTGCTATTTGTCTAAAATTTGTGATTTTTACTCATACATATCAGAGAAAACTAGTTTACTCTGCTGTTTTCCTTCTGGATTCTAAAAACAAACAACTAGTTCAATTACTCATCTTTCAGGATTTCTTCTGCCCATGTCCAGTAAGCTTAAACTGAACTGACTCTGCATTTCCATAGACATTTCATTTTTGCATTGCCATTTCCAAATTTTGTGTTCCTGGATTCCTTGACTTTGTAAGTAACATTGCTTTTATGATAATTCATAAAACTGATTTCTGTAACTTAAGTGAAATTGCCACTGAAAACTATATGAAGCAAAAGTGATGTTCTTTTTTAAAATGTGTTAACTAACAGAAAAATTTTCTCAGGAGGATCCATTTTTTTAAAAAAAGCAAAAGAGAAAACATGGCATTGATGGAAAAAGAACAACTAACCTGTTGTGAAAACCCACAGAAGAACTGATATAAAAACTGAGGAAAAATGAAGCAGACATTCTGAAAGACAAAGTGACAGTCATCAAGTGAAATGTGAGCACTAATTTATATGCTGTACAATGCTATAGTTATGTATGCCATAGTTTTATAACACCAGTGATAGTAAACATTGCAGGAATTGTAGAAAAAGCTGCATATATTAAACATCAACAGTCACATCTTGCAGTACTACCATTGAGAAAAACACTTAAATACTTTGAAAGCAAACATATAAAGCTACAGTTTCAAAATTCAAGGGCAATGAAATTTGTGATCCAGGAGCACAGTCCAGTTAAGGCCAGGCAAATATAGGACAATCCACAGGGTGACACAAACCATGATAAGCAAGCATGGATTCTTGTGTTGGTATGGTTTCCAGCACAGCAACTTAAAAACGTTTCTAGCTGTGACTACAAACATCATCCTCTCCTAATTATACATATAATCAAACACTAAAATCCTGAATTATTCTTTGGCAGCTCCTTTCTATAATCTTCCATTGCTTACTGAAAGAACTTTTCATTGGATCCCAACATTTAGAAATAACAAAACTGTCTTAACAGAGCGATGCTCATTAAAACCTTTCTCCATCTACACTTTCCTAATGAAATTAGCATAACTTAATTTACATTAGTTTCTAAATTCTCAAACACTAATTCCAATGTGCTTTAAAAGGTCACTGTTGAGACAACCTGCAAGGTACTGGAAATAAGTAGAACAGTCTGAGATGGAATTTGTAGAATATGAAAAAATAAGACAAGGCAAATTTTGGTTTTAAACATAACATCAGTTACAGAATGTATCTATGTAAAAGCTTCATCCTCAGGATACAAACAATAATCCCATTTCAGCATTGTATCTGGCACTCAACAAAATCTCTTTATGCAATTATTGCTGTTTTGTACAATTGGCTGCAAAACCTGTATCCAGTTAGGTACTACCATGGAAGTTTTTGAGATTTATGTAAATAGAATAAGCTTTCTCCTACCTTATAAAAGAAGTATTGCACAAGTTCAGATATCCTAACATAATAAAAATGCCCATGAACAAGCAACATTTTTTTCAAATGTTTAAATTTAGGTATTGCATAGTCACTGTTTCTTGCTGCTTGACGACCTTCTTTGCCAATGATTCCTTAAAAAAAAAAAGTAAGCTATTTAGTAACTAAAGGACTACTAAAAAGATAAAATTATTCGAAAAATGATGTAATACTGTTATGACATTGATCTAATAGGAGATCACCACTGTACCTCATACAATTCCTGGGATAAATGTGTTAAAAGTCATCTATAAAATGTATAACCTGATTCTTTTAGACTGCTTGTTTTTAAGAAATAAATTGTTTTTTGTCATTTCACCTGAATTAATATTCTAAAAAGCATGCTTACCTATACCAACATGTGCTTCTAGAATCATACTGACATCATTTGCTCCATCACCAATTGCTAATGTGATAGGATGCTCCTTTGATAACTTAATTAATTTTACAATCTGGAAAAAAAATAGTGTTAAAACTCTTTTCTGTAAATGGTTGGCTTATTTTGCATGAGTGTACAATTAGATAAAAATTGCCAAGACGGTTACATTAACTCTCTGAAGGGACACAAAACCAACATTACCCAATAAAACTACTACTATGCATAAAGATCACAGTTTCTTCATATTACAGAGTATTCGTTTCAAATACTTCCAAACTACTTTGGAAGAGATGGGACAGGTGGAAGGAAGAGCACAATAAAAGCACAATAAAAGATGATGCTGAGATCGCTTAATGCTGTTTAAGTGTATGAATAAATTCAGAGGGTTCCAGAGACAGAGTGTACAATTCCAAAGAAATCCTGAAATTAAAGACTGAAAAATTCTGCTTTCTTAACTGTGCTGAACTTTTTTCTTACTCCTTAAGAAAATATAATAGGACTGTGTATATCTCTAAACACTACTGACACAGAAACAGTCCAAAAATTTAACTTGAAATCTCTCCATTGCAAATTATCACCTCTGTACATTTGGTACCAAGTCAGCTGCAACTAAAAACTTCTACAAACTTCCGGAGAGTTAAAGTACTGGCTAAATATGTTGGTTAATGTGAATAAGGGTTACACATGCTGTCCTTGAGCACTGAGATAAAGACATGACCATTTGAAAGAAAAAAAGAAGTGCATATTCCAATGCTTGTTTCCTTTAAAAGTTCTTCAACTATCTTGAGATGTTTCAGTAATGGAAGGGTATGTTTTACTTGATACAAACAACAAATGCAACAGTCAGGAAGTACTTAAAATGATAATGCACACATTTTTGCATCTGGATTCTCCTTTAGTGGTTTTCGACGTGTATTAAAAATAGAGAAAAAGCACCACTCTACAGTAATAAATAATGCAGGCTCTTGCAGTACCACCAGATAGTAGACTATTCAAAGCTTGTTAGGCTAAAAAGAGAGCAGTTAGTTCAGTTACTAAATATGTTCATTTTTGAGCACATACCCACCATAAAATTTGCACAATATGTACATAAATCAAATTCAGGTGCACAGCTGGGTGCAATTTTAGCATATCATTACCTAAATTGCTTGCCAGCAGAAATTCTCCCTTCTCTTTTTTTTTTGCCTTCCCCATTTTACAACATACCTACCATTCATTTCTGTAATATTTTAAGTTATCATAATAGGTCATACAGAATATTAACCTTCAGTATTTATATATGTGCACAGCTAACAAGCAATTATGAAATTAAACACAAACCTGTGCTTTTTGCAGAGGTGCCATTCGACAGCATAACACTGCGCTGCAATTCCTGCAAATTTCAAGAAAGAGCTCTTTGTAGTTACCAGAGCTCCCATCTTGTCTTGGTTTCATTATTAATGATAATGCTGCTCCATCAATAATTAAACCATAATCTTGCATATCATTTGAAAGTCTGTTGAGGGATAAAATATAAACTAAGTGTCACTGTAGAATTCTCAGACATGTTTAAAATCTGGCAACAGTTCTTATGCAAAAATAATTAATGAAAAAATAATGAGTACAGAATACCACAAAATTAATACACTTCTAAAAGACATTTCTTGTATAAGTGATATTTAGAACATTTTAAAATTCCAGATTATGTTGAAAATATGCAGTGCTTTATCAGTTCACAGAAATCTGATACCTCAGTGACTTCACCGGTGAGTATGTGTATAATTAATGACCTCTCAGTTTGGTTTGAAAGGGCTCCAAGAACTGCAGTGAGGTAAACCAAGTTGCAGAAATAAAGTTAATTTTGTGGACATTTAACAATGCAGAGAAAAAAAAGGGCAAGAGAAAGGACTTTCATACTCTGAAGATGAAAATAATCTTATTTTTTTTCCTCCCTAGGGATCTGCATTAAAAGAGTAAGACATGCTTTGAAGAAAACACCTAAGAGAAACCTGTTGGCCTGGATAGATAAGGCCTCTGTGTTTAAATTATGGCTGCTTTGTTTAGTGTGGTCGCTATGTCTGATACAGGTATAACAGTAATTTTAATCTTAAAATATAATAATTATATATGTTACCTATAATATTATAATATAGTAGGCAGTTAAATGCCACCCTGATGCCCAATCCCATCAGATCTTGGAAGCCAAGCAGGGTCAGCCCTGGTTAGTACTTGGATGGGAGACCTCCCAGGAACACCAGGGGCTGTAGGTTCCAGTCCTGAGGACTTCACTGTCACTGTCCAAGCTCGCTTGGCCGTGGCAGATGGACCTTGGGACTTAAACAGTGGGGCCAGTTCTGTGCACGCTGTGCCTCACCTAAACGATCCACTGCGCAGGCTGGAAGGGCACACCCACGTGGGGAGAGCCCTTCCCAAACCTTCCTTAGCCAAGCCTAGCCATCATAATATAGTATTTTACACATATATATATATACACACATATATATACACACACACACACACATACCAGTGTACCTGTAGTAACTTGAGCATTGCTAGAAGCGCAACCATGGTTGCATGAAGCAGTTTATCCCAATAACACACGCTAAACAATGTGGGAAGATGGTCTGCATTACAAGAGCCATTTTCCGCAGCATCTGAACAAGGTACTTCAGAGCAGCGTTGTGTTTGCCTGCATTACACAGCAGCCTTGGGCCCAGCTCAACAGTGAATTAACATACACTGAGGTTTAGTTTTGCTCTTTTCAGTGCTCCAAGGTTATACAACTGTGCACGGGTTTCCAACAAACATGGTTTTCACCAGGACCAGTGTTTGTGAGAAAAACACCATATTCATTTACAGCAATGCAGTTTAGGAATCTCCATCTTCACTATTAGAACACAAGCTATTTTTGGCAAATAATATAGAGCTCTGTAAGATTTATTTAATAACAGTTCACATATCTGTGTTCAGCACTTTGCTACCACTGGCACAAATAGGGCAACACCATTAGTGTACAATGATTCCAACTAAAGAGTTACTGAGCTCAGGCACTGTACTCAATGTTTGGTGTATTATAGTGAAATATTTTCAGCCTGAATTTGAACATACAGGCAGAATCCTGCCATTACGATCTTAGCACATTCTCCAACTCTGGGGCCAAAGGCAAAGAAATTCTAAAGAGTTTTAACATCCAGAAAATTGGCATTGCACTAAAAGTTAAACAAACATGTCTAATCACACCTTGTAAGGCCTACGGAACTTAAACTACATGTGGTACAGATTACAGAAAAATAGGATTTATTTAACTTAATATATAAATGTTTTGGATTAGACCAATGATATATTGCTGCTCTCTGTGGCCTTGGTCTTATCAAGAAAATCATAGCATATACTAACTCTGATTACAGGAATGTACCATACCTACTTCCTGTTTAGAAGTTAGAAACAGTATTTGCTTTAGAAACTTTTTTTTGGTCCCAAGACAAACAGTTTTGCAGTGCAAAAATAAGTCATTACAATATCAGTTGTGACTTTTCTTTTAATAGTTAAAGCAGTAACATAAATGAGAGAAAGAATCATGACTGAAAATTTAAATTTATGTAGACGAAATTTATACTTAATTGCCATACAACAAATTCACACTTCAGCAACAGAAACTGAACCGTACTATCTGGATGTTCTTAAGTTAATCGGTCATCATTTCATTGTTTACGAAATGCACACAAGTTGGTTCCTGGCTTGAAAATCCACTTTTTTTCCTTACCCTGAGAAAGTATCCCTGGTTAAGCTGCCATTGTGTCTTAGGACAGTTTTGCTTAGGTCAAAAAGCACATCGTGTAAACTCTGTTCCTCAATTTTCTTTGTGGTTAGCTCAAGTATTTGTGTATTTCTTCGGAAGAGTTTGCAAGCATAGCAAGTAGCTGCAGCAGTCTCCATTTTGTCTCCTGTCAGAACCCAAACTTTAATTCCTGCTTTCTGGAGTGCTTCAATAGTGTCAGCAGCTTTTTCTTGTAATCTGTAAAGTCAATTGACAACACATATTGATGGATGGCTTGAAAAAGAGAAATTCAGAAGTCCTTACTGAAAGATTCCAAATAAAAAATTTCAATAGAAGTTATCAGATATAAGAATTTTCACCAAAGTGTGACTCTGAAAATGTTCAGGGGACCAATACCTGGTTTTGAATCTTTTAAAGATCTTAGGAGTCTTCCTTCATTTCCCCAATACCCATATAGCAGTTCTTCCAAAATTTTTCTCTCCAAATTGATCAGTGAAGTATTACATGAAATGCATGCAAATGGCTTGAATACACTGACTTTTGTACCCCTAACTATTGTTACTAGCTTACTAAATTATAAACTTACTTCAGTAAGCTAAGGGTGTGGAATTGATTCAAATAAAGGGTTTTTCAAATAAATCTCTAATGCAGAAAAAAACTTAATTACTGTGATAATATCACTAAACAATCTAAGAAATGCACTAACCGATCTTCAACAGCTGTAGCACCAAGTAAAATGAAATCTCTTTCTATCTTCTCATACACTTCTGCCAATTTCTTGTCCCGGTCCTGGAGGGCCAACTTTGCATTTTGAAGCAGCTTCTGTACATTGCTATATTCTTCTGCTGTGAGCTTTTTATAGGCAACGCACAATGTTCGTAGTCCCTCCTAAAGAAGAAATCAAAGAAACAAAATGCATCTTATAAAGATTTTCTTAGACTTTTTGTTGGTGTTTACACCGGAATATTTGAAAAATGAAAATCATTTTACTATTAACACAGAGAGTCCACTATTCACATTTATAGTGAAGTGAATATAGCAGGAAGTGTTACAGAACACGGTTCAGTTTGATTGTCTGCTGCCCTGGAAGCTGTTACAACCTGGGACGCAAACGTCAATCCTCCACAAGAGGAGAGAACTCCATGACATCCAGCTGGATATATTAGATTACCAGGGAAACAAGAGTAAAGGTTTCCCTCTCTATGTGTATAATTGTGCAGGATGAGTCAGAGTAAATAACAATAATATAAATAGTAGCTCTGCAGAGTCTGATTTTGATGCTGTGCTGCAGCAGAGGCCTGAGCAGGGACAAAACATCACAGTGTTGAAAGTGAAAATCCAACCATACAATTTCAATCAAGTGAAAACTAGAATTTAGCTGTAGGTGTTTCAGACTGCAGACTTCTGGACTGTGTGATGAATAAGAAAGGAAGTATACAGACTGTGTGAGATAGGGAAAAGCTGATACAGCACAGAAGTTTTGCCACTTCAAATATGTATTGCCTCTCATAACACCATTTAACTGGCACTTTATCTTCATAAACTTCAATCCAGTAGGTGTTTGTATAGTTATTTATTCCCAAACCAAGAAAGAGAATATTAACATAGTTCCCTGCTTCTGGTTATTGATAAGGACAGGTAGCAGGTGTATTTTCTTTCAGAGGCTTCTATCTGTAGGAGCCAGCCCTATTGTCAATTATCCATGATGAAAAAAATAGCTGTTGGTCTGGATTTCTTTCTTGAAAGACATTGGATGGCTATGACAGGTAAACACTTCTTTCAATTTTAATAGCCTCCTTCACTTGTAATTATCATTCAGCTGTTTCATACAGTAAAGCTTAGCAAAGTACTTGGAGAGTTTTGAAGTTTCCCTTCAAAACAAAAGCAGGTGACATTATATGGTTTTCTTCACATACCTTTAACAAAAGTTTTTTTCCAGTTTGAGTAGTGGATGCCAGCAAATGTCATGCTATTTTTAAGACCAGCAGCCATATTTTATTGCAATGAGTTCTGCATATTTTTGGACACAGCAAAATTCAGTATTTCACAACTCCATACACTACATTTTAGGTAAAACCAGGTTCTGAATTTCTTGTAAAGGTGATCAGCCAGTTTATAGATGATTTTTGGCAAGGAACAATATAGAACATGGATGATCACTGCACTGTTTCCCCAGAGCTTGTAAAGCAATCAAAGGCAGCAAACCACAAATTCAAACTACCACAATTGTGAAAGTGCCATATTAAAAAGCTAATTGATGACCTCTGGTTTAACAGAGTTGTGCGTATCTAATGCATTTGTATCCCACCACAACTGCCATTTGGAAGGTAAGATGGAGGACAGACGCAAAGATGGGAGTAACATAGACTGCTTCCTGCACAGCCTGAGTGAACCTTGGCATAGACAGCCTTGGTGGCTGGGAGACAAATCTGTTAGCAGACAAAGCAGGAGGTCAGAACACTTCATTTCTTTATTGACACTGATATCACATCAACAGATCAATAAAATGCAATCTTACCACTGCATTGCGTTCTACTCGGGATCGTACTTGCTCAATTTTGCCTTCTTTAACCCTAGGAAATATGGAGGAATCTGCTCCCTTACAAAACAGAAATATATCACCTAAAAGAGACAGCACATGGAATTCAAAATAGCCAAACATACTTTCTTCAAAAAAACATTCAAATTATTAAGTTCTCAAAATGTTTTCTTTCAACTTGTTATAACATTTGCACCCCTGCTAGTACCAGGCCACCTATTTTATAAACAAAGTCACATAGACTGTGATCAATGTTTGAATCTTTGACAAAGATTTAAGACAAAAGAAACAAAGGCAAAGAATCAAATTCAAGGGAAACAAAAACGTGAAGAAGAAGCAGAATGTGACAGCCTTACCTGTTGAAGATTTAACAATTACACTCATTCGCCGACGCACAGAATCAAAACTCAAAACCTCCAATAATTCAAACCTGAAAGAGAAATAGAATTATTTCTTTAACTACTCTGCTTTTCCTGATCCCTCAGGTGTTAAAACATTACTTCTAACATGGAATATTATGTTGAGTACTGTGGAATATGAAACTAGTACAGAATGGAACAGCAGGTTACAAGTAATAAATAGGAGAGGGTCTTAGCTCCTAATTACTTGAAACAGAGTTTGTCTGCAAGATGGTCACAAGTATCTTTCAGAACCCTTGCAATAAAGCACTGTACTGCTTATAAAGTAAGTTCCTACCTAGAATACCTAGATAGTCTTAGAACTTGAAATGAATAGGTGTTCACAAAGAAGTCTTTGTCTAATATTTTTTTCTAATTTCACTGTTCCTGGTGCCCACTTAATTTCATGAATCTTGCTCAAATGTTGAGTAACAAGTTATTCAAGTGAAAAAAACCCCAACATTTCTTTTTACTGGTTTTATACTTGCCACTGTTTCTATGATTTGATTTTATACCATGTTCCTTTCTTTCTAGAAGGAAAAACACAAGCTCCTATTGCACTGTTTTGGTTTCATTCATCAGTTTGTACACTTTTATCATTTACTCTTCCCTATTTCCTTTTATGTAAGAGAGCCTGCTTTTTCCATCACAAATATAAGGAACTGAATCATTAATCCCAAACTTTTCAGGATTCACGTCTGTCCGGATCTTCTTCTTTAATTAGATCATTTAGTTCTAAGTCCTTACAACACCCTGGAAGCCATAACTGTGCAAGGCAACATCAGACCTATGTCTACAAACTATGATGCACTTTGGAGAGAATTCCTAATGCCCAAAATGGTACTGACTCCAGTTGTTATGGGTTGAGCCAAAAAGTCTAAAATATCCTTTGGGGAAAATTGTCCATACTAATAAGGGGAGAAGTAACAGCAGGGTTCCTGTATCTGTGTCCAAGACCCCCTGCATAGTTAGCAGAGTATCAGTGGAGGAAGACCCAGACACACAACAGACCTAACCAGAAGACACCTATAGAAGAGTAAGGTAATATTTTCAAAAGTATGTACATCCCATGGAACAGCTGTACTACTTAAATGTTATTGAAAATTTCGCTCATAGAATGGTCTACAAAATTTATTCTACATGTCAAAGAAATGTGATA
>JAOXXN010000001.1:25407693-25423525 GCA_026770055.1 Myrmophylax atrothorax | reverse complement strand
CCATGATCTGGTAAAGGGACTGGAGTTGGACCAAGGGTTGGACTTGAAGATCTCGGAGGTCTTTTCCAACCCAATCGATTCTATGATTTGCATTTTAACATAATTGTGTGATCAAGTTGGGAGTAATTTAAGTATTAAAATATGTAGGAACTTTAAACTCGACACCTCTGCTTGTGTTGTAGCTATGCAATCACACATACTTTTGTTAAGCATGTTAGAGGAAAGCTTCTCTTCTGCATCTTAAACAACTACATTTATTTAGTGTGTTAAATATGACTTGAAAGTGCTCCTGGGCACTGGTGCTTGGTTATCTGTCCCTATGGGTGAACTGTCAGGCTGCTACCGAGCAAACCAACCCCAGACGAATGGCATAAGTTTTGTAGTTAATGCAGCCAAAGCATCACTCCACAAAGCAGCTGGATGTAGCTGAGCAGCTCTCGACAATAAGAGTTTAATCATATCGACATGGTACCTTCTTTTCTAGCTAGTCTTTCTGTCAATAGCTACAGCACCATTTACTTTACTAGTACGCACTTGACTAAGAAGTCTAAAATAAAATTTAGTTCTCAAACATTTATCCTAACATTTCCTTCATCAATTCATTTCTACGTGATTTTTCCACTGCCTTAAGTGCAACATAGGCAGAGATCAAACTTTCAACATCATTTATTGTTGAAATGCACATATAAAACCTTGCAATACTCTGTACTATCTGTGAGGCACATGACTCTGGGGGGAGGGGGAAGGGGAAAGGGACATAAAAAGTATATAAAAAGAAAACCTATTGGACTCAGACTATTAACTACAGAATAGCTGAGTAGTCATCAAGTGAAATGTGAAGTCAAGTAGGAGGCTTAAAGAAAAGCAACTTCTTCCATCCCAAGCATTTACACTCAAAGCAGATACAAAAGACCCTAAATTTTACCTAGTTCTTGCACAGGATAGAAAACTGAAGGCATTACATCCAGAAGATATCCAAGGCCAAAATTACAAGACTAGGCACAAAATGACAAGGAAAAGTAAATCCAAAGTTTTCCTTGGCCATTTTAATGTGTTATTCAATTTTCAATCACTTGAAAGAGTCATTAAACATATTATATGAAGAGAAGCTGCTCATAAAGGAAGTAAAAAAGACGCACCAGTGGCCTAGTTAGAGCTTAGGCTAAACTCACTGTTCCTGACTTGGTGGTAATGCACATACATTTCTCAAATGTCAGATGTAACATTGATTTGAAACTAGAATGTGGGTTAGTTTAAAAATCACACTGATTTTCCCAGCCAGAAAGCTCTTCCCATATCACTGATTGCACTTCTCACAATCCAAAGTAAAATGCCACTTCTGAAAACCAAGCAGGATTTTTTGAGCAAGCCAAAATAATTCAGAAAGAAGTAAAGCAATGAAAATGCTTCTGTATTCCACCATACTTCTATGAAAAGAACAAAATATTTTACCATTTTATTGGTATACAATATTTTTTCATCTTGTAATGCGCACAAATTATCTAGTGACACTTGTGCCAAGTAATGCTCCTAGAAATGAAAGGGAATGTGATGTATTCCTGTACAATATATTAAATTGTACAACATTTTTCAATTTTTCATTAGGACAGACATTCCAGACATAAAAGCAACAGAAAAATTACTCCTGAGAAGTGCCTGAGTTTAGAGATGATCACATAAAGGGTTAATGGGAATTCCACACATGAAACTTGGAACATCAAGAAAAAATCCTTGTGCTTCTCATTCCCTCTACACAGGCCCAGCTGGACAATTTATCTCTTATTTTGGGAAAGTCTAAGACAGCCTGACAAGGCTGTTAGTTCAGAAAAGCATTTTTTTCAATTTTGCTGTATGAACTGGATCACGACTCAGTTAAAATGGGCCTCTGAAATGACCTGTGTGGCTCAGAAGCACAAAAGACAGAGCTCTAAACAGCACTCTGTTTTCACAGGTCTGATGGCACTGAAGTGTTGTGTCAACACTAAGTGAACCAACCTAATGTCACACTCTGGAACTTGTATCCCTAAAAGTAAGTTTTATAGAGCCTTTTTTAAGCATGGATATAAAACCAAACCAATCTCTACTACTAATTTAATCTGGTTTTATAATGAATAGGACAAGGGGGCACGGGCTCAAGCTCTGCCAGGGGAATTTTAAGCTGGATATCAGAAAAAATTCTTTACAGAGAGAGTGCTCAGGCATTGGAATGGGCCTGCCCAGAGAGGGGGTGGATTCACCTTCCCTGGAGGTTTTTAAACTGAGATTGGACGTGGCACTGATTGCCATGATCTGGTAAATGGACTGGAGTTGGACCAAGGGGTGGACTTGATGATCCCGGAGGTCTTTTCCAACCCAATCGATTCTATGATTCTATGATAAATTCTGCACAAAACCATATCTAAATTAACTACGTGCTAGCATAGAACATTTTCATTTTGCAATATGTTATTGAAAAATAGAAAATAAATGCACTTCACTAACCTAATTCAACAACTGCAAGCCTCCAAACCACTCACAGTTCAAGTGTAAAAATTTAGCAGGGAAGAGCAAGGCTCTGTTTTCCAGGGAGGTACAAGCTCAAGGCACAAAGCAGCACGGATTATGCCGTGCCCACCAGGAAACTCACTTGTGTGAAGGAGAAAAAGGTGCTTCCAGAGAACCAGCAGGACAGAGGCCACTGAGAGAAACCAAAGCACATCCACTGAATGCCTGGTAATGTCAACCCACAAAGACAACCACTCTGATCCCATGATTCTTTTAATGTTCGGATATAGTACCTGAGAGATGATTTACAGGAGGACACAGAGCAACTGGAAAAAGGAATCCGATGCTGCTGCCAGAAAAATGAACTATGTTCACTTTATTTTAAGTTCTATTACTGAAGCCCATTAAGGATATGTCCAAGAACCCATAAATAAACCTTAGCATTATCTGCTTCTATTTATAGTGCAAAGTTCAATGTACTGAGACCTAATTTCATTGGCACATCAATGAAGAAATGCTACTTAGCTTTTATTATTTCAAGCAGGGTCAGCAAGACTGAAAGCAAATACCAGCAAAAGACTAAGGCATCTTTACATAACACTAAATAGAGACAGTTAACAGGATTGTACCTTAAGAACTAAAATATTAATGCATCTCATTTTGTTCTGATTTAAAAATCAAAAACTGAAACTAGCTGGAGATTCACCTTCATGCTGCTCTGCTAATTTTTATCTACAATAAATTTAAACAAAAATATATTGACTGAATATTCAACAGGAGACAGCAAAAGGATGACAGAAAGATACTAAGGGCAGCTGCTGGAAAAGTTACTGACTTTGTAAAATCCAAAGCCCTTCCAAGTATTTTATAGTAAACAAATTTGAGTCAAGGTTTGGAAATCAAGGGAACACTGAATTCTTTTTCCTGAATCTCCATGTGAACTATTAATTTGGGCATAATTAGCAGCAACAATCCTTGGTTCAAAATTATATTGTCTCCAAATAATGTAAATACAAACACTACTCACTGATGTTGGTGCGCATTAAACACAGCTGATACCCCAGGTACAATGTCCCTGGCCAGGCTGTAACACACTTCATCGAACAATAATCCCCCCCACCTTTTTGCTAAATGCCTTCTCATTAAAGTGGACAGGACACTCCAACCACAGATTGGGCAGCAACAAGTTCTCAGCAACAGCTTTTGCCTTGTTCACCCCCCAGGCTGTAACTCCAGTTCTTTCACATGGAAGTGCTTCACACCCACAGAGGGAGGATTTACCGACAGCCCGATGTTTTACTGAAACTCTACTTCTGGATGGCAATTAAGCAATTAGCATCATTGTCAAAACAATAACAGATAGCAACAAGCCATTATCACTTAGAAACTGCAGGAAGAAATAACAGTGCAGTGTGAAAAAACTTTCACATGTGAAATGTTTTGCTGGTATCTATTGGGATGCATTACAATAGCTCTGCACTAATTGCCCTTGGCTGCTAATTTTTCAGTCAGTGCAGAGTAAGATCTTCAATATCTGAGAAAGCTGTAATTCACTAAAGTCAATTAAAAAAAAAAGAACTGTTTTTCCTTTATAATATTGTAAGGAAGTGTCACTTTATCATACACTATTTAACAAACCATGAGAGCATTTAATCTCATTTTTGTCTTCACTATTTCTTTTACACCTGATACCATTCTGCAGGCCCATGTGCAGCCATCTCCCTATGCCAACAAGGGTACAGTGTGCAAATTTTTACCCAACCTTTAAAAATCCCATCAAATCCACAGTCCTTTCAAAGACAGATTTGATCTATAAATCACAAAAAGCAGAATCCCTCTAAAGAAATACTATTTTTAAAAAATCCATATTTCCTATAATTGCTAGCCAGTAAAATAGATTAACAATTTAAATAGCCCACTTGGAAAAAAGAATCTCATGAATTTACATGTATTTCTTTGTGGAGATAAAAGGTAACGTTCTCATCCACTTAAAGGATATTAGTAAGATTTCAAATGCTAGGAAAATTCACTAAGACATATATAGGGAGCACTTAAGATTTACATTTTGTTCAAGGCATTACATCAGCCCTCCATGTAAAGAGACCAAACTCAGAACAAAGAGTAACTAAAACTTTAAAGCTGTTAAGACTGTTGGAGTTTTTTCCATATGAATAGAGAATGGCACAAAAATTAATTCATATCATCATCAGACAAATTCCCTAGCAGGTTTTATAATTCAAAAAGGTACTACCTCAATATGAGACTCTGTAAACAAAGAAAATTACTTCAGGGACCTCTATAAGTCATATGGACATTGCCATTCCATCTACAACTTAATGGAATAACAAACTGCAGCATTTCAGAGGCAACCACAAAAAAACCCAGAACAACTCTCTCCCAGAAACTCCTGCGACTAATTAACACATTTCCTATGGAATATGTCATCATAGTAGGATCTGTTGCCACAGAATATTTACTACTGTATTTGAGTAAATGAATTAAATCTTTGGATAATGATTTTCATCACAAATAGCATTTTACATCAAAACTCGCCCAAATCAATTGCCTACAAATGACACAATGTTGTACATAAGTATATGCAGTGGGAGAAGAAAGCAGATAAACCTTCTTTGACTACAAAAAAGATACTTTATTTATGACTCTCAGGAAGGGCACATGATTAGAAGCTAAGGTGGGTATATCTTAACTACAGAAGATGGTCCCAGGTCCACATAAATTTTCCTACCAAGCCATATCTATAGTATTTGGTGGATCCTGGTTTTCTGATCTTTCCTTCCCCCTCCTGCAAGAGTATGTGCATGCAGGCAGATGGGGAAATGGATTCATAGCAATAGGCTGCAATAGCGTTATATGAAACTGCTTGAATTTGTGAAGAAAAAACAGAGATGTGGCAATGAAATGATGTAAAGTACCCTAATTCACAGCTGTCAGAACAACCATTCTGTAACAATAAATAATATTCCAGTTTCTGTAAAGTACTACACACTTCTGCATATGTCCTTACTATAAACTTATACTCAGCCTTCCAGGTCATGCCTCCTTTGGTGCTGTACTTGGAACAAAAGGTTTCTGAACCCATCCTAACACAGCTAAATTCCAATCATGTCACATGAGCTGGCACGGGACACTGCACTATAGTACTTGGTAGGCAGTCCAATTCTCCTTCCTGATTTCCAGTTTGGAATGTCATCTTTAACTGAACTCCACATACTCTATACTTTGCATGGTTGAATCATTTGACTTCCTGGATAACAAGGCCAGTCATCTGTGTTTTTCCTAAAGAGTGACAGTAATTCTTTGTTTCACATACATAAAAACAAACCCCAGTTATTCAAGTAGGATTATGATCTTTTCTAAGTGGTCACTTTAAATTCCAGATATTGCTGACATACTGGCCCATTAGATACAGCTGTTTGTGATGCTTGTGCTTTCTCCTCAGGTGAAAGAATCTTCTTCAGTTTCCCTGTTTATTTCAATGAAAAGTAGCAATAAAAGTGATGCAAATACAAGTCTATTCCATTCACATGGGCAATCTTCAGCCAACTTGAAGGAATCACTGGAATGACAGCAAAAAACTACACCTGTGAAATATGTGAATTTCTGGAAAGATGGAAAAAATACTCCTGCTTCATTCCTTTTCCTTCCTCTCACTGTCCTGGTTCTGACACATTTTGCTGCCAGTGGGGCAGGGACACAGGGCAGCTCCTTGCGTGTCTCCCCAGTCCCAGTCAAGAACTGCCACTACATGGAAATCCTTTCAGGGGTGTCTCACTTGCAATTGGAAAGGCAAATGAGAAACAAACTATACTGCAAATGAACGTGATAAGAGAAACTGTAAGGGAAAATGTCACACAAGACACATGATATTTGAACAGCCTTAGCACTTAAACTAATTAAAAAACAAGTTTATATCTAAGCAGCTCTAGACCAACAGCTGAAATTAAGGTTTGTGGATAAAATTTACAGCTTCCTTAGGTGCTAACAAGAGCTGCAAAATAAGAGCAATTTTATTTGCAGCAAGCCAACTAAATGCCATTAAGGTTTGTATGCAGTGCCGGTCAACCTCAGAGTATCTCTAAAGGTACTTTTAAAGAGAAAGTTGTACAGATACTTCAGAATCTGCAGGGGTTTCTTTACTCTCTTAGTTGCCAGAAAATACTTCTAATTGCAGTAATTCATTAATAAACAGTCTGGAGAGATTAAAATTTCCAGGTTAAAATGAATTAAAATTTTCAAAAAAATATTATTTTAACAGATTCTTAAGAAACAGGAGGATGGAGGGAGGTAAGCAGCAGGTTGTTTTCATTAATTCAAAAAGAAAGTAATAAAACCAGATACATTGTACTATTTGTTTTGTTTCCAATGAAGATACTAAATGATTGAGGGGGAAAAATAATCAAGAAAAATACCTGCTGTGAATCTTTTCAAAAGAAAAAGTTCATGCACATGGGGAGACAACATGCATTGGCAAGACTGACAGGATCAGATGCAACAAAAGTCACTGCTAAGTGGTGTTCTTACAGAAGCTTCAGGTTATTCAAAAGGGAACATATTCTAAAACTATGCTCTAAATTTAGAACAGTAAATTACCAACAGGCTTCAAGTGAACATGGTCAGAACTGGTCAGAGTGGTAACACCTGCAAGGATTTTAGCAAACAAAAAGGGAAGAATCAAATTTTCAGCCTAAATTCCACAATTAAAAGATATGGGTAACACCTTTTTGGATTTTTTTTGCGACACACAAACTACTTAAAAAGATAAGCCTCCCAGTGTGTATGTGTACCTGTGCTACCACACACACCTGAGGTCAGCCTGCAACCTCATCAGAGGCAATTAATCCAAGAAGAAAATGAGGGAGAAAAACTACCACATTTATACTGCTGAAAGCTGTACAACTTATGCCTTTACTACCCATCAGTTTTAAACACCTATCAGGAGAAACTTAAATCCTCAGCAAAATTAGCAAGTGTCATTTTATAACACTTGTCAAATGAAGATTTTTCTCATGTAGTTCAGTCCTGACTTGCTCCCTCTGACTCAGGCCAGACTGTATTGGTCAATAGAACTATCCAAAGAAGCAAAAAGGCACAGTGCAGGTGACAATCCCTTCCTGCATTGATGGTAAACTTATCAGCAACCTGGAAGCCCTGGCATTAGTCCAGGTAACAATATCAATAGCCAGACTTCTATGAGTAATTATACTTTCCCATACTCCCTGCAGTGTAACCTGCAAATTATCTCTCTCCTATATGCAAATGGTTTTTTGGGTGCTATTTAAACAATATAACCCCAGTATCCCTATAATTCCTCTTGAATCTCGATCAAAATAACTTGGCTGCTTAGAAGAATAGATTAATTATACAGAATTAGAAGCTTCCTAGCATTTCCCTTCATCCCCATGCTTTTTGTTGCACATCAGCACCAGATCTCATGCTACACAAATTCAGCCTGGTGAACACACGACAGACACACTTTGACACAAGGAAGGCCCATAACTACAGATGATGAAATTTATTTGGAGCACTTTGAAAAAACTTTCAACACACTTCAAACTCTTAAACAATAGAGTTCCAGTACAGTTCTGGAACATAAAAGGAATACAAAATTTTAACTATTCCTTCTTCCAATACTTCAAAGTAATACTATTTGTTCAAGTATTTGAGGGGGGAAGAGTCATATGCTGATTCAGGTAAGAGTCCAAACACCGCATTTTAACTTTACCCACTACCACACAGGTACTACTGATGAAATGCCACATTCAATCCTCATGCACAATAGTGAAGATCTTGTAAATTTTCCATAATTAGCAGCCATCAGGATCACAAAGATGACTTCAGATAAAATCTACACTCATGAAAGACAAGAGTTTTAACTTATAAAATGACATGAAGGACATTGACAACCTTTGAGCATTCACATCAAGAGTATGAGTAAACCTGCTCATGATGCATAAAAAGATTTATGACACCAATAATCGCAAGATTTTAGAATCCCTTTTGTTTTCACTGCACTTGAGGAATGTGAATTCCATGAAGATTAAATACTACTTGACAATTCCCTTGATGCAGTAAGTTTTTTATATTTACTTTTACTCTCAAAAACACACTTAAGGATTTACAACTGAACAATCTGAAGTACAATAAATATTTCACAACTTTGTACTTTCACAAACATGAAAAGAATTACATCAAGAACTTTTACAGTAACCAGTCAAATATTTATAGAAAGTAAACTATCAGCATTTGCTATTAGTTGTATTTTACAAGTTAGATATTCATACAAAACCATTACTTTATTAGAGCTCTTTCCTTTGTGATATATAGTCAATACAGGAAAATGTAACATTTCAAAAAAATTAGTCACAATATAAAACACTGACTGACTGCTCAGCTAGAAGCTACTGCCAATTGCTATAAAAAAATCTAGGAAGTGCAGAACATCTATTTTACAAGTAATTAAATCACCAACTTGAGAAATCAAAATAGCCAGTGACTGATCTTTAAAGTGTGAAAATGAAGTTGTGTAACTAAACTCTTCAGTAGCTGAAGTCAGAGAAACTCCAATACTTGACTAACCCCTGAACACACAGGACACTGGAAATCAAGGACAGACTTTCAACTTTGACCATCCTGAATAGTTCAATGAAGACTGGGTGACATTTCAATCAAAATATCATTAATAATATAGAGAGAACTTCTGATACTGCAAAGGTGAGGAACACTTAAATAAAACACTTTTTTCCAACATATAGTCAGTGGCCTGTAAGGTATAAGAAGTTGATCCACAATGACTGGCAGCCCTGAGTAAACACTTCATACTCGTAAAATACCAATGAAAGCATTAGCGGTAACCAGGGAACTCACAGTAAGATCAACACAGTATGCCCAGCACAGCTGAAGGCAAACTCCTGTATACCAACTACAGTGTGAAAGACCAGAAGCAGAGAAGGTGCAAATCAATTTATTTTAGCAAGAACTGTAGCTACTTCCTACTTTAAAATGGAAATAACCCACTCCAGCATCTATCTATAGCTGAACTAAGTCCTAAATAACGCTCTGAGACTTGTGTCAGTGTAATTCTCCAATACTGGGGGACATGTTTTTTAAAGGTTTAAAGGTTCCATGTACCTTCTTTTATTTACACATGGAAGAAATGTCCACACTGCACTTCAATATATCACAACTCTTTTGTGTCCTTCATGTAGAAAAGGAAAGATATATTTATAGAAAGCTTTTTTCTATCAAGTCCAGAACTGTACTTCACATTGAGATTAATGTATTCTGAGCTGCAATGATTTTGATAATAAAGGCAAAGGAGGTTATGCAGGTTTGTCTGGGATGAGACGATAAGTGCAATCTCAAGCTCCACTCGTCTGTCACTCACTGATAGAGAAGAGGTCTGACAACCTTTTGATGCTGCAGGTTTTTATTCAGCAGCAAAAGCACACGTAAGAATACAAGAGAAGTCATCTATTTCCAGGCTTTGATTTCTTTGATGTGGGGAGGGATGGAGGCAAGTCCTTACAACACATCAACCCCTAAAAACAACTTGTGATGGGATAGTCCCTTTTGCCATAAAACTCTCTCTCTCAGGACTCTGGAATCAACAAAACAAAACAACCCACATTATTTTCTTCCCTAGACAAATACACTCCACAATATTAACTCGTATCTTTAAAAGCTCACATCCTTAAACGTCTCTCTAACCAAATGCTTCTCAGACCTAAATGGCTGATTTGCCAGCTCCTTCCTTTGACTATGACAAGCAAACAAACAAAAAAAAACAAAAGGGGGGAAAACCCCCTAACCACATTTTCTCCTCAACAGAAGACCAGAAAGGAAACCAACATCAGCCAAGAGGAGCTTACAGAACACTGACAGCCTCCCATACCCCACATTCGGAGAAACCCCAGTGTAAGTGAACTCCAGCATGTGCTGGCAGGAAACACCTCTATTCAGCCAGTTTGAAAAAGCACCTGTACCAAGGACACCACAGGTCCCACAGAGCCTTCAGAAACCGAGCTGAGTGTTCTAGACTTTTGATAGCCTCTGTGACAGTTTGTCTTAGGAAAAAAGCCCCAAACAATTCATCTTGAAATAGAAGAATGGTACCTGAGAAATATTTGAAGTGAACTTTGAACCAGAATCACCAGGATTATGTGACTTAATGTGCTCTGTGTGACAGGCTAAAGGAAACTGAAACAGCCAGGTAATCATAAAAAGCACCTGGTAACATTTTGCTGTTTAAAATGAGTATTTAAGAAATGGAATTACTACAACAGAAAAGAAAGTACTTTTAATAGATTTTTCTTTCTTAATGTTATGTTTTTTAAAACAGTCTGATAGACACATTTTCTTTTAAAAGAATTAGGTTCTATGCTCTATTCAAAAACATTCCCGGAAAACAGCGTGTGCTCTGATCTGTCTCTTCCTGTTGGACTAGGAATTCCTGGAATCAGTACAAGCAAAAAAAAAACAAAACTGCAAATCCTCAGGTGCCTCAAAATAAGGTGAGAAAAAATAATGGGGAATTTTGGACTAGCTTGTCATGCTATATTAGGGGTTTTTTACATTTCTTTGCACAGGAAGTAAATGAAAATTAAGTCTTAATGTGAATATTCAATACTGTTATTATACTTTAACATACATTCCAAATATTGCTTGTTTCAAAAATACACAACAATTCTGTACTGTGTTATCATTTGATACCATTTGTGAATAAGGAAGTGTGAATCAGATTTATTGAACACCATAACTGACTTCAAAGTTCAAAGAACTGTAAAACTCCTTATTCTGAGCAGAGGTTTGGACCAAATGACTTCCACATGCAAGTTGGTTGCGTAAATTGACAGACAAATGCCTAGAATTCAGTGATTTTAGAAGAGGCAATTTTAGGCTCTAAAGTCAGTTCACAAGAGTTTATTGACTACCAGGTCAGTTTCAGTCACAACTGTGTTTGTAAATAGAAGTCCACACATGTAAAACATTGATTCTATCAGGTAATTCTTTCCCTTAAACCTTTAAGAACATTGAAAGTCAAAGGCAATACCTAAATCAAGACAGAAATCTCACTTTTGTTCCCCCAAGAAAGGAGTAAAATAAGATTCTACAAATCCTGCTTGCTCATACACATAAATACACACCCCCAATGAACAAGGCATGTTTGATTCCTGCAGAAAAGCCTGTAGGTGATTTTGTGAATGCTTCCCCATGGTTTTGATGATGTGCTGCCCACTGCAGGGCATGAATTCCACTGGCAGGATCAGCCGTCCTGCAGGCAAAGAAAACGGGAAATGATAGCACCAAAAATAAAACTCCAGGTAACAGCCCAAGGAGTATTACTGCAAATGAGATAAGTAATCCTTGGCAGTGTTCTGGTTGGTGGCATCATGTCTTACAGGAGTTATTTCTGTCTACTTCCTAATACTTTCCTTTTTTTCCCCTCCTCTAAATATAAGAAGATTTAATCCATAAGTATGAGAGAATTTCAGGAGGGGAAAGTAATTTACTTTTGCCTTGTCAAAACAATTACTCTTTCTTGGGTTTAGCAGGCCTTTTATTGGGCAATTCCTTAGAAATAAAATACAACTACATTTAAAAAAGACAGAGGCAATATCAGGCACAGGTCCCAACCTGAACTGCCTCAGGAGATCCAGTACAAACAAAAAAGGAAAGTCACCACTGTTTCTTATAAATAGGCAGCTACAACAAAAAAAAAGGAAAGCAGAAAATGTTTTCCCATTTATTTTACTTTCTCCAATATGACTGCACCTGAGGCCTTACCACTGCAGCCAAAGCAGCCGTCCTACCCAACAGCCATGTCTCTGGAAGCAGATGGCTACTGCTGGGCTAGTGCAGAGAAGGATTGGGAACCTACCAGTTATCCTGTACACATGGCTACCAAGGGATCAATTACACATTTTCAGGTGAATTCAAACGTAGTAAGTATTCCGATAGTAAGACATAATTACTTACTTTGTTTCTTAATGTAAGTTGATTATGTGCTTATGCAAGAGGCTCTCCAGTGGCAGCTGGAACATTTTAGTTCAGCTGAGCCACTGCCTCCAGTCCATGGGGCATTGTGAGGTGGGAATGGCACTGGATCTACCATTAGAAGGACAGTAATGTTCACACCAGTTTGACAAAGGTCTGGTGCACACAAGAAGTAAGGATATTACATGGCAAGTTCTATCACAAGCAAGTGAAATCTCCTATTGTTTTAAATAAAAAAGTTTATAACTCTTACGGAGATATATTACAGACAATACTCAAATAGTCAAGAAAATTGGGGTTTGAGTGGTAGTTTTGGTGCTTTGGTTATTCTGGTTTTTTTTTCAGTGAAGATGTAACATTACAGTTGGCAGAAAATTGAATTTGACCTCAGCAAAGCCTTTGACACTGTCTCCCACAGCATAACTCCTGGAAAAGCCGGCAGCCCGTGGCTTGTCCTTTGAAGGAGCAATGTTTACATTGGACTGTTAATAGAAAGACAACAATAAACCACATGCTTTCCCTTATTCCATAGTGCCACCATTGAAAGACTTGGAGATGTTGCAAAAAGAAGCACTTGCTCACTTCCAAATATAAAAGTGACCTGTTGCCTTTGTAAGAACTGTAGTAATTTTCTTTACAAACTGCTTTTATTTCCATAGTAGCAATTATTCTTAGAAGCCGCTTTGTTACAAGTCTATCAATTCAGTATCAAAATTAACTGGTTTAGAAAACATTTCAATTTGAGTACTTGAGAAAAAACTAGTTTCACGCAAGACTAACAAACAACAAAAATATCATGTCTCTACAACCACCTTGTTATTTGTGTCCAACTGATGAAGCTGCTTCAGATCTACTGACAGTCCACAGAGGTCACAATCATATTTTCCCTTTTGGCTCATTGCAGAGCTGCCCCTCAGTGAGAAATTGTCAGCATTTGGTCAAAAAGCTGAATAAGATGAACTTTTTTTGAAAGAGTTTTCTCTTCATGCGTACATGGAAAGGCAAATTGGCCAGACAATGGAGATGGAAGGGACAAAGTATCAGGAAGCAGCTCATTCATACTGGAAAACTTGTGTCATCTGACAGACACCCATGTCCCTCCACTGATGCTGAAGCAAGGCATTTGCCCTCCCCTTGTTATCTTTTTAAATTATATGTCACTGACCATTTTAAGAGTCCCCAGACTTCAATACTACCAGAATCACAGAATTACAGAATATGCTGAGTTGGAAGGGACCCATCAGGATCACTGAGTCCAACTCCTGGCACTGTGCAGGTCACCCCAAGAATCTCACCCTGTTCTTGAGCATTGTCCAAGTTTCTGGAACTCAGTCATGGCCCAGTGACACTGTGCAGCAACGGCCACTGGAGACTGCTCTGAAATAGTATTTTACTTTAAAACACTGTGCATCTAACTGTGGTCAGCAACTTAAATAATCTTTCAAAAAACTTAACATCTCTGACTTTGCATACAGAGCCAACACTAGTCAGCTTTCTGGTTTGGTCTCGTCAACATTAATTAAGTAGTTCCTGTGTCTCTGAAATGATCACATGCCAAAAGATCTAAGAACACTTTTATACTTTTGAAATCTCTCCAAAAAGGCCATTCCTCTTTTATTGCTAGCTTGTCATTATTGGTTGGTGCCATTTCCTTCAAAAACGAGTGGCTCTAAAGCCTATTGATTTGAGAAGTTCCACTCCAGGGAGCTCACATTAAATTCAGTCAAATGATGAAATTTATTGGATTGTCCCACCACTTTAGTTCAAAAACTCTCTAGGTTATAGAACAAGGCTGGGCTAAGAAAAGAAATCACCTTGGCAATTCCTTGAAATTAATAAATAAAAGAGAAAGCCCATGTAAAACACTTTCCTTCAAGTTACAGAAAGTAACAAATCAATACACATCAAATTATTTATTTTTCTTGTTCCCCTGTATTGAAATAAGAGAACAGGTAACAGCTTTTGCAAGTTCGCTCTAATCACAACAATTACTTCCAGTGATGCAAATAAGACCAGACCAAAGTTATGTGAGGCTGGTTTAAAGAGATTATTACTACTCTTCCAAGACCTGAAATTAAAAGTTTGATTAGTAGATGTCCATTTTACAACATTTTGAAACTCTCACACCCTCCAGACACTTTCCTTTCCTTGCTCAAGCCCTCTAAAACTGTTCAAGCTTTCTTCTCAAACATCCCTAGATGGACATTCAATACAGACACAGTAGGATTAAAGGTCAGCACTGGGTCTTGTAGGTCAAATAGCAGAACATGAAGGTGCTTCCACACAACTCGTTGCTGCTTCTTCCCCTCAAAAAAATGGAACAGGAAAAAACCCCCCACACTAAGAGGTACTTCAGTTTCTTAGAATTGTACCAATACACAGGGTAATTCTTCACAGGTGGTTTCTACAGATCATTTAAACACCAATACTAATGCTGAGATTTAATAATTATGGTGAGAAGGCAAACACAATACCTTTTTTTACCCTAGGAAAAATCTCACCAATTTCATCATCACTCACATCTGGCTAAAGGTACTTTCCTGTGTTTCTCACACTACCAGACAGAGCCAAGAACCAACACTGCATGTCCAGTTTCTGCATTTAAAACAAAAAATAACTTGTTCAGCTCAGCCTCTCACATGTGTTTTCTTAGCTACACACAATATACAACCCAACAGCCAACTAAGAGAAATGAAACGTCAAAAGACAACAGGAAAAAAGCTGCACATGCTGAGCAAGTAAACCTCAGGGCAGGACCTAAAAGTTCCCTGTCTCAGGCTCTAAAGAACGCAAGCAGATCAGTTTCCAAGGTCAGAGAGCCTTCAATATCCAACTTTGAAGCATAGTAGGCCACCAGAAAATAGCAAAGGGGAAATGTTTTTTTGTCCACAGACTTTTAGAAAAACACTGCTAACCTTATAAATTCACAAGGTTGAGGGACTTTGCTGAACTATGTGCTATGCTGCCAGGTAAATCCTGTCTGCTCAGTGTGTCCATTTCTATGTAAAGTTTTGAAGGTTCTGAAGCATTTTAGGAATAACAAACATATTTGAAGTTGACAAAATGTGGGTAACTTCTTCTACCTTACACATCAAGAATAAAGACCTACCACACACAGACAGAAGGACATGGAGGCACGAACCAACATGAAGCCCTTGGATTTGCTATGTTTCCATGAGTCCAGAAATAAACAACAACAGAAAAAAAAAAAGGCCCAAAACACAAATAGCCTCAAACAGAAGATGAAACACTTGAGTCTTATGAAGGTGCTTCCCCTTATCAGCATCACTTCTGCAAAATTACACCCGATACCATTCCTCACTTACAGTCACTG
>JAOXXN010000001.1:25392871-25407593 GCA_026770055.1 Myrmophylax atrothorax | reverse complement strand
GTCACTGTAGAGCCAGTCAGTGATACAATATTAATGCTCATTCCTTACTGGATCAGAGGTCAGCAGAACAACTTATCCATGTACCACCATTTCCACAAATGAAGTCTGCATAGACAACTTCCCACTGCACATCACTGAAGGCATAAAACAGCCACGTAGCTGATGTGCTGCTCATATCATATCTAAGTTGATAAGCTAAAGAGACAGAAATAAAATAATTTTAGGATAAGCAGTGACTTGACAACCACTACCATCACCAAAACCTTCCTTCCATGTAAAACACATGCCAATCAGCAAAAATACTTCACTCTTGAAGTCAGGTATTCAAGGCCTTCAAAAAGCTTACACATCTCAATTAGTTTATACAGAATAAAAAACCCAACCACATCAACTTGACCACTCCATCGTGGCTTCTCTCTATATCAACACATGATCACTCCCAACTGTAACAACCATCACTTAAACACGGTGTGAATGAGTAAAAAACAAAATTAAAACAAAAAAATCTATAAAAGACTCTTACAGTGTGCCTGACCTTACCTGTACTGATGGAAAGCAAGCTGCATCTCAGATTTCTGGTTTTAACTCTTGTTATATACATAATAAATTCCTCCCTCCCTCAACAGTTAAACTACTACTAACTCCAAAGCAGTAAAGAAGATTAGTCCATAACAAAAAATTTTTACAGTGTAATAATTGATTTTCATAGATATATGATGATACTACAGAAAAAACAATGCTCTTTCCCTGACAAGCTTTGCTACCATTCCATGCAATACCATCCTTCACTCCCCAGACTTATAGTCCACAGGACACTGTAGGCACTTGCCTTATAATTAAAAAGGCACAAGCCTGTGTCCTCTCTATTTCAAGATACATGGAGTGTTATTTTATCATGTATAGACTATTTCCCAAATACTGCTTCATTTACAAATCTACAAGAAATTTCTACCCCTTCCCTCTATGTTAACACAAACAAAACAAAAATGCTTTTTTACAGGACTATGCTGAGTTTTTTTCTGCTTGTGAAAGCAAAGTACTTGGAATGTCAAGCTTCAGTTTCTGTGCTCTTTTAACAACAGCATAATAAGAGATTAGAAATTAACAATGCACCAAGTGTTACAGAAAGTAAGACTTAGCTGTTGGAACAAATAAAATTTCTATTCATATTAAAGCATAAGTCCTTAAAAAACATTTGCAAAAAGAGAAAAATCAATCTATTCATCTGCAAAAACGAACTGCAAATACTGCAGGTTTTACTCTAGGCATCAGAAAGGAAAAGTTTTGAATCAGATCATCGTATTAAATACAGTGGGATGCAATGTCAAGCTAAAAACAATCAGCATTTCAAGTTTTCTATACAGCTTCATTCCTAATTGTATTCAAAATACCATGATCTAAACAGCTATGGTGGGAATGATTCAGGATTATCGTAGATTAAAAAACTCTTATTAATAAAAGTGGCCCTTCTTCCACAAAGGAAAAGGAAGCTGTAGCATAAGCTGTTAAGTCACCCAAACATAATACAACAAGCAGCATCCTCTTATGCAACGTGCCCCTTGCTCACTCTTTACATTGCCACAACCTGCATACATGGAAAGGGAATAATGCAAATACCAAAGCCTGAACAGAAAGGTTCGTGTCTTCTTTGTAAGACATGAAAAGATGTCTCAACACAAATTGTAGTTCCATCTCTATGTCTTTCTCCTCTCAAGGCTGCCCTCCATTAGAACTTTTTCCCTAAAAAGTATCAACATTTTAATAATTCCATCTCTACTGTTACACTGTTTATATTGCCCATTTCAGCCAGTAGAAGTTTCTCTCTATTGTCTCTCTTGTGAAAGCATTTTCCTGCATTCATACTGACAAAAGGCTTCCATCAAAGTCTCACACTGTTCCTGCAACAAAGCTGGCTCATCCTATTGTTAGCTGACATGCAATTCCAACAAAACCAAAAAAAAATCTGATTATAAGCTCACCTTACCTTGGGAATCTTCCCACTAGAGATCAGAGCAAGTCAACACAAAAAAGTAGCTTTTAGGTTGCTCTTTTTTACTAAAGAGTAACAGAATCACAAGATCAACCCAGTGGCAGGACCACACACTGCAGGGCAGCATGATGTGTTATTTCTGTATCAGTCCCCCAAAAATGATTAAGAGTATTACATGAACTGTTTGGTTGGGGAGGGGAGTTTTGTACTCCACAAACAGAGAATCTCAAAACTTACCTTTTCTTCTGACCCAGAACAAAGGAAATACAGCCTGTTACGCAGTGCTGGGTTAACAGTTGGACTTGATGGTCACAAAAGTCATTTTCAACTTAAACAACTTTATGATTCTATTTTCCTGTGTTTTATTACAATGAACCAAATGAAATTCAGAGTAAAACAACAAATCTACTCTTGTGTGGAAAAGTGTCAGATAATGAAATCCTGGAAGTTGTGACGTGCCTGGCTGACACTGAGCACAGCAACCGCACAGCCTGGCCAGCGAAACAAAGGCACATCCACAGCAGTGGGGCCTGTAAATAACTATGGGAATGTGTCACAGAATAGCAGTAAATGCTGATGACAACACAAAGTGGGGTACCAAAAGAGGACTGGGATATTGTAATAGAACACCTTGAAAACTGCAGTAAAAAAGCAGTAAAATTTAATCATACCGAGTATAAGGTGATGCACTTGTAAGGACTCACAGCAAAAGCTGTGGCTGCGAACTGGCGGGTCATTAGCTGGGAGAGCCAGATGACGGGATGCTGCCTGTACAGAAAGCACTGCACTGATGGCATCATGCAAGGCATGGGTGGCACATATAAAAAAAATAAGTAGGATTCTGGCCTTCCTTACTCAAAAAAGGATCAACTCAAATTAAAACAGGCATACAGCAGAGCTGTATCAGTAATCAGTGCACCTTTTGGATGAAAACAAACTAACCCATCTAGAAAAACCTATGAATCCATGAAATTTATGTGTGGGAAAAAAGGTGTGGTTGTCCTCTAAAATACGAAATAATAAAAAGTAATCAGTAACAGCTTGTTTTATGAACAGACATCCATTAATTGTCTGTAAAGTTTCACTGAAAACTAAAATAAGGCTTCCAAACTAAGAAGCAACGTTTTGGTTCTTTGTAGGGTTTGGAAGAGAGTTAAAAAAAGAAACTCTTTCAAAAAGGGGAAAAAAGTTCTAACAGATCATCTTGAACTTGGTAAATTGATATCAGGAGACCTGGCTGCCTGAAATATGGGACTTCATAAGAAAGAATAAATGCCAAAAGGCATCCAGGGTTGGTGGAAGGGACTACTACTAATCATTCACTCACAGACACATGACACCTCTGAGAAGTTTTTTTAAGTCCCTGCCAATCTGCATATTTCTTCTACTGGAAAAATGTTAAGCTCCTAAAATAATTTTCATTACAGAAACATATTCACTTGAAATAACATGACACTATTTTATGAAATGAGAGTCTATGGAGAATATTTCAGAACAGGACTTGGGGGGGGGAAAAAAATCACCTGACATCTACTAGAAAATTTCTACCAATTGTAACATTTCTAAATGCTTATCTAGTCTATACTTAAAATGTTTTTCCATCCCAGAAGACTTTTCTGACAAATGTGACTAGACAGATGACTACACCTATACATTTGTATTTATTGGATATACGTATTGTGCAGTCAGAGCTGGCAGTAAGTCAGAATTAAAAACTAAGGCACTTGTCAAATAAATGGAACAAGCTCAGACTTTGCTTATTTCAGTTCTCTAAGCCCAGCAGGCCAAAGCCTCAAAGCTGAAGATTAGTATACCTACAGTATCAAAACCATCTCAAAATGAAGAAGCAGCACAGCCTTTTCAAATTGCTATGGAACAGCTTTGGAACCCAAAAACCCAGCAAAATACAATCCTAAACTTTTCAAGTATTCAGCTGCAGAACAATAACTGCAGTTATTCAAATATCACTGGTTACCACTGAGGATACTCCATTAGGATAAGGGCCACCACAGCTAAATTTAACCTTTTAAAGTAATCATTCTGAAGTTCCTGTGTGATTGGCAGTATTCATCTGAACAAAGCCCAGAGTTAAAAACCAAATCCAAGTTGGCATAGCCTTGGTTTAAACAAAAATCTGTCCATAAGGTACCAGTGGACTCCTGCCCAAAAAACCAGTGCCTGAGTCTGGGAGTCTCCCCATAGTATCAGATGGCGATTACATGATGTCAGAAGTCTCATAAACATCCTCTTGTAATTATACTTACATTGTAATTACCTTAGTTTTGCAAGAGGATTTCTACAAAATATTTTCAGGGCCAAGAGGGTGATGACTTAGAGGCAGCCTACAAAGAGTCATCACTGTAAGGCAATCCATTCTTCCCTCCCAATTTCCTGTTAAGGGCATTCACAGCCTCCAAAACATAAATGGAGCAACTTGTGTTCTCACTTCTGTATGATCAAGTGAACATTGTGTCACGGTGTCAGTACAGACGGACGAAGCATCCTCGCTCCTGACTACACAGCTGCTGCCCCAAGACACAGGGAAGGAGAGAGAGGCCAAAGGCAGTTCCACAGAGGTATTTTCTGCCTCAGAAGGTGATGGTGCTTTTTGAAGAAGACACTCTGTGTGCTACAGTCACTGAGTTTTGTGGGTGTAACAGGTTATCCTGGTGAAGGAAACCACAGCAAAAACCAAGCACACCTGTCTGAACTTATTAAGCTGTGGCTAATGGAAAAATACTTACCTGAACCTTTGGAAGACCCACAAATAATGTTCTGGGGGAGTTGTCAAGATTAACACATTCAACCTCCCCCAAAAGTCTCCACTATAATAATGGCCCACCTGTGAGAGGTATAACCAGGGTGCTTGAAATATTTAGCTGATTTTGAGTAACAGAATCACTAAGGTTGGAAAGGACCTCCAAGATCAAGTCCAGCCTTTGATCACCACCTTGTCAACTAAACCACAGCATGAAGTGCCACGTCCAGTCATTTCTTGGCTTCTGGCAGTACTTGACTCAGAGGTCACCAAATGCCAGTTATCCAATGGGTGCAGGCAACATTACCTGAAGTTTCAGTGACCCCTAAACTTTAACAATTACCAAGCAATTACCAATTACAATTACCAATCACACTATCACAGCCAGGCATCCTTGATGGCTCTCTGGGTATAGGGAGCCACATACCACCAAAACTGAACTGTGTTCAGCTCTGAAAGGCAGACAACTCTTGGGTCATAAAAAAATGAGTGGACAAAAGGGGCAGAAGACTAAGGAACGTGTTTTACACCAAAAGATGACCTACCATGAGGCTGACTGCACTCTCTCTGCAAAGTGGCTGGGTCAGAACTTGCCTTGAAATGTAAACAAGGCTTTAAACACTCTTTTAACTGCACACACAAACATATCTATGTAAATACCCCAAACCCAGGAGTAATACCAACATGTATGACAAAGGCAGCTGGGAAGACAGTAAGAACACATGGAAAGTTTACTGAGGACATAGCAATCAATATAAAAATCATACCAAAATATTTCCACCAGAAGCTTATTTAGTCCTCAACTGAGACAAAGTTTACAAAATGCTGCCGAATTTTATTAGCACTGTTAAGCTCTCTTCAGACATGACTGTTCAGAGATAAACATCAGAGAGAAGAATTTCAGTGCTCTGAAACAAGAAGAAATAGATGTGACATTCACATCTAACTTCAACAAAATACAATCTGAACAAACAAAATAGGGTAGTAGCATGGGCATAAGAACAAAACATGTATCATGCATAGAATGAGACAAAAGAATTAACATTGAGGAAGGGAAGGATCTCAAGAGGTGAAGTGTGCCCTGAACATGTGAAGATCAGTGGGCCCTGTGTTCTCATTTTCCATGCAACTCCTGAGCCCTTCCAGGCACCAGCAGTATAGGTGAGACAGCAACACATCACTGAATACCACAAGCAAAAGGCTGGAATGAAGTGGGAAAAAAATTACTAAAGGAAAAGAGGAGTCATGAAAACAAAAAAAGCAAATAGGTAGTGTCCTTGGAAAAATGATGTTTCTTCTCAAATAAATCTGGCACATTTAAATGTTACTGAAATGAAGTTCTTGGTAAATATGATGCCACATTAAAAAGGGAGCTACAAACAACACTAACAGAGAATCTATTTTATTCCAGATGGAAATTAATTTTAAAAAAAAAGATGTACTCTACCAGAAAACTGCTGAGTGGCACTGACACTCAAACAATAGGCAGATAAGGTATTTACTTCATTCTTCATAAGCAACTCTAAGATTATCTGTCATTTTTAAGGACATTTTCTGGTTTGTGGCAGTAAATATGTAACATTTCTGTCACAACTGAAGAGATTTTTCTTTTATAAGCACTGATACAAATACTTGCACTGATGTTTCTGTATCTTGATTTTTAAAATGGCCCTAGAAGTTATCTCAAAATAATATGAAACCATGTCCTTTCCACACATTAGAGAACAGTGATTTCAGCTTTGAGAGGATATTCTCTGCGAAACACTAATCCTTCTGTGAACCACGTGATTCTCCGTAATTCTCCAGATTTCTGCACTGACATGAGCAGAGAGCCATGCAAACCTTCCTCCTCCAATAATAACACAGCTACCTAAACTGACAGCAGAATCAGAAAGCCTTATTCTGAGTTATTAAAAAAAAAAGTCTGACCCCTGTCCTTGTAGGAAGGTATTTTCAGTCTACATCTCAACTGCTCAATGTATGCAGTACCTTCAGGTAAGGAAAAAATCCCAAGCATTAAGAAAGCAAAAACTGTCAAACCCTCCTTTTTGGAAAGTACCCCAATCTTCCCTTCTTCGTACCACTCCTTCTGTTCAGATCATTAGGTTGGATACATCATTGTAGCCAGGGACCCACATGACACAGCATTAGCCAATTTAACAACACTTACATAGGAAAAGGGCTTCAGGAGTTTACTCTGTAAATGGTAAACCACGAAAAAGGAGACAAAATGAACAGAAGCAACTCAGTGGTCGGTCATGTTTCAGTATATTGTCAGACTTAGCAAACCAAACAATAGGAATCCCAAGTATTTGAACAGCCATCTCAACAATTCAAACAAATTAATTATCAGGGGTGGATTTAACGAAGCATTTTGCCTGGAGCCCACCCTGGCACGCACAAACTGCAAATGAAGCCAAAGATTTTTACCTTTAAATAAATTATTAACAGCAGTCATAGTCCCTACAGGTGGACCTGTTCCTGCCCTCTGCAATCTGAGTCCTGTCATAGCTTATTTCCACACAAATTCTTGCACCAACTAACAAAATCTTCAAATAAGCATAACTTTTTAAGTTATAACTGCAGAATAGCATGGAATATTTGAACTTACATTCAGAAAAGTTTGCCAATCACTTCTGCAGTAAGAACAACCAGGGGCAAAGACTGAAAAACTTCAGTTTTATTAAAAAAACAATCTGGATCTGTCATGGATTAGAGTGTGTTTTAAGCTGGAGTTTAATTCCTCTCTACAGAAAGCCTTGAAGAAATTCTATACTTAAAAGGGCTTAAGAGCAGTGCTGTGGCAGAGCTGTCCTTCAAACTGCTCTGCAAGTCTAATAGTCAGTACTAACAGAGGAAACATTTGTTAGGCTTTTGTAAAAGCTGAGTTTTCTTTATAGAGATAAAAATAAAATAATCTTCACAAGAGTTCACAAAACTTTAAAGTGACACAGCTGTAGTTGGCTTGCTCAATACTTAGGTGACTTCCACTGTTCAGATATAGAGGCTTGTGCACCAGTTGTTAAAAGGGGAGGGTGGTCAATTCTCATCTCCATATATGAAAATTGACTGTTGTCTCAGTTTAACAAACGTTTATGTGAAAAAGTAAGTTTAAAACATTAAACAGACATCTAATTCAACAAAGTTAGATCAGGAAATTATACCAAGATTGAAAAACACAATATCAAAAAACCAGTTTGAATAATTACATTTTATTGCCAAGAAATTCCCTCTATATGGAGAAAAGCCAGTATATCATTGAATTGCAATGATCCTCAGTTCTAACGGATTCAAGCATACTAGAAGTCTCAATTATAATTTTTTCCCAAAGATTTTTGAGAAGGAACCACAATCTTTCAAAAGCAGTTCTCTTGTGATACTATTTCTAATGCAGTAAATAAAAAAATGCTCCATTTGTATGAATTTCCCTTTGAGTTTGTACTGTTTCAGCATAAAGTTTTAGTGAAAAAATAAAAACAAAAAAACCCCAACAAAAAACCCAACCCAACTTATATGCAAACCCTACATACTTTAAGATTATCCCTGATTAGTTTAGAGTCTTTTTTCTCCCCTCTCCCCCACTTCAAAGCAATCCATTTTATCTCCCCATCACACATTTCACTTAAGACTGTTCAGAAATGTTAGCAATTTGTGGAAAGGAAAAGAAGGGTTAATAATCTCAGTTCTTCAAATCAAATTTAAAATGAAAATTAGTTCCTGGCAGCTTACACTGGCTGATCAGCTTTTTGTCCTGCCACCCATAACACCTGACACCAGTCACAGTAGCTGGTCATCATCCACCACACCTTATGGGGAGGAGACTGTTCTGCTCGTCCATTTGGTGAGTCATTCAAGGTGACACATAGAAATATTCTCATAACTGAAGTGGCAACACCTGTATTCCTCTTCACAAAAGCAGCAGTGTTGTAGCCATTAACCTTACTCAGAACACTCATCAGGGTGTCTGAGGAGGAAACACAATCCTCCCCTTTGTGAAGGTGAGAGTTATGGCCAAAGTTGTCACTTCAGGCCTGAAGGAAGGTGATTAAATTAGAGCTGTTCTAGTTTTGTAGAGTTTTTCCTGCAGCCTCTCCTGATGTAGGTAATCACAGCTGTAGGTGATTCATACCTCTATTAAGAATGCTGGTTTTCAGGTTTCAAAGTTCACGTGTCCAACTTAGTCCACATTTGTATTTCCTGTATGTAGATAATGGAAACTAAAATTTTCAAAGTTTTACACAGGACACATTCATAGCCAGCAGAACCACTGGCACTCTACACGACAGCCTTGAAAATTTAGCTATTTTCTTGTATTTATCATTAGTTCCTAAATTGATTAGGATTCTTCTCTACGATCCGTGACCGTCTTCATGAAACCCCCTCTGCAAAGTATCTTTCAGTATTCAAACGGTAATCCATGTAACACAAACTACCTTGCAATAAAGTAGTCAGACTTTAACAAGCAAAACAGAGACACACCCTTTGGGTCCCTTTTCCACAGGAACCTCCTGCTGAAGTGTAACCACAAACTTTCTCTCACCACTCAATCCTGTTCAGCCTTCTCTCCAGAAAGCTGTGCCACAGTGATTATCCCAGTCACCAGGACTAGTTTTACTCATAGTCTGACCAAAGAAGGATACAGCACACAGTATAGTAAGGAATAAAAGGATGTTTCCTGTTCCACCTTCTATTTCTTTCCTAAACACTTCTGCCTTTGGTTTTGGGTTTTTTGGTTTGGTTTGGGTTTTTTGTTTGTTTGTTTACAACTACTAAGCACAGAGATGATACTTTCAAAGAATTACCCACAATAATAACTAAATTTCTGCCAAAGTATCACAGCTAACTAGGACTCTGTTAAAGCAGACACAATCAGAATTTTTTTCATCCTCCTCTCACAGCAGGCATTACAATCAGCCAATGCTGAATCCCAGCTTATGGTCCAGTTTGCTCATTATGAAATTCTTCTTGAACGTCTCACAATTAATTGTGATTCCTGTGATCTTGTATTCCCAGCTGAATGTCACCATACTTTGCTCTTTTGTCCAGAATACACATGAATTTGCTGAGAGCACATATCCTTGAAGATCCCACTGGAAAGACATCTGTGGAAATTGATCATTTGGTCTTACTGTTTTCTCATCTTCTGGCCAGTTATTAATACAACAGGAGGCGGTTCCTCTTAATCCACAGCAGCTGATTTCCTTTAAAAGCCTTTGGCAGGAGGTCTCCTCAAATGCTTTTTATAAATCGAAGTGCATTACACCAGCCAGATACTTATTCCTCTTCCCTCCTCCCCCTCCAAGGATACTGCTTGGCAAAGCATGACTTCTAGCTACAAGGTTTTTTTTTTTTATTTAGGCATCTAAAGAATTTTTATGGTACTTTACTCTCCTGAAATGCCCAGTTCTACTTCTCTCCTAGGTCACTGTGGTCACTACTTGCATCTACCACACCCCCAGTACACACAGCCTGATGTAAGGGATGGATTACATATGTCTAACAAAAAAATTCTGACATTTCCATATCTGAGGTATTTTACAACTTGAGTGAATTTTAGCTGGTTTGCATGATATGCTCCTATTCATTTATACTGATTTACTCTCTACACATTCATTAAAGACACAGATTCTCTTGTCCACACCTGTAAAAAGTTCTGCAGTCAGAAAATTGATCTACTGTCTTCCACAGTGAACATTCCTGCAAAAAACTCCTATGGCTTGTCTGCTGTAACAGCGTCTTCCAGAAGAACTCCCTGATGTTCTGGTCACTTAGTGGACTGCAGCATTCCCCAGATGCTTCCCACTGTCAGTGATATGCCAGTAATTATCTTAGGGTTTTAATTTGAAATCTGTCACTCTTCAAACAGTTCTGCTCTTGAAAAGATTACTGTCATCAGTTTTTGTCACTTGATTTAACCTGTAGATTCTTCTGGGGCTTGGTTGGGGTTTTTTTTAAGTTTTTTTGACACATTACTTCCAAGTCTCCAATCTGCTGTCTTGACATATACAAGACTCACCATCACAGCTTCACCTCTTCATTGCTTCTTAATTGGCTTCTGTGAGGCTCAATTCAGTTTTTGGGAAGAATAATAAGTCTTATTAAAAATTTTGGGTATGTTTTTGTTCATCCAGGAATGTATGAACAATACAATATATACAATATATACTGTGTTGTATTGTTGTGTAACAGGACAACACAGGTAATGTTGACAAGATGATTGCCAAGTAACATCCTGCACCAGACCTCCTGCACTGCTTAAGATTAAAACTTCCTCTTTGCACACTGAGGCAGATGATCAAAGAATATCCTTGACAGGTGAAATAAATACTGCCTCTTCATCACATTCAGCAGTGAGATTGGGCCCTCCTTCTCCCTCTTGAGAGTAAATGAACTGTACTACTTTTACCAAAACTTTTTCCTTTTTCATGTCTTCTGGCATTGCAGAGAATTGTCAGTATTCTGATCATGTGGTCAACAGCACAGCCACACTATTAAACAGCTACACTATTAAATCCCTTTTAAGGCATATTTCAATCCACATAAATTAACACACAACTTACATTATTCCATTTTCCTTAATCATACAGCACCTTCCTACCAAAGGAACTCACCTGTAATGCAATTCCTACATATTTGCACCCAGATACTACAGTCTCATTGATTATCTCCCTTCCATCAAGTTTCTCAAAATGCACAAAGTATCAATATGCTCATTTCAGAAGTTATTTCAAAAGGAACAGAGCATTTTCATAAAGGCAAACTAGACTCCACACACTTAATCAGCTTGTCTATTTTCATATGTATCATTTAGGAGGACTTAATTTGGTGATACATTAAAATTCAGCAATAAGGAAAAAAAGGGACAGAAGTGTTTTCCTTCACCTTCTATCACTCCATGAAATACTGCCCAAGAAAACCTTCTCCTCTACATCTTTCAGTTTAAGGAATGATGAAAAATTTATTACCCTAAAGCTAGTATTGTTTTTAAATGTCATTACAGCACATTTTGACAGCAGGCAGAGTGCACCTCCAATCCCCAGAACTAAAAAAGAATCCTTGCATTTTTAACTCACCTGCCCATTCCTGTATTTTTCAATAGCTCTTCACTGAAAAACACCCAAAACATTTAGCCCCTTTGCCAGTTGCCAGGATCTGTAATAGCTCACCACCTTCATTCAGCAATCCTGCTTCTCAAATACTGCCTTATGACACCTTCAGCCAAACTTTTCATGAGCCATTTCAGACTCTCCACCAGGTCAGGATACCCAAGCACTCTGCCTTCTCCTTTCTCTGATACTACTAAACTGTTCTGGAGAGTGCCCCAAATGCTTGTTTCTTACCTGAGACATTCCTTTTGCTCAGCTTTGGCTGAATTCCCCTTTTCTATCATCATTGCTTACCTGTTCCCACTGGCAAGCTGGTACACCTGTCTGCACACTGGTCCCTATACACTTTTTGGGGCCTTGACATTACTAACAGCATGGCATTAATACAGCCACTCCTACCACAGTGGAATAGTGGACTTGGCCATGTTAGGTTAATCTTGTCCAACCTTATGTCTTAGTATAACAGCTCAGTGAAAACCAGACTTGGCTAAAACAGAACAGCAGACAAAGCTACCTGCACTAACAGCAGGTGTTAACAAATGCCCAGGGTTCCCCAAGGATATGGAAGACAACAATCCCCACTCGTGGTCTCAAACTAATTTCAGCTCAGATGCTCTCTGGGTGGGATTTGCTTTCTACATATTTACATGTATGTTTCCATAAAAACCCACTAATACACAGCAAATTCCTGGCATTCATTACCACATCAAATGGAACTACAGTGCATCATTTCCATTCTGCTCGGCATTTCTGATGCACTTCATGAGCTGTCAAAGACTCTTGATGCCTTTTGTTGCATCCTCTTGAAATGTCAAAGTTTCATAACCTGCAGCTACTCTGTCACTTCATTTGACTTTGTACATGGAATAAATGCAGTGGGCATCAGATCACTGATTTTGGCCTGCTTGAAGGGTGAAAAATTTAAGTCACAGCTCAGGAACAATGTAATATAATGTGGCAGCCTTTTATTAATAGCATGAAAGCAAGTAGAGCATGGAATAGCTTTCTTATTACACCAAAACTGACATATTAGATTACAGTATGCTCACTTTTTGTCAGATTATATAGTCATTGCTTCTAGAAGGACAGTGAAATAGAGGAAACGGCATCTTTGTCTCAGTTTTCAAGCATGACAATTTTTTCAAGGAGTCTGGAGGCTTCTTGGTTTTATTTCTGAAAAAAACTATCATGAGTAGCAAACTACCTCTAATAAATATACTATTCTAGAAGACTAAACAGCAATCTTTCATTCTTGTTCTATTTCAACATTCTATTCTGCCTAGAAGAGATACTTCAGTATTAAAAGATTTAGGAAGCAAGCAAAGAGAACCCTCAACTTCAAAATTAGAAGTTTCATTGTTTCTGTGACAGAGCTCTATCCTCCCAGTTTCTTCTTCGCTCAAAGCATTGTCTTTTCTCCCTCCCTCCATGGAAAACACCTCACCTTTGCAAGCATAGATGGTGATACACATGCCCCGACATATAAAACCTGAATCCGAGCCACTGAAATGATGGACAAGAAAAAAGGTGAAGTCTGAAAAGCACTACCTAGCAGGTGAGTAAAGCTGGAGAGCACTCATGAACTCTGCACAGTGACCACGCAGAGGAAGCAGAGGATTCTGCTCCCCCATCCGCCACAGGCTCCTTTATTGCAGACACCACAACCAGAACAACAAATTAGACGACTCTTAGGCACTCACCCTGCAGAGAGGTCTCTTCGGAAACCCATCAACCAAAAGATAAGCCCATTTCCCCACATAAACATCTAAAAAAGTCATCTTAAATTTGCTTTAATTTGTTTAGTTAAATCAACTACTTGATTTTACAAAAGGGAAAACTTAAGCAACTTTCCATATAAGCATTCTCTGCTTTTCCCAGGTTCTTTTTCTGCATAAAGCCGGTTGAGCTGATGAGACTTTACTCTGCACATTAGCACTCCCCCAAGCACAACAGGTGTCACATGGAAGTATCCGAGTACAGTTTCAGTAGACAGACTAATCATGTATGAGATTAGAATGGTATAGTAGTTTTGATACATTGATGCAAGTGCACTACATAATTACAGTATCACATCACTGATCTTTGCAAACCCCAGGATTCAAATCTAGGCATCCTAAACTTGAGTTGTGCTACTTGTGTGACCCTTTTAAGGTAAGCGACAGTGGTAAACATGAGAAATTAAGATACTTGCGGGGGATTCGAAATCTCACCTGAACACACTAAGTCACTTTAAAACATCATGGAAATAAATGTTTTTTCTTGTTGTAGTTTGGAATTATTATGTAAATTCTCTTCCCTGCCACTAACTGCCCATGCCATTAGTTAACAAAAGAATAGTTAACTGCTACTGTCGTCTTCTTGATCGCTTGGGTGGGGGCAGGTTGTCTCTGTAGCTCTTGGGGACGACAAGAGGCTCGTGTTGGTGTGTGCTGCGGTGGGAGAGAGGCTTTGCTGCTGCTCCTTGCTGCGACTGTGGAGTAAGCCAGTTTTCCCTGCCACTGCTGTTGCTCCTGGTTTCGGCGTTGGGGTCCCGGTCTCCGTTCCAGTCTCATCGCCACCTGCAGTGTCGTGACCGGCCCGCCCTGGTTGCATCAGCGACCCGGGAGAGAGAGATCGCGGCTGCTTTCTGCGACACGCTGCGGTGCTCCGTTTTCCAGTTCTCCTTCTTCGTTTGGGACAAGGAACACAGGGGGAGAGAGAGTTCATCTGAGAGCTCACCACTCGTCTGTCTCACTGGAAGCTCACCCTGCAGCCAGCCAGGCTGTGACAGACACTTTCCATAAGTATAACTTTTTTTTCTCCAGGAGGAAACCTGCTGGTTTTGGGGTTATTGTGTTTCGGTTTTCTTCCTGTGTTGGGGAAGCAGTT
>JAOXXN010000001.1:25349764-25360816 GCA_026770055.1 Myrmophylax atrothorax | reverse complement strand
GGTCACCTCTGAGCCTCCTCTTCTCCAGGCTAAACAACCCCAGCTCCCTCAGCCTCTCCCCATAGGGCTTGTGCTCCCTTCACCAGTCTTGTTGCTCTTCTCTGGACTGGTAGTAGGGATGGAAGTAGGATGGATATCATCTTTTTTTTTCCCTGTAGGTGAATCCCAGGTGACAGTGACACAGACCACACCTCTTTCATTTCCTTTGTGCAAAAGGCATCAGCATTTTCTCTCAGATTAGCAAAACTACTAGTATTTCAATAAATATTCTCAAAATTATTTTTGGCCATGTTTTCAATATTAATGCTCTATACATGGCTTTTTCATCTGCACATGGCAAGAATCAAAATGTGCTTTTATGGCCAGAGTTTATTCAATTGAGAAGTAGTTCTTTAAGATGCTGCTGTTTTCCCTTACTGCAACTATGTCTGGCTCATCTTGAGCACTGCAGAGGCTTGGCAAGATGAGCATTGTGTGGACTGGGAATCTTGCTGTGAGGGAACATGGTGAGACTTAGCATTTTGTAGATGGATTCAGTGAAGTGTGTGAGATCCCTGAAGCTTTCAACCATGACAACATTCAATTCCATCATGTCACTTACTGTGAAATCTGTAATGACCACAACCATTGCTTTGTTTTTCTTCCTGCAGAAGTTTGCCTCTAATTTCAACAAAGTTGCTGTTACAAGTTTGTTCCCATTGTCATTTGTATATTATGAGAAATTGCTTTAGTTAAGTTGGCAATAATTCTAGGAAGAATGTTTCCTCCTGGCAGAGATGTATTCTCACAAGCCTTTACATATCTACAAAAGGGCTTATAAAGATAAAAATTAGAACTACATGAAAAGGCAATAATAAAAATATTAGCATTTTCATTGTCTTATCTTTCCTGCCTGTTGTCATGTAAAATATCTGTATCTTTTATATAATTACAGAAGTTGGAATTCCATATTCTCCTATAACATTCCACTCATTTAAATCCCCTAGAGAGGAGCAGAAAGTGGAGCCAGACTAGTATAAAGGCTGGTATTCACTGAGGATAGAAGTATTAATTGGCCAATCTAGTTCTGGACTCCACAAATTTTTATAAGCAAGAGAAAATATTTGTAGTTTGCTGAGAGTGTGGACGTAGATTTGTGTGACTGTGGTTTCCAGACACTGTGTGTGCTTTTGCTCTACAGGAAGTTTGGTTTTTATTGTGTCTTTATTTCATGTAATGGGCATATGGATTGTGTGCTAAATAGAAAAGGATTAATAAATAGCAGTGATGTCAGACATGCCTTGTCATGATACTTCCCAAAGCTGTCAGTTCTGAAGGAAAACCTGCCTGACTTACAGCTGAGTAGGAGGGAGAGCAGGTCAACGTCATCTACACAGTGTGAAAAGCCTGGTGAGGGAGAGATTCTATCAAGAGGCTGTAGTTTGCAAAGCAGCAGCTGCTTCTGAGATGTTAAGTCTGTACAGATTAAGGTGGCTTGTTCTGAGGCAGCTCATGTTTCCATGTAACTGGGCTTAAGTTCTGGTTAGGCAAACGGAAGTTTTTCTTCATTTTGTGTTCACACTGATCAGTGACCACCCTGTCAACAGGTGAAAGTCTGCTGGATCGAGGCAGAGGCTGCCAAGAGGAGATTGGACCTTTTAAGTGTCCACAAATTGTGGGACAGGAAAAAATACCCACAGCTGGAAATTATTCCAGGGGAACTGATACTTAATGGTAGTGAACTTAGAGTGGAGGTGGATAATACTACTAGAAACCATTTAAGAGGGATGTATCTGGTAGTAAGCTAAATACTGTGATTAAGTGCCACCAACACTATTTGGTGCCCTATAAATAGACATGTCTACTGGGGCAGTCCTGCAGCAGCCATGCAGTGGAGACTGATTTTAAGACAGTTAATGCTTTGCCTCATTTTGATGCTACTGCTTCTGCAGAGCTGACTGGTGCTGGAAATGAGGGTCTGAGGTGTGACAAGTGCATGATTTGTATCCTCCACAACTAGTGCTTTAACATCCCCAGGTGAAAGGAGAGAATACAAACTATCTTACTTCTTGAATATGTTTCTTTCTTTTGCTTCCTAAAATAATTGTTTACTGGCGGTTTACTGTCTAAAATTAGGCCACCATTACAAATTCTCTTCAGTGTTTCTGCAGAAAGATGAAGGTAGCTGAATTTTTATTACACATGGAGATGCAGATGGTATTCAGAGCCACATGAAGTAGGAGTGCTGTCCTGAGTCGCACAGGCCTGCCCTGACCCATCTGAACCACAGAGTGTACGTGCATGTGTGACATTTCTAGAACTAATTGTCCTGGCAGAATGAGGCCTATAATGGGTATTGATTTATAGCTGGATGGGGGAGAGTTTGTTCATGTTTTCACAGAGCTGTAGAAATTGAGTTCTATCAGTTAGCAACCTCTTTGCTTCCTCTATACTGAGAAGTACATAAACAAAGAGGAATTTCAAATTTTTGCCTTAGTTTTCCACATTGTGTAGGGAAGGGAGTAAGGGAAATGTCGACTTTTTCCACTCTTCCCTGCTGTGCCCTTCCTCCCCCTTTGGAAGGAGTGGCTCAGGCTAATCATCCAAGGCAAGATATTAAGGGAAGAATCCTGTAGTGGGAGAAGTGATTTATGAAGGCTTCCGTGCTTTAAGGTCATGAGTCAGGGATTCCTTCCTTGAAATACTTAGCCCTTAGGCTGCCTTCCCATCTTTCCTTGCGACTGTGTAGTCCCACTGACGTCAGGTGGACTGGCATGTTGGTAAATGGATTGCTCCTAACGATCATCACACATTATGAATCTGAATGGCTTCTTGGATTTCTGCAGGGCTGCTTCGAGGGTGCAGGTGGTGACAGGGAAGACAGAAACAAAAGCTTACGAAAAGATCTGACCAAGTCTTGGGCAACTGCAAGCCAGAGAGAAGAGAGGGGAGGGGAAGGGAGCAGACAGAACAAAGTGGGGATGGGTATTTGGTAGCTCTTATCAATTCCTGACATGATTAAATGTGTATGCAGCTCCATGCATACTGTTTAACATTTTGATTACAGTGAGGCCCTGTATATACACACACAGTGATATGAAATCATGGCACCTTTCTAATAATGCATAACACAGTGCCTGATGCAGAACATGCATGTATATGTAGCATATATACAGAACGATCCAATGCATATATATATATGAATTACACTATTTGTAAAGATGAACTTGCTGCTAATAAAGAATTGGAATACAGTAGCTGAAACTATTACTACAGTGTATTACATATCCCTTAAGGGTTACAGTTATGGGACATAAAAGCTAATTTTAGTCAAGAAGTGGCATATGTTGCCTGAGTTCCATGAGTAGGCTGCTGCCAGTAGCCTTTGTGGTAGGGAGCCTAAAGAGAATTTGGATAGCCCCATTACAGCTCTGTAGTTTTTAGACAAGCTCTTAATGGCACTGAAACCCTGGATAATAAAAGCATTTGTTAAGTCATAGACTTTCTATTCAGTCTCACACTCAGCAAGAAAAAGAAGGCTGTGGGAATACTATGTTACATTCAAAAAAAATTTTAAAAGCAAACAAACAGAATTTTATTTCATGATTGTGCATCTGCTGGTATCAGGATATACTTAGCTGTGTTTATATAGAAAGCAAACCGGACTGCAACAAGAATGAGTGAAGTACTCTGATGGGATTTTTTAAAAGAAACATTTTATTTTAGAGTGAAAGCGGGGTTGGACATTTTTACAGCATGAAATTGGAAACTGCTCGAAACATGAGTATTGAGTTGGTTTATTTTTGTGTTCATCACATAAACAAAATACTGTAAAAATACTGAATAATGCAAGAGAAGAACACTTAGTAATAAAACTATAGTCATGTTCAAAGGTCTCAAGAAGTATTGAGGTGCTGTACATGCATAAAATGTTACAGCAATGCACCAGAAAGCCTAGTCTAGAAGCCTGGATTTTATTTTGTACTAATTGGTGGACAAATAGCAAAGAGCAGATAGTGAGACCACCCTACTTTCATTATACCTTTTAAGATGCTCTTACTCCAAATCCATTCCAAATCTTATTCCAAACATTATTACTTGAAATAGATACTACTTATTGCTTGTTTTACTTATTATTTTTGCTGAGAACATAACTGTGCTTCCTTTTTGCCCAGCAATTTTCCTCCTTTTATGATATAGTGATATTGTTCTGCATAACATACTGTACTCGGTTTCCAGGTGTTCCAGCCATTACTGACAGAACCTAACATGTCTCTTTTTTATATAGCCTGTTGTTTGTCAGGAAAAGGTGAAGACAATAAAATTTCCTCCATGACTAAGGTTAAAAAACTGCTTTCTGACAAACTATCCTTTCCTTTTTCAGTGAGCTTACATGTTACTCTTCCTATGCTGATAGGCTGCCAAGGCTTTTTCATTAAAAGCTGGAAATTTTGGCATGGTTTCCCCTCACATCTGAGTGGATTGTTCATACATCCGATGCAGGCACATATGAGGCAACTAATTTATCATGCTTGAGTTTTTGTGTCCTTGACATTTATATCTTAAAAATCAAACCAGCCTGGAACTGCACAGCACTTCATTGCAAACAGGAGGCGTATCCCTGCGGACTTCAGTTACTTAGCATGGGTTTAGTGGTAAGAGGCAAAGAGCTGTAAAGCAGCAGAATCACACTATTTTCACTCATGTCATATTTAGAACTCTGAAGATGTATTCTTTATGATAAGGAGGTATCAACAATATCATAATTTGATGTCTGTCACATTCAGATTACTTTTGTTATGATCTGTTTCAGGGCAAGATTTGGTACCAACCTGACAAGAGGGAGGTGGGGGACTCCAGTTGTAGCAGCTGCTGAAAATATCAAATAACATGCTAATTATTTTTTAGCTTCTGTTCAACAAATGAGAAAATTCCTAGACTGTCCTACACTACAGTGGTAAACTGAAATGGGAGATGAAGGGAAAGTAGGGGCAATCAGATATGTCAAAATGCTTGACTTCCCTAAATATGTGCAGTAAAGTCACCTTTTGCATCAGCAAAATAATCTGAAATGCTGGGTAACAAGAAAGGAGACCCCAAAAATGCCTCAAAAGTTCATTTTGGTCCTATTTGTGGGAAAGGATTATTAACAAAAATCTTTCTCCACAGTAGACAGCGGAATGGACTGACTTTCTGGGATGCTCTTAGTTTGAGATGATAGTCCTGAGAAGCGTTACAGAGCCAGGAACACAGATTTACAGAATGACTTACCAAATCTCTGATGGAAGAAAACAGTAGGAAGGGAAGAACAGTCTTCTGGCATCTAGCAGGCACTACAGTCTCTGGAAAAATAATTCTGTGTATTAATATGATTTATAGGATGCCATCAGGATTGATTATGCTGGAAAATCTGACACTAAAGTTGTGAAGATTCTCATGTGACAGGAAGAGGCCCCAGTGAGTCTATATATTGGGGCCAATAAAAAGAGAGTCAGTTGTATAATATTATAGGAATGCAGATGGAATTTTATTAATCCCGCATGGTGTTGTTTGTGCAGAAAGATCACTGAAAAAGGCTACTGTGCTTTGTCCAGAATGAATATCCTAGTCCTGTTTAGAAGAGACAGGTGTAATGATAAGCACTATATAACAAATTGGCTGTCAGGTAAGAATATTACAGTACACAGTTAAGAGACAAACAAAATTTCACTACTTTTACAAGCTTTTACCTTGCTTCCATATGTGATGCTACCAAGGTTTTGCTAGTGACTGGAGCTAGAGATGCAAACACCTGAAAAGAAGAGCTCTCTGAATAGTGAAGGTGATCTGTCTTCCTGAAGAAGACAGGAAGATCAGGATTATACATGTTTTTTCAATGTCTGAACTCTCATTATGATGAGGCTTTGTCTGCCATTGTATTTGAGGCCCCTTCCTTTACGAAAATCTCTGGTTCAGAGAAGATTTTAGATATTAGAGAAGGTAATCATAAGCACAATTATTTTCCAGAAGTACACTTGAAATGTAGTTGCTCTACAGAAGAACATAGCAAATGTATAAATGTAAAGGGCAGATCTTTTCCTTTCTCTGAAACTTTCTGTGCAGAAAACATTAATTTCTGCTCATCTTAGCTTGTCTATCAGTGATTACATTACACCTACATGTATTTGTATCCAGTTTTGTTCCTACTGTTTCTGTGGATTTTGGAGTAAGTATATAGCTGCAGCTTTCACATATTCTGTATTCTTTAATACCCTTTATAATTAGGTTCAAGAAAGAATTAAAACCTGGGTTAAAAACTGCCTGGCTGGACAAGCCCAGAAGAACTGTGCCAAATGGAGTTAAATTCAGCTGGTGGTGAGACATAAGTGGTGTGTTCCCCAGGGCCCAGTTTTAGGGCCATTTCTATGTAACATCTGCACTGACAACCTGGATAAGGGGATTGACAAAACCCTCAATCAGTCTGAAAATGACACCAAGCTGGGCAGGACTGTGAATCTGCTGGAGGGCAGGAAGGCTCTGTAGAGGAATGTGGATAGGCTGGATCCACATCTCAAGGCCAGTGGTATGAGGTTCAACAAGTAGAAGAGCGAGGTCCTACACTTGGGTCCAAACAACGCCATGCAATACTACAGGCTTGGGGAAGAGCACTTGGAAATCTGCCTGGTGGAAAAGGACCTGGGAGTGCTGGTTGACAGCGGCTGAACAGGAGCCAGCAGTGTGCCCAGGTGGCCAAGAAGTCCAATGGCATCCTGGCTGTATCAGCAAAAGTGTGACCAGCAGGACCAGGGCAGTGACTGTCCCCCTGTACTCAGCACTGGTGAGGCTGCACCTTGAATCTAGTGTTCAATTTTGGGCCCTTCACTACAGGAAAGACACTGAGGTGCTGGGGCATGTCCAGAGAAGGGCAACAGAACTGGTGAAGGGTCTGGAGCACAAGTCTTATGAGAAGCAGCTGAGGGAGCTGGGGGTGTTAGACTGGAGAAAAGTAGGCTCAGGGGGGACCTTATCATTCTCTACAACTCCCTGAAAGGAGGTGATAGTGGGGTGGGAGCTGGTCTCTTCACTCAAGTAACAAATGACAGGACAAGAGGAAATTGCCTCCAGTTGCACCAGGGGAGGTTTAGATTGGATATTGGGAAAAAATTCTTCTCTGAAAAGGATGGTTAAGCACTGGAACAGGCTGCCCAGGGATATAGTTCTCACCAGCCCCAGAGGTGTTTAAAAGATGTGTAGATATGGCACCTGGGACTGTAGTTTAGTGGTGAAGTTGCCAGTGATAGGTTAATGGTTGGACTCAGTGATCTCAAAGATATTTTCCCACCTAAATGACTCAATGATTCTATGATTATTAGGGGACCATTTTCTTCAAAGTAACTAATTTTATGGTGTTTTATGTTGAGTCCATGAGACCAGATGTACCAAACCCATAAATTCTGGTTGTGTTTCATGTATATCACTTCAGCTATGTTTGACTAAAATTAGATTATTGAATTCAGCTCAGAAATTTCTGCTTGTTCACTCAAACTACAGCTTAGTGAAACTGATTTAAAAATATACTGGTAGTGCCAGCAAAATCAGAGTATTTTCACTGCTCTGCATACTATTGAGATTTTCCTTTTTTTCCCCCTTTTTTTTCTGTAATTTAAATTTTGTCACTTTTCCACATCAATCCTCTCTCAGTTCAGTATGATTTTATATGTTTACCAGGTTTCGATTGATGTTATACAGGACAGAGACTCTTCAAGAAAGTCAGGGTAACAATCCTTGCCTGGAATTTCATGAGATTTGTATGTGCTTTGGCCTAAATAAATAACAATTTAACCAGTATTATTTACCATAACTAAATATGTCTTGTTTATTAAAGAAAACCAAAAAAGCTATTAATGCAATTACTAACTTTGTTGTGGGTTAATGCTCTTCCAGTGCCCTGTTGGTCTACATTGATAGGGAGGTAATGGGTTTATGTGCTAAGAAAGCTGATTATGCTGCACAGATAGAGCAGGGGGAGGGTCTGAAAGAGGTAGAAAATACATAGACCAGAGGGATCCCCATGTGGGATGATACTTATAACCTGTGCAAAATCTTCATTAGTTTAAAATCTGTGTTTCTCTTACATAATTCTTTGCCAACATGCTCCATTACTTATAAATGCTACAGATGTTGTGCACTGCTGTGTTATCTTCCAAAGAATAGGGCACTGGAGGATGAGGGATGTATCAGAGAGGCTGAATTCACGGGGATTTTGTATGGAGCACAGCAGTCTGAAGCACAGACAGAGAGAGGGAAAATCATGGACTGTAGCCAGTGAAGGCTACAGGTAGTGAGGAGAGGTCAGAGTTGTAACTAACCTGGTATTTGTGAGAGCCAGAGTCTCTCCTTTTCTTGAGCTTTGTTCCCCTACTTTCCTTATAGACAATTCAGCAAAGAGTAATTCTGTCAATGATTGACTGAACAAGCAGGACCAGGAACTAGTAGTCCTGGCAAAGTCTAGCATAACACATAAAGAAATCAAACACACCTCTGCACCCTAATTGAGGTAAGGCCCCCTCCGAAGGAATTCTTAAAGCACATCCACAAAGAAGAGGTCTAATATATTTATATCTTAACCATTGCCCTTCTGTGACTAAGTTTAGTCTGTCAGTTCATATCTATGAAAGAAAATCAAACACTGTTGCTTCAAAGGCAGAGTGAGCTTGATACTGCCTGATATATCAAGCCAGAATAGCTGACATGCAAATTAGGATCCAAAACATTCATTCTTTTATGGTTAGGCAGGTGCAGCCAAGATCAAAGGGGCCCCCAAACCCTTTGAATTTATTCAAGGGGAATTGGGAAATTAGTCTAGAGCTTATAGAAGGGCAGAGCGCACCCTGAGTAGAGACATGGACAAAACTGCAAAAGACACAGTGATAAAAAAAATGTAGACACCTTTTTCATCACCCAAGTGAAGTTTCTTAGTCAACATTGCATTAGTAAAATTCTGAAGCATCTTTGATTGATGTCTTTGATATGATGATAAGGTCTCTTACAATCCATCTTCAAAATTATTCAGAGTATAAAAGACTGGGATATGAGGGTCTTTGGATACCATGGGCCACAGGCTCTTTCTTTTGGTTGATCCTAGATGTCCTAGGGAATCAATGTCTGAAATTCACCTAAAAGACTGTTTTTAAAAATTGATAGGCCATCAAGAGAAAAACCCAGGGAAGTAAAGTAACTATTTTTGTATTATAGAATATTCGAATTTTTAACCACCTCCTCAATTATCACTGAGCTCAGAATAGGTATATTTTGCTTACTGTTTCACAGAATCACAGAATATGCCAAGTTGGAAGGGACTTATGTTTCCTCTAAACTAAAGAAATTTTCAATCTTTTAATAAATATTGTCTTGAGCAAACCACTTGTATCATACTCTTGTGGTTTTGGATTTACAAGTAGAACAGTTTCAGGAGTGAAACAGCACTAAATTTCTAACAGGGTTAGACCATAAAACACTAAATCCTAAAACCTGAGATGCTAAACCTTGGTGTCTTCCATTTGGCATAAGGCAAGAAAGCAATAGACTGTAAAGTGCTTTCTCTTCAGTATCTTGCTACAAGAGCATGGGCTAAAGAACCTAAATAAGGGTTTAATCAGCACTAACACAGGATATTGTACTAAAAATACTTTCAAGAATGAATTCAAATTTGCTAGACTGTTTAGCTTTGTCTCTTCTAACAACCAGAACTCTTCAACCTCAAGAACAGATGACCGAGAAGGGACCTCATCAATGAAGGGAGGGTGTCAAGAGGACAGAGCCAGGCTCTTCTCAGTGGTGCCAAGCAACAGGACAAGAGGCAATGCTCAGAACCTGGAACACAGGAAGTTTCACCTGAACATAAGAAAGGACTTTACTGTGTGGGTGACTGAGCACCAAAACAGGTTGCCCAGAGAGGCTGTGGAGTCTCCCTCACTGGAGATGTTCAAGGATCATCTGGATGCCATCCTGTGCCATGTGCTCTAGGATGACCCTGCTTGAGCAGGGGGTTTGGACCAGATGACCCACTGTGGTCCCTTCCAACCTTACCCATTCTGTGCTTCTGTGCTTCTGTAATATTAGGTTCTATTGTAGCTGCCTAAGAATAGGCTTTTATTGGAAAAAATGATAAATTGATAAATATAACCAATAGTTTTCATTCAAATCTGCATTACATAAACTTTTTTTTAACATGCAAGAACTAAGAAAATATTCTAGAAATTTCAATGGCTTCCTAAAATATTTGTCCCTTTTATCTATAACGAGGAAGTTTAATGGTCCACTTTTTTTGTTTTGTTTTGGGGTTTTTTTGTACCATTGAGTGGAATGTATTTTGTCTTTTTTTGTCTTAGAACACCACTGTGAGGCAGAAGACTTTTCTCCTCACTTGCCAAAGGAAATTGAGAACCAACATCTGTGGTGCATTTCATGTGTTGTTCTAAGTCTTGATTTTAGCTCAGACTTTCCAAATGCAAGTGTACACCATGGCATGAAATCTAGGAATGCAGTTTGACTCAAGTATCAGTGTCTGCACTGTAAGAATTTTCACCTGAACAATGTGTCTGAACTCCTACTGTAGTCAAGGAAGAACAAATCAGGGCAGGTAGGGAGCTCAGGGAGGCTTTCAGTTGTCCAAATGTGTTTCCCTGTAGACACCTGTCTATATGTGGAGATTTCTATTGCAGAGACCTACTGGGGATAAAGTAGAACCAGGCTAGGCAACCTCGAGTGCAGTTGGATGTGCTGGTGTCACTGCTTCCTGGCTGAGTCCGTCACAATATCCAGCAACAACCCTTCTCAGTGTGTCCTGTGGCTGATGGAGAAGAGGCAGGTCTGCCAGTGAGTTTGTGACTAGCGTGGAAGTTGCAGTGGCCCTACAGCACAAGCGCACAGACAGTCGGGCTGTAGGTGGCCAGAGCTCGGGCAGCCTCATCCTTTGAACAAGGTGGTCATGGGCTGAGTACTAGGCAAGTGTTGTAGTTTGGAATGATAATGTAAATTCCCTCCCTGCCACTAACTGCCCATGCCATTAGTTAACAAAAGAAGTAGTTAACT